>NW_026844077.1:4805502-4871047 GCF_029531705.1 Pantherophis guttatus | reverse complement strand
AGGAGGAGGAGGAGGAGGAGGAGGAGGAGGAGGAGGAGGAGGAGGAGAACTGTGGAGTTCTTGGGGCTTTCTGAGCTTGGTGGTTTTCTTGCAGATGGTCCATGACCCAACTAGGTAACATCATCAGTGCTAGAAGGGAGGAGAAGCTGCAGAGAGGAGGAGGAGGAGGAGAACTGTGGGGTCCTCGATTCTCTCTGAGCTTGCTTGTTTATTTGCAAACATTTCATAACCCAACAAGGGAACAACATCAGTGCCAGAGTGCTAAAGGGGTGCATATGTGTATATGTGTAAAAGGATGTGTGTGTAAAACACTGTGTGCCTCTGTGTGTGCATATGTGTAAAGGTGTGTGCGTGTGTAAATGGGTGTGTGTAAATGTATGTTTGTGTAAAGGGGTACGTGTATACATTTGTGCGTATGTGACAGTGTGTGTGTGTAAAGGGTGTGTGTGTGCTTGTGTGTGTGTAAAGGGGTGTGTATGTGTGTATATGTAAATGTGTGTGTGTAAAAGGATGTGTGCAGTGATGGGATTCCAGTAATTTAACAACCGGTTCTCTGTCCTAATGATTTCTTCCAACAACCAGTTTGCCAAACTGCTCAGAAAGTTAACAACCGGTTCTCCCGAAGTGGTACGAACCGGCTGAATCCCACCACTGGATGTGTGTCTCTGTGTGTGCATATGTGTAAAGATGTGTGTGTGTGTGTGTGTGTGTGTGTGTGTGTGTGTGTGTGTGTGAATGGGTGTGTGTAAATGTATGTTTGTGTAAAGGGATACGTATATGCATTTGTGTGTATGTAACAGTGTGTGTATGTAAAGAGGTACGTGTGTGTGTGTGTGTGTGTGTGTGTGTGAGAGAGAGAGAAATGTGTCCCTTCCCTAGACTCTGGTGGGTGGGCCTTTCCAGAGCCTGGGCCCTGCGGCTTCTTCCCCACCAGGGAGGTTGCCGTTCTTGGCCCTTTCGTGGCCTCTGAAGTTCCTTCCCCTTGTTAAAAAGACAGAAAAAGGAAAATTGCGGTGAAGGAAGGAAGGGAGGAAGGAAGGAAGGAAGGATGGAAGAAAGGGAAAGAAGGAAGGAAGGAAGGAAGGAAGGAAGGAAGGAAGGAAGGAAGGAAGGAAGGGCCCTGAAGGACAGCTCGTGAGTCACAGCAAAGGTTTTCTAATTGATTGCCTGTCTTGCCTTCCACCGATTAAGCAATTAATTAGTCAATTAAAATAAATGTTAGACTTTTCAAAGCTGGCAAAGGTTTTAAGAGATTTTCAGGGAATTAGAGATCTCTTCATGCCAAGAAAATGCTTCCACGTCAGTGACGTTCCAAAATCTTTTTTTTTCTTTTCTTTTTTCTTTTCTTTCTTTTCTTTTGTTTCCTCCTCCCTCCCTCCCTCTTTTCTTTCTTTCTTTCTTTCTTTCTTTCTTTCTTTCTTTCTTTCTTTCTTCTTTCTTTCTTTCTTTCTTTCCTTTTTTCTATCCTATCTATCTATTATCTATCTATCTATCTATCTATCGATCGATCGATCGATCAATCTATCTAATCTCTATCATCTCTCTCTCTTTCTTTCTTACTTCCCCTCCCTCTCTTCCTTCTTTCTTTCTTTCTTTCTTTCTTTCTTTCTTTCTTTCTTTCTTTCTCCCCTCCCTCTCTTCTTTCTTTCTTTCTTTCTCCCCTCCCTCTCTTCTTTCTTTCTTTCTTTCTTTCTTTCTTTCTTTCTTTCTTTCTTTCTCTTTGTTTCTTTCTTTCTTTCTTTCTTTCTTTCTTTCTTTCTCCCCCCCTCCCTTCTCTCTCTCTCTCTCTCTTTTGTTCTGTTTTAGGAACTCAAGGCAGCCTCTCTCATTCTTCCTCCTCTTGCCTTAATAGCCTCAGAACAACAACCCTGTGAGGCAAAGACTAGGCAAAGAGACTGTCAGTGACTCCCAGGGAATTCCGAGTGGTGCAAGTAAAATTCCCTCACACCTGACACCCAATTCTGTACGCCACTTTTTCAGAAAGGTTCCCCCAGACTGGAACTGAATCAGAAACGGGCTGAGAAAATCACGAGAGGAAATTGCATGGCCTTGTAGATTTTGTTTGTCAAAATCTGCATACAGATGCTAATGAGGGTTTTGTCTATATTTCCTGAAAATAGATCTCTTTGTATTTTCCCTTAATATAGGCACCATGGCAATCAGTCCTGCTGAATATAATGATTGTTAATATCTCTGTTTCCTAACAGAGCTTCTCTCGATAGGCTCCAAATGTATTAAACACCGTAGTCGTCTTAATTTCCCTTTATTTTAAAGGTACCAACAATGGTTTTGTCTTCCATTCATTTGCGTCTGATTCTATGAGATCGCCTGGACAAGACCCTGCAGTACTCATGGCAAAGTTTTTAAGAAGTGGTTTGCCATTGCCACCTTCCTAGGGCTGAGAGAGAGTGGCTGGCACATGCAGATAGGATGCTGCCTGTATTCTGGTGGCGCAGTGGTTAGAATGCAGTATTGCAGGCTGACTCTGCCCACTGTCAGTAGTTCAACTCAGGTTGACTCAGCCATCCATCCTTCCCAGATTGTTGGGAGCAAGATGCTGACATTGTAAACCACTCATTAAAGCACTATGGGGTGATACATGTTTAAGTTGTTATTCTATTCTATTCTATTCTATTCTATTCTATTCTATTCTATTCTATTCTATTCTATTCTATTCTATTCTATTCTATCCTATCCTATCCTATCCTATCCTATCCTATCCTATCCTATTCTATTCTATTCCTTATTCCATTCCATATTGTATTATTCTATTCTATTCTATTCTATTCTATTCTATTCTATTCTATTCTATTCTATTCTATTCTATTCTATTCTATTCCATCCCATCCCATCCCATCCCATCCCATCCCATCCAACTTGACTCTATTTATTTATATATTTATTCTCTAATCTACTCTACTCTACTCTACTCTACTCTACTCTACTCTACTCTACTCTACTCTACTCTACTCTACTCTACTCTACTCTACTCTCTTCAACTTTCTTCAACTTGACTCTATTCTGTTTTCAACTTTACCCTGCCCTACCCTACCTTACTCTACTCTACTCTATTCTATTCTACTCTATTTGACTCTACTCTACTCTACCCCACCCCACCCTACTCTACCCTACCCTACCCTACCCTACCCTACTCTACTCTACTCTACTCTACTCTACTCTACTCTACTCTACTCTATTCCCATTGCAATTGACAGATTTTTGGCTAATTATAATCATAGTTCCATGGTACAGTTATACACTCACTAGAATCAATACAAAACATATTAAAACCATTCAACAGTGAAATTCGCTTACCTTCGCTACCAGTTCGGGAATGGGAGTGTGCAGGAGCATGCTCGCCCTACATGTGTGCGCACCTCTTCTGTGCATGTGCGGAGCCTTCTGTGCATGCACAAGGGGTCAAAAATGGGATGTAATGACATCCCGGAAGGTGGGTGGAGCCTCCCGCCGCCTGCACTACCTGTTCGCGCGAGCTGTATAGATCCGGCTGGATTTCCCCACTGAAACCATTCATGTGTGCATCAAAACAACAATAAGAAACAGAAGCTGAAGCTAAGTAAGTATAAATCAAAAACACACATGGCTTGCTGTGCACAGATTTTCCTTCTAAAGAGATCACTTTAGGCTCTCTGGCTCCCCATTAGTATTGCAAAACATCACTTGCACTTCAGTGACAAGCATCTTTGGAAATGGAAATTAAGGAAACTCACAACAGCATTTTTTTCCCCCTGGATCCCTGTAGCTGTTTCTAGTGGGTTATATCTAGGCTGCCTCTATCTGGGAAGTGCATCCTTTATTTATCATAGGATTCTAGTAGGATATAGATTGTGGATCGGGAGCAGCCTGCGGAGCTGGCAGTGGAGTCGGACAGTGATGAGGCTGAAGAAGAACATGGGCCAGTCCTGGAGGCTGGGGAAGGCCCGGAGGAGGGCTCTGCATCGGAGGCAGAGATGGGGCCAGGGCCATCGGGGAGTGATGTGCAGACTCCGAAGCCTCCAGAGGCTGACAGTAGAGAGGCAGAGGAACAGGAGGAGCCTGTTCCTAGTGCACGCATGAGAAGAGCTGCCAGAAGGCAAGGGCAGCTAAAGCAAAAAGGACGACTCAGGAGTAAGGCCAAGAGATGATTGGCCCCTCCCATAAGGCTTAAAAGACCAGCAATGCTCTTGGGCTCTTTGCCGTAAAGCAATGTTGATAGATTTGTTTCTTGTCTTGCTGCATTTATATCTTGTCGGAGTCTTCTGCTTCTTAACTTTTGCCAAGAGAAGCCTTTGGCAGTTTGCCTAATTATACCAAGGTTGGTGATTAGACTGAAGAATTTGTCTTATGAAGAATTTGTTTTGATTTAGTTTGGACTACGCTGAGAATGAGTTAATTCTCAGCTGTTCTAATAAAGTCTGTTTGTTTTGGAACTGTTTGCGTCTAATATTACCTGCTTGGGCCTGGGTCACAACAGTGGGATATATTTATAATTCTGAGTGTCTGAATGAGCAGTTGGTAGCAGTTGGCCCTAGATTTACAAGCTAAGCAGGGTCTGGTCTGATGATTATTTGGAGGGGAGAATATTGAACAATTCTAGGGCTCCAATCTAAGGCTTATAAACCAATTGGAATCAACTCTGAGTGGTGAAGAATTCTGAATTTTGTATTTGGTTTACCAGGGGTTGATTTTTTTTTTTTTGCTGTTGTTTTAAATATATAAAACAGTGATGGCTAATCTTTTACGTCACCGCCTGCCAGCTTGCATGCTGGAAATGGCACACAAAACCATCCCATGAGGAATGCGCGGCCCCGCTGGCCTTCACACATGCAGGGGCACTGTTACCTGAAAGAGCGGCGGTCTGACACGCATGTGTGAGCTGGCACCTGAACTTGTTCTGTCCCCCTTCCTCACACAGGCAAACATAATACCAAGCACACCTGCCAATAGTTTATTAGGTAAACAGATTAGAATTCCTGGCAGACCAAGGTTTTGGCCGCAAACTGCCGAATGCCTGCCAAGACCGTTTTCACTCCCATAAAACAGAAAAGGACTTATCTTCAGTCCGTTCCAGGAGCAACAAAACAAGAGTTTAGTCAATGTTCAGTCCAAAATATATCCAAGCTGAATTTCAGCTATCACAATGTGACTCTCAGGTTTTTAACTTTGTCCGTCACAAAGCCTGAAGAGCAATCCCACCCACTTTTATTCCTGGTGGGGCATGGCTCCGTGACTCAGCTCAATCTCTGGCCCTTCCATGCCTCTTCCGTTGCTGCGCACGCTTCTCCCTCTGACACTGCCTGGGATCAAGCCAGGATTCATCCTCCTCGCTCCCTATCAATGGGTGCTCCGATATGCCTTCCTCCTGGCATATCCCAGGCTGTTCCTCCTGGCCTTCGGATGGAACCCGAGGCATTGCCAGAGAGGAGGGTCCTGGAGAGGGAAGCCTTGTCAGTTCCTCCCCATCACCTTCTGAGTCCTCTTCCTCTGTTAGGAAAGGCTCGGGAGTCGGGGTCACAACAGAACTTCCGGTTTCTGGCACGGATGCATGCCCGATGAACAGCTGGCCATCGTGCATGTACATGATGTAAACCCGAAGGTTCAGGTGCCAGCCTTCGCATGCGTGATGGAATGCCGCTCTTCTGGGGTTTTGCCACTCCTGTGTGTACAACAGCCAGCTGATCGATGTGCGTGTGTGCACAGGAACGTGGTAGAGGAGCCAGCGAGGCCGCACATTCCTCATGGGATGGTTCTGCGTGCCACATCCAGCACACGTTCCATAGGTTCGCCAACACGGATATAGAATAATAGAATTGGAAGGGACTTTGGAGGTCTTCTAGTCCAACCCCCTGCTTGAATAGGAGACCCTGTATCATTTCAGACAAATGGTTGTCCAGTCTCTTTTTGAAAGCCTCCAGTGATGGAGCACTCAGAACTTTTGGAGGCAAGTTATTCCACTAGTTCATTGCGCTCACCATTAGGAAATTCCTCCTTAGTTCTGGGTTGTTTCTCTCTCTCTCTTTTTTTTTTTTTTTAAATTTTGACTTATATGCCGCCCTTCTCCGGAGACTCAGGGCGGCTTACAATGCGTTAAGCAATAGCCTTCATCCTTTTGTATATTTATACAAAGTCAGCTTATTGCCCCCACAAACTGGGTCCTCATTTCATCTACCTTAGAAAGGATGGAAGGCTGAGTCAACCTTGAGCCTTGGCGAGATTCGAACCCTGCAGTAATTGCAGGCAGCTGGTCTTAACCAGCTTAATAACAGGGTGCCTTAAACCCCTGTACTACCAAGGCTCTTTGGTTAGTTTCCATCCATTCTTTCTTGCCTTGCCTTTTGGTGCTTTGGAAAATAGATTGACTCCCTCTTCTTCACAGGAGCTCCTCAAATATTGGTACAATGCTATCATGTCACCCCTAGTCCTTCTTTTCATTAGACTAAACACCCAAAGTCAATTATGTGAGGTGGGCAGGAGGGAGGGAGGGAGGGAGGGGAAGGAAGGAGAGGAGAACAAGTGATGCTGCCATGTCACCCCTCGTCATTCTTTGCATTAGATTAAATGTATGAGCCACCCAAAGTCAAATATGGGAGGGAGGGAGGAAGGAAGGAAGGAAGGAAGGAAGGAAGGAAGGAAGGAAGGAAGGAAGGAAGGAAGAGCCTTGGTGGTGCAGCAGACTAAAGTGCTGTTAAGTAGCACCAGCTGCCTGCAATTACTGCAAGTTCGAATCTCACCAGGCTCAAGGTTGACTCAGCCTTCCATCCTTCCGAGGTAGGTAAAATGAGGACCTGGTTTATGGAGTCAATAATCTGACTTTGTATAAAAAAGAACACCGCTTGGGGGGGCCAAAAGCCCTACTAAGCAGGTATATACAAAAGTGTGAAGGCTATTGCTTAACGCATTGTAAGCCGCCCTGAGTCTCCAGAGAAGGGTGGCATATAAATCGAACCAATAAATAAAATAAATAAACAATAAATAAATAAGGAAGGAAAGAAAGGAAAGGGGAGGGAAGGGAAGGGAAAGGAAGGGGGTAGGGAAGGAGGAGGAAGGAGGAGAGGAGGAGAGTGGAGTGGTGAGAGGAGAGGAGGGGAGAGGAGGGGAGAGGAGGGGAGGGGGAGGGAAGGAGGAGGACGGAGGGAGAGGAGTAGAGTGGAGTGGTGAGAGGAGAGGAGAGGAGAGGAGAGGAAGGAAGAGAGGAAAAGGGGGATGAAAGGATGAAAGGAGAGGAGTGGAGAGCAGAGAGAAAGGAAGGAAGGAAGGAAGGAAGGAAGGAAGGAAGGAAGGAAGGAAGGAAGGAAGGAAGGAAGGAAGGAGGGAGGGAGGGAAGAAAACCATTTCTCATTGGTTCAAGAATGCTCCTGAAAGTGAAAGTTGATTTGGGGACAACTTTACGCCTTTAGTGGCTGCACATATTGTAGTAGAAAAACTCACCCCTGTGTTCCTTTTGGGAAACTCCAAAGAACAAGCAATTCAGTAGCAAAGAAGAACTGCAATGCAGGGAGCTTAGACAGTCGAATCCCAAGACAATCTGAGAAGAAAACAATATTCAAGAGAGGGACCGCTGTTCGATCATCTCGTTGATTGGGGCTGATCATTGCTCTTTCGCCGGCGAAATCGATCTTTTTCTTGCGCCATTCATCACGATCGCCTTTACTCCGAGGCATTCATTAGCAAAGTTCGATGCTTAAAAGGGCTCAGCTTTTGCTTTTAGATCCCGGAATTAAGGACAAGGAGACAAAAAAGATGACACTTCTTCCCCCCACCCCATCCTGAACTGGGAGGTGAGTTGTGAACTTTGATAAACTTGATGGTGGAACCACAATTAAGTGAGTCAAAGTACGCCCGGTACGGTAGGATCTCTTTTTCTGCCAATGTTTTAGCTTTTTGCTTTTTTAATTTTAGATTGCCATTGAAAATGCGTTTTGAAGAGCGGCCAAAAATAGATGAAATTGCTCTGTCTGGACATTGCATCTTTTTATTTCGCCTTACAAAGTACTTAATTGAAGAGAGTCTCTGTAGCCCAGGGTTGAATCGGAGAGTCCTCGGGCCTCTCTGAGCTGGCTTGTTTCCTTGCAGATGTTCCCGGGAAGGCTTGCAAGCAAACCAGGGTGGATTTGATTTAAATCGAGTTGATTTAAATCCCAATTTAAATCATGATTTAAATCACTAGTAAAAAGGCTTGATTTAAATCAGCTCGATTTAAATTGTAATTTTTAAAGAGCAACTGTCATCTCTGCTACTCCTCTGACCCACTGTTGACTCACCGATAGTCCCAGCGTTGCAGAATATACAACCTTGTGCTACATAACTAAGCTCCATTTCATGCTGAATAAACTAAATTATTTATGTATCTTAAATAGAAAACTATCTTACCATAGATTTTTACCCCAAAAGTTTTTTTATTAAAATAAATTCGATAAAAATCAAAAAAATCCGATTTAAATCAAAAAAATCTGATTTTTTTGATTTTTTTTTTAAAAAAATCATTGATTTTTATCCACCCTGAAGCAAACAACCCAGCTCAGAGAGCACCAAGAACTTCACAGTGTGCTTAATATTCCTCAGAATAGAGCTGGAAGGGACATTGGAGGTCTTCTAGTCCAACCTCCTGCTCGACCAGGAGACCCTATGTATGTGATGGCGAATTTATGGCACGCATGCCACAGGTGACATGCATAGCCGTATCAGTGGGCACACAAGCTCAACTCCGATGCACGCCAGCTGATTTTCAGGCCTTCTGGGCCCACCAGAAGTAGGGAAACAAGCTGTTTCCTGCCTATGGAGGACCTGGGGGTGGGGAAGGCCCATTTTTCTCTCTCCCCAGCCTCCAGAGCCTTTCTAGAAGTCTGGGAAGGGCGAAAACAGCTTTCCCCACCCCCCTCGGAGGCCCTCTGGAGGCTAGTAATGGTGGGACCAGAAGTTGGCAAACAGGCCATTTTTGGCCTCTGGGGGGGGGAGGAGGCCATTTTCGTCCTCCCCAGACTCCTAGAAAGGCTCTGGAGGCTGGGGGAGAGCAAAACACAGGCCTACCATGCCATCATGTGCCAGGAGCGGGGGGAGCGTAGGGGGAGTCATGCACGCATGCACAGGGGCAGGGCGCATGGAATTATGGGTGTGGACACACACGCGCGTAACCTCCCCACACGCCTGACACGCGATGGCAAAGAGGTTAGCCATCACTGCCCTATATCATTTCAGACAAATAGAGGCCCAATCTCTTCTTAAAAGCCTTCAGTGATGGAGCGCACACCACTTCTGGTGGCAAGCTGTTCCACGGATTAATTGTTCTCATTGTTAGGAAGTTTCTCCTCAATTCCAGGTTGCTTCTCTCCTTGATTAATTTCCACTCATTGTTTCCTGTCTTGCCTACAGGTGCTTTAGAAAATAGCTTGACCCCTTCCTCTTTGGCGCAACCCCTCAAATACTGGAAGACTGCTATCATGCCCCCCCCCCCATCCTTCTTTTCTCTAGATTGGCCAAGCCCAAATCCTGCAGCCGTTCTACATACGTTTTAGTCTCCAGACCTTTGATCATCTTAGCTGCTCTTCTCTGAACTTATTTTTTATTTTTAATTTTTTTAATTTTTGATTTATATGCCGCCCTTCTCCGGAGACTCAGGGCGGCTTACAATGTGCTAAGCAATAGCCTTCATCCTTTTGTATATTTATACAAAGTCAGCTTATTGCCCCCACAATCTGGGTCCTCAATTTACCTACCTTAGAAAGGATGGAAGGCTGAGTCAACCTGAGCCTTGGAGAGATTCGAACCTGCAGTAATTGCAGGCAGCTGGTCTTAATAACAGGGTGCTTTAGACCACTGTACTGCCAAGGCTCTTTTTCAAACTCTCTTTTTTCTAATGTGGTGACCAAAAATATATATACATATATAGAAAAATAGAAGAGGTAGAAATAGCGATAGACAAGGAAAGAGGGGCAGAAATAGAGGTAGATAGAGCCGGGTTGGGATTCAGCCGGTTCGTACTGGTTTGGAAGAACTGAGTTGTGACCTGTGGGTAGGCCCACACACCAGCCCTGGCACTGTGCTGTCCTATTTAGCTGCAGTTTTTAAGCCATGCACATGCGTGCAAGTGTGCACGCAAGCGAAAGTGGATGCGCAGAAGGCTGCACGCATGTACGCTCACATTTTTGGCGCTGGGGTGAACCGGTTGTTAAATTATGTGAAGCCCACTTCTGGATAGAGCTAGTTAAGTGAATCACTGAGTTCTTAAGTTAGCAATGGTTGTTAAGTGAATCTCATTGTGACTTTGCCAGTCACAAAGTCATAAAAAAAATGTGATCACATGACCCTGGGACATTGGAACCGTCATCAAGACACACCAGTTGCCAAGCGTCCAAATTTGGTCATGTGACCATGGGGATGCCGCCAAAACAGGGGTGAAATGCTCCCGGTTCGGAGCGGATCGCCAGATCAGGTAGCGATGGTGGCGGGTGGTTCGGAGAACCGGTAGCAAAAATCACGGTCCCCCCCACATACCCAGCTGAGCCGCGCGATTATCAGAGGCTTTTTTTTTTTTTTTACTTTTAAAAGCATTTTTTTCTTCGGCTGATTATTGGTATTAACACTTTCATACTAACAGAGTTGGAGGTCATCTAGTCTAACCCCTTGCTCACACAGGAGACCTGTACTAGGGATTCGAACTGCCGAACTGCCGACCTGTCTGATTGACAAACTCAGCGTCTTAGCCACTGAGCCATCTAGTCAGGTCACATCACGTGATCTTCATTCTATCCCTCTATTGATGCAGCCTAGGATTGTGTTGGCTTTTTTGGCAGCTGCTGCACACGGCTGGCTCATATCTAAATGGTTGTCCACTAGGACTCCAAGATCCTTCTCACAGTTACTACTATTGAGCCAGGTACCACATATAGCTGGTTTCATTTGTAGATCCTGTTTAACAGGGGTGTCAAACTCAAGGCCAACATTTTTGGCTGGCAGAGTGCTTCTGGAGGCTGGGGAGGTCGAAAACGGGCCATGCATGGACCTCATGGGGCCTCTGCGTGACCTGTTTTTGGCCAGCAGTGCTTCTGGAGGCCAGGGAGTACTGTGGAAATAAAGAAGAGAAGGGGAAAAGCCAGAGGTGAAATCCAGCAGGTTCTGACAGGTTCTGGAGAGCCGGTAGCGGAAATTTTGAGTAGTTCGAAGAACCGGTAGCGGAAATGTGTAGTTTGGAAAACTGGCAAATGCCACTTCTGGCTGGCCCCAGAGTGGGGTGGGAATGGAGATTTTGCAGTATCTTTCCCCTGGAGTGGGGAGGGAATGGAGATTTTGCAATATCCTTCCCCTGGAGTGGGGTGGGAATTTATTCATTTATTTATTTTATTGGTTCGATTTATATGCCGCCCTTCTCCGGAGACTCAGGGCGGCTTACAATGCGTTAAGCAATAGCCTTCACACTTTTGTATATACCTGCTTAGTAGGGCTTTCGGCCCCCCCAAGCGGTGTCCTTTTTTATACAAAGTCAGCTTATTGCCCCCACAATCCGGGTCCTCAATTTACCTCCCTCGGAAGGATGGAAGGCTGAGTCAACCTTGAGCCTGGTGAGATTCGAACTCGCAGTAATTGCAGGCAGCTGGCAGCACTTTAACAGCACTTTAGCCGCTGCGCCACCAAGGCTCTTGGATAGTTTGCAGTATCCTTCTCCTGGAGTGGGGTGGGAATGGAGATTTTGCAGTATCTTTCTCTTGCCACACCACCAAGCTACGCCCACCAAGCCACGCCCACAGAACCGATAGAAAAAAAAATTGGATTTCACCACTGGGAAAAGCACATCTGTCACCTGTGTCAAACACCCCATGGCTGGGGTGGCCATGGCCATGCCCACCCGAGCCACATCCATCCCTGGCCTCACACACCCCAACTCCCACCCCCAACCCAGCCCTCCGAGGTCAAACAAAACCTTGATGCAGCCCTCAATGAAGTCCAGTTTGATACCCCTGCTGTATAATGTTGTTTGCAGTTTCAATCTTGTTTCCTGCCGATTTTAAATCAATGTGCACAGCAGCTTGTTTTTCCCCTGTATCCTCTTTTTTAAATAAACCCTTGTGGATTGTAATCCTATCAAGAGAAACTTGACTAGGTTCACTCTTGCCAAAGAGCCTTGAATTCTTTTAAAATTAAAACGCTTTTCTCCATTCTGTATTAGTGAGTGTCCGCCTTTAATTATAATTTTTTTCATTCTTTCTTTGGTTGCCTCTAGTTACCAGCCTTCAAGGTCTCCGCTAATCACATTTTTAAAAATCTCATCTGGCATATTTTCCCAGGGAGAGGGAAAACTCTTAAACTCAAAACCTTCATATTGTTTTAATAAGATTTTTTAAAAATATATATATTCCATGTTTCTCTGAAAATAAGACCAGGTCTTATATTAATTTTTGCTTCAAAAGACACATTAGGGCTTATTTTCTACTTAGGTCTTATTTTTTGGGGAAATACGGTACTAGATGCACCCATCTGGCTGACAATTTTGGGGGTAGGGCTTATATTACGAGCATCCTGAAAAATTATACTAGGATTTATTTTCTGGTTGGGTCTTATTTTCAGGGTGCGTATGCATATGTGTGTGTGAATGTATATATATATACATACATACAGTGGTGGGATTCACATAATTTAACAACCGGTTCTCTGCTCTAATGACCAACTGGGTAGGCGTGGCTCAGTGGTCATGTGACCGTGTGGGCATGGCCAACTCAAGATCACTCATATCAATGGGCGTTTCGCCTTAGCTGTTACAATGTAGTAAGGGTTAACCAGAGAGGCAGTTTCTGTAAGCAGGGCAGTAAAGATTAGGCTAGAAACACCACCAGAATGTTTCCTTCCTGCCTTCCTTACAGGATTAGTCCTGTAAAGTGGGAAAAAAAACAACAAAATATGATTTCTTCTAACAACCGGTTCTCCCGAATAGGTGCGAACTGGCTGAATCCCACCACTGCATACATACATACATATATGTTTATGTGTGTCTTTCCGAATCTGACTTTCATTCAAATTGGCCCCTTAGTCTGTTAAAACCTTTCCAAAATCAACACTCCTGTCCCTTTTTCCCTGTTTATTTCCAAATTTTAAAAAATGTTTAAGTTTTAATCTTACCTAAAATGCCATTATTCTCTCAATTATGGGGATAAAGAGGCTCAAATGAGAGCTTATTAAGTTTCCATGATTCATGATTCAGTATTCTAACCTCTTATGTACTGGCATTAAACCAACATCACATGACAATTGCTTTCCTGATTTTGATGGGGGGGTCTTGGCATAAACCAAGTTTGAATTTAAACTGAATTAAGGTACAGAATTCCTACCAAAAGCATTTGGTTGAACTGACATAGTTCAGGCAAGGAACAAGATCAAGGACTCTGGGGACAAACTATGGTTTGTAAAGAAGAGCTGTAAACAGAAAGTAGTGGCACTTGGGTAATGTCTGAACTGATCGTGGGATCAGTGTTTGCCTAGTGTCTCATCAACCCTGACACTTCAAACCATGTTGAAAAGCCTTAGAAAGCCTTCCTGAAGGGACAGAATTCTCCAAAAGAAGAGAATATTTGTAGCTCAAGGTTGAACTGGAGAGTCCTTGGTGCTCGCTGAGCTGGGTTGTTTGTTTGCTGATGTTTTGTAACCCAACTAGATAACATCATCAGTGCTAGGGGGTGGGGTTTGTAGAGAGGAGGAAGAAGAGAGGACAACAAGGAAAATGACTGTGGGGTCCTCGGTGCTCTCTGATCCTTGCAGACGTTTCATGACCCATCTAGGTAACATCACCAGTGCTTAGAAGGGAATGGGTATGTGGAATTATGGAGGAGGAGGTGGAGGAGGAGGAGGAGGAGGAGGAGGTGGAGGAGGAGGAGGAGGAGGAGGAGGAGGAGGAGGAGGAGGAGGAGGATTGTGGAATTCTTGGTGCTCTCTGACCTTGGTAGTTTTCTTGCAGATGTTTCATGACCCAAATAGGTAACATCATCAGTGCTAGAAGGGAGTGGGGTGAAGAGGAGGAGGAGAAGGAGGACTGTGGGGTCCTTGGTACTCTCTCAGCTTGGTTGGTTTCTTGCAGACATTTCATTACCAAACTAGGTAACATCATCAGTGCTCCCTGTTTATATCCAGTAGCTTGCCCTGGCAGTGTTGGTAGGGAGGTAATCTCTTAGGTAGTGTCTTGATTACTATATTGTTTTCTGCTTGATTGTTTGTCTGCTTAATTGTCTGTCTCCTTGGTAATTCCTTGATTAGGGTATTGTTTTCTGCTTGATTGTTTGTCTGGTGTTAATCCCTGCTTATTTGCGTGTTCACTGCTGATGAGGATGTATTCTGTTCTTTCTCTTCCCTGCTTAGCTTTTTATTGTCTTTTTTTTGAATGATGTGTAAATGTGGCTAATCTCCATGTGTCTATTGATGTGTCATTTGTCTGGGTGCCAAGCTCCCAGAAATTCCCTAGCAAATTTGGATTGAGCTCAGTCAAAGAATTGTGCAGCTCATGTCCAAATGGAGTCAGAGACGCTGTAGTTTTATATAAGTATATGTGTATTTAGATATTTATTTATAAATAAAGTATAGATTAGATTAGATGATTAGATTAGATTAGATTAGATTAGATTAGATTAGATTAGATTAGATTAGATTAGATTAGATTAGATTAGATTAGATTAGATTAGATGGATGGATAGATGGGCGGATGGACGGATGGACGGGTGGATGGGTGGATGGGTGGATGGATAGATAGATAAGGATAAATAGATGATGGATATATAGATGGATGGATGGATGGATGGATAGTTGGATAGATGGATAGATGGATAGATGGGAATAGAATAGAATAGAATAGAATAGAATAGAATAGAATAGAATAGAATAGAATAGAATAGAATAGAATAGAATAGAATAGAATAACAGAGCTGGAAGGGTCCTTGGAGGTCTTCTAGTCCAACCCCTTGCTTAGGCAGGAAACCTACACCACTTCAGACAAATCCAACATCTTCTTAAAAAATTCCAGTGTTGGAGCATTCACAACTTCTGGAGGCAAGTTGTTCCACCGGTTAATTGTTCTCACTGTCAGGAAGTTTCTCCTTAAGTTCTAAGTTGCTTCTCTCCTTCCACCCGTTGCTTCTTGTCCTGCCTTCAGGGGCTTTGGAGAATAGCTTGACTCCCCCTTTTTTGGGGCAGCCCCTGAGATATCGGAAGACCGCTCTCATGTCACCCCTGGTCCTTCTTTTCATCATAGGTCTCCCTGAAGCTCTAATTCGGGATCTCTAAACTGATATCCAGAGTGCATTGCTATACTTTGGAAGATTGGTTTATGAGATTCAAGCCTCCTGTTTTCCACCCAAACTGGGGGGGGGAAATTCCCCAATTTTAAGGATGGGTGGGTGGAAGAAGAATAAAGGACCATTTTCAGATGGGAGATAACTTGAGTTTCCCGTTGTCATGGTTACAGAGTCATCCTGACTCTACCCGTTAAGAAGATGGGATTTCTTGGGCTCCAAAGCTGCCATTATAGCATTTTAACGTCTTCCTCCCAGATTGCAAAGAAATTGGGGAAAGAGAAAGGAAAATGATGCCATTTTTCATCATCTGCTTTGTCATTCTCCATCACACCCTCACAAGAGTTTTCCGTTCACTAACCACGGTAAATATGACCTTTTTTATGACCTTTTATTAAAAATGACCCTGTAGGTGTCCCATACATTTTGTGAATAACAGAATAACAGAGTTGGAAGGGACCTTGGAGGTCTTCTAATCTAAACCCTAGACTATTTCAGACAGATGGCTGTCCAATTTCAGTGACTGAATATATCACTATTATTATCTTTCTATAGTCTAGGACAGAGGGACGCGATGGCTTAGTGGCTTAGACGCTGAGCTTGTCGATTGAAAGGTCGGCAGTTCAGCGGTTCGAATCCCGAGTGCCGCGTAACGGGGTGAGCTCCTGTTACTTGTCCCAGCTTCTGCCAACCTAGCAGTTCGAAAGCAGGTAAAAAATGCAAGTAGACAAATAGGAACCCCCTTTGGTGGGAAGGGAACAGCGTTCCGTGCGCCTTTGGCGTTGAGTCATGCCAGCCACATGACCACGGAGACGTCTTTGGACAGCGCTGGCTCTTCGGCTTTGAAACGGAGATGAGCACCACCCCCTAGAGTCAGGAACGACTAGCACCTATGTACGAGGGCAACCTTTACCTTTACCTATAGTCTAGGATAAGATTTTCTCAACCTGGACCACTTTAAGATGGATGGACTTCAACACCCAGAATTCCCCAGCCAACATACTGGTTGGGGAATTCTGGGAGTTGAAGTCCATCCATTTTAAAGTGGCCTAATTTGAAAAATATTGACCTAAGTTTTTTGTTGTTGTTTTTTTTTGAATCTTTTGACTTATGTACAGCAATGTCTCCTCTGGTCTTCTGCTCTACATCTAGTGACAAAAGGTCTTGAACTAATAGTTATTCCAAAAACAAAGGTGTGTCACTCCATTCCTTGGAGTTCTTCAGATCACTCATAGCCAAACAGGAGATCTTGTGGAAGTCTTGGTCTAGATTTAATAAAGTGTGGATGGAGAGAAACAAATTCAGGTTTCAGGACAGCAGGTTGTGATCCTGAAGTCTTCTGATTCTAAGCTTGGGCTTGGGATGGGTTATGACATGTTCTTCAACCTTGAGATCCTCCTAGTAACTGTGGCTTTGTTAATAGGAGCCACTAACAAAAATCATTCATCCTATCGTCATCTCATCTCCACTTAATACTGGGCTTGCCTCTGAAGACTATTCAGAAGTTACAGCTGGTACCAAATGTCACTGCCAACCTGATTACAGATTAAATTTAATACAGTCATGCCACCAGCTGCCCTAATTGCTAGTTTGTTTCTAGATGCAAGTTAAGATGTTAGGTTTCATTCACGACGTTATAGATCAGAGTGTCAACTTGCAAAGCTTTCAAGTTGCCATGAGCAGGAGGGAGGGAGAACTGAAGTGAATTCCATCCATTCTTCCTGACCGCAATCAGAAGGAGGGTGTTAGGTTTCACAGCCAGCCAAAGTGGTTAATTGGAGAATGTGATTTATGACATGGCCAGAGAGGAGGGGAGAGACAGGGTCATAGGGGAATGTAAATCTATGCAGGATCAGTCCTAACTGCATCTCAGTATTGCCGGAATGTTGCTCCTAATAAATGACTATATTTCCTTTGAAGTTTGGATCATGGCTCATGAATTAATTAGGGCATCTTTCGGAAACTTGACACAGAGGTCTTCAAACTTGGCAGCTTTAAGACTTATGGACTTCTGGGAGTTGAAGTCCACAAGTCTTAAAGCTACTAAGTTTGAGGACCCCTATTCTAGATGGTTCAGAAATGGGCACCTGAAGACAAGACAAAAAAAGTTATTTTAAATAACTAAATAGAATTGTTAAATTGTCCCGCAGTGAGTTCCCCATGGTGAGTTGGTTGCGGCAAATTGTCCCATTTCCATTGAGGTTGCATTTGGTCCAGTTGTCAAACAGGATGGCCTTGGAGCTCCCCCCCATCAAGTAGCTAAAAGATTATAAATAAGCTGAAAGTAATAAAAGGTTCCACTCCGATACTTTAGAATAAAAGAGTTTCAATTTTGCTCTGAGGAGTAAAAGAAGCGAAATGGGAGAAATATAGCTGAACGGGCAAATGTTTTGCAAAATTGTATTCCGTCTATTCCTTTATTCCACGTTGCTCTCCCAGTCATTCATATATACTTGCTTTTCCCTTGCATGTTTCGGGTGTATTGATTTTTCAATAAAGCTCTAAGTGGTTTTTATAAATCTCCATTTGTTGTCAGTGTTTCAAGATCACTTTCAATCAAAAATCTGTCCGGCAACACATTCCCAACCCCGTAAAGTGTTATGAAAAGAAAAGAAAAAAAAATGGCAATTTTTCTCTCCACCTGAGTCTATTTCATTCTTTCCAATACTCCCTGGATTGGAATTGCAGACATGCCTAGAGTTAATGTAGGGCCAGGAACTTGGTTGCCTGAGAGGGACCTTGGAATCCTGGTGGACGATCACTTAAAAATGAGCCAGCCGTGTGCAGCAGCAGCCAAAAAAGCTAATACAATCCTGGGTTGTATCAACAGAGGCATAGAATCAAAATCATATGGGATGTGGTGGCTCAGTGGCTAAGATGCTGAGCTTGTCGATTGAAAGGTCGGCAGTTCAGCGGTTCGAATCCCTAGTGCCGCGTAACGGGGTGAGCTCCCGTGACTTGTCCCAGCTTCTGCCAACCTAGCAGTTCAAAAGCAGGTAAAAAATGCAAGTAGAAAAATAGGGACCACCTTTGATGGGAAGAGAACAGCGTTCCATGTGCCTTTGGGGTTTAGTCATGCCGGGCACATGACCACGGAGACATTTTCGGACAGTGCTGGCTCTTCGGTTTTGTAACGGAGATGAGCACCGCCCCCTAAAGTCAGGAACGACTAGCACATATGTGTGAGGGGAACTGTGGTGACCCAGGCCCAAGTAGGTATTATCAGATGCAATCAGTTCTAAACAGACAGACTTTATTAGAACAGCTGAGAATTAACTCATTCTCAGCGTAGTCCAAACTAATTCAAAACAAATTCTTCATAACACAATTCTTCAGCCTTATCACCAACCTTGGTCTAATTAGGCAACCTGCCAAAAGCTTTTCTTGGCAAAAGTTCAGAAGCAGGAGACGCCGACAAGAAATAAATGCAACAAGACAAGAAACAAATCTAACAACGTTGCTTTCCGGCAAAGAGCCCAAGAGCCGTTGCTGGTCTTTTAAGCCTTATGGGAGGGGCCAATCATCTTCTGGCCTTACTCCTGAGTTGTCCCTTTTGCTTTAGCTGCTCTTGCCTTCTGGCAGCTCTTCTCATACGTACACTAGGAACAAGCTCCTCCTGTTCCTCTGCCTCTCTGCTGTCAGCCTCTGGAGGCTCCGGAGTCCACACCTCACTCCCCGATGGCCCTGGTCCCATCTCTGCCTCCGACGCAGAGCCCTCATCCGGGCTCTTCCCCAGCCTCCAGGACTGGCTCATGTTCTTCCTCAGCCTCATCACTGTCTGACTGTGCTGCCAGCTCCACAAGCTGCTGGCGGACCACAACAGGACCTACCTTTTTTGGTGAGGAAAAAGAAAAGAAATCTGCCTGCTTAATTTTCCAACGTTGCAGCAACAGCAAAGCCAACAGCCTGCTTTACTTTCAGTTTCGTTTTTCAGCATAGCTAGGGGAAAAAAAATCTTCTCCAGCACTCTTTGCAAGCAAGCAGCAGAGCCATGAGCAAAACAGCTGAGAGCAAATCAGCTGAGAGTCAGGAAACCGATCTAATCAATGGGCTAATTAGCCTATGCTGAAGCTCTGCGGGCCAATAAAATTACAAAAAAAACACCGAACCGTTTATTAAATTGCTGGCTCGCCGGCCCCTCACCCATCACTATTTATTGGCAATAAATAGTGGTGTGGAGGGGCGGGGCAAGGGGCGGGGCGAGCCAGCAATTTAACAAACGGTTCAGCCGAACCGCGTAGAACTGGCAAAATCCCACCACTGGCTAGGTGGGACATAATAGCAGTCTCTCAATATTTGAGGGGCTGCTAGAAAGAAGAGGGGGTCAACCAGAGGCTGGCTTCACATAATTTAACAACCGGTTCACCCCAGCACTGAAAATGTGAGTGTGCGCAGGTCACAACTACCGGTTCTCCCAAACTGGTCTGAACCGGCTGAAATCCCATCCCTGGGTTCAACCTATTTCCCCAAGCATCTGTAAGCAGGATAAGAAACAATGGATGGAAACTAAATAAGGAGAGAAGCAGCCTGCAATTCAGAATAAATTTCCTGACAGTGAGGACAATTAACCAGTGGAACAGCTTGCCACCAGAAGTTATGGGCGCTCCAACACTGGCGGTTTTTAAGAAGAGACTGGACAGTCACTTGTCTGAAATAGTGTAGGGTCTCGTGCTTGAGCAGAGGGTTGGACTAGAAGACCTCCAAGGTTCCTTCCAGCTCTATTCTAATTGATTGATTGATTGATTGATTGATTGATTGACTGACTGACTGACTGACTTGGTGGAATAAACCAAGAATTGGAAATTGAAGGAGCGTCCTACTTAAATGATTTGATCCTGCTATACTGCATCTTCTATAAAGAGTCACAGACTCAATTTGTAGCACCTTAGCTAATTAAATACACAGGAAATACTGATTTTTTAAATGTGCAACTACTCTAAAGAGATCAAAACCCAGTGATTTATTTGAACATGGCCAAATTTTGTTATGCCATATAGAAAATTAGGCAAACTTTAACTGGCCAATGACCACCAACCGCAATATATTATTCTGTCTGTACTATTATTGTTGTTTTTAATGTTTTTGTCTCTGTGGCTGCTCCGGGACCGTAATAAAAATTGATTGATTAATTGATTGGTCCAAGCGTTATAATGTTTTAATTAAAGTTTGTTTACTTGGCAGCAGTTACTTCTTAAGTTTCTTTATTCGGTTTATTGTGATATAAATATATTGGGAGCCAGTTTGGTGTAGTGGTTAAAATGTTGGCCTGGAAATCAGGAGACTGTGAGTTCTTGTGCCACCTTAGATATGAAAACCAGCTTGGTTCAATCACCAAGAGTTTTAGTTCTGCTTTAGACATGATTTTGAAGTAATGATCAGGAGACAGTGAGTTCTAGCCCCACCTTAGGTGGGAAAGCTGTCTGGGTGTCTTTGGGCCAATCACCAGGAGACAGTGAGTTCTAGTCCCACCTTAGGTGGGAAAGCTGTCTGGGTGTCTTTGAGCCAATCACCAGGAGACAGTGAGTTCTAGTCCCACCTTGGCTGGGAAAGCTGTCTGGGTGTCTTTGAGCCAATCACCAGGAGACAGTGAGTTCTAGTCCCACTTTAGACATAAAAGTTGGCTGGGTGATTTTGGGCCAATCCCCAGTAAATTGTGAGTTCTAGTCCTCTCTTAGGCTTGAAAATCATCTGGGTGACTATGGACTATGGATAGATAGATGGATGGATTGTAGACAGACAGACAGACGGTTGGTTGGATGGATGGATGGATGGATGGATGGATGGATTGTAAAATAGATGGATGGGTGGTGGGTGGGTAGGTGGATGGATGGATGGATGGATTGTAGATAGATAGATAGATAGATAGATAGATAGATAGATAGATAGATAGATAGATAGATAGACAGACAGACAGACAGATGGATTGTAGATAGATATGATAGATAGATGATATGGATTGATTGATAGATGATTGATGATAGACAGACAGACAGACGGACAGTCCTGAAGCTGTTTATAGGTGACGGCTACCAAACAGCCAGCCATCTTCTAGATGAGGGGTCTCCAAACTTAGCAACTTTAAGGCTTGTGGACTTCAGCTCCCAGAATTCCCCAGCTAGCCATGTGCATTGGCTGGCGAATTCCGGGAGTTGACGTCCACAAGTCTTCAAGGGGCCACGTTTGGAGACTCCCTGTTCTAGATCAGAGGCTTCAAAGGTTTTTTTTTTTTTTTCCCCACAAACAGACTTTGCAACTGGCAAAGCCAGAGATTTAATGAGAAAGAGAGTGAGAAATCACCCACACAGAGACAAAAAAAAAATGTCTTGTTTTTCCACTGTGGGCTCTTCATACGGGAGCATCCAGATGATCTTCTATTTTGATCATCATCTGAACCGAAACAGCCCCTCCTGCTGGGGAAGATTTGGGAATGCTCGGTCTGCCAAAGGCATATGCTTTGCTTCGTTTTTCTTTTTTCCAAGCTTCAGCTAACATTTATTTTTTGAATTATTCATGACTCACCCAAACCTTCGCTTTGGGCAAGTTCTTGTAAGCGAAGCATTTTTTTTTAACAAATAAAATATTAGAAGTTCCCCCTGTTCTTTCCTTGCGTTGAGAAAGCCAGCTGGGCAAAAATACTAAGAATATGTTAGACTGAAGATCACTGAATTGAAATTATCAGAATAAAGCTGGAAGGGACCTTGGAGGTCTTCTAGTCCAACCTCCTTCTCAAGCAGAGACCCGATACCATTTCAAGCAAGTGACTGGCCAATCTCTTCTTAAAAGCCTCCAGTGATGGAGCTCCCACAACTTCTGGTGGCAAGCTGTTCCACTGGTTAATTGTCCTCACTGTTAGGAAGTTTCTCCTTAATTCCAGGTTGCTTCTCTCCATGATTGGTTTCCATCCATTGCTTCTTGTCCTGCCTTCTGGTGCTTTGGAGAATAATTTCACCTCCCTCCTCTTTGTGGCAGCCCCTCGAGTACTTAATTCTGCTATCTTGCCCCCCCCCCACAGTCCTTCTTTTCTCTAGACTAGACATACCCAAATTCTCCATCCGTTTTTCATGCGTTTCTGTCTTCAGGCCTTTATAATTGTCTTTAAATTGCTCTTCTTTGCATTTTTTCCAAAGTGAGAGAGAAGAGAAAGAGAGAAGAAAGAGGAAGAGATAGGAGAGAGGAAAGGGACAGGGAAGGGAGGGGAAAGGGAGGGGAAAGGGGAAGGAAAGGAGAAGAGAGGAGAGGAGAGAAAGAGGCAGTGGTGGGATTCAGCCGGTTCGCACCACTTCGGGAGAACCGGGTGTCAACTTTCTGAGCAGTTTGGCAAATTGGTTGTTGGAAGAAATCATTAGGGCAGAGAACTGGTTGTTAAATTACTTGAATCCCATCACTGGAAAGAGGGAAAGGAAAGAGAAGGGAAGGGAAGGGAAGGGAAGGGAAGGGAAGGGAGAGGAGAGAAAGAGGGAAATGAAATGAAATGAAATGAAAGGAAAGGAAAGGAAAGGAAAGGAAAGGAGAGGAGAGGAGAGGAGAGGAGGGGAGAGGAGAGAAAGAGAGAGAGAGAGAGAGAGAGAAAGAGAAAGAGAAAGGAAAGGAAAGGAAAGGAAAGGAAAGGAAAGGAAAGGAAAGGAAAGGAAAGGAAAGGAAAGGAGGGGAGGGGAGGGGAGGGGAGAGGAGAGAAAGAGAGAAATGAAAGGAAAAGAAAGGAAGGGGAGGGGAGGGGAGAGGAGAGGAGAGGAGAGGAGGAGAGGAGAGGAAGAGAGAAAGAGAGAATGAGAGAAATGAAATGAAATAAGGAAAGGAAAGGAAAGGAAAGGACAGGACAGGACAGGACAGGACAGGACAGGACAGGACAGGACAGGAAAGGAAAGGAAAGGAAAGGAAAGGAAAGAGAGGAGAGAGGAGAGAGGAGAGAGGAGAGAGGAGAGAGGAGAGAGGAGAGAGGAGAGAGGAGAGAGGGAAGAGGAGAGAGGGAAGAGGGAAGAGGGAAGAGGGGAAGGGAAAGGACAGCAGTGAAATAGAAGACCATCTCCAATAACCAAATAGCATGAAAACAGCTTTGTTTGGCTAGACCAGCATTTCTCAACCTCAGTGACTTTTAAGATCTGTGGACTTCTTCGACTCCCCAAATCCCTTCCCCCCCTTCCCATGTTAGCTGCGAATTCTGGGAGTTGAAGTCCACACACCTTAACGTTGCTGAGGTTGTGAGAGCCTTTCCCTAGATCAAGAACCATGCATGGTGAGCTTCTAGAACAGTGATGGCTTCACGCAGGCGCTCTCTCATCACTGCCACGACCAGGAAGAGGAGCTGCCCAGGGGGCTTGTGTGCATCGGCTAAGGTACTTCCGGTTTCCAGTATGCGCATGTGCGCCAGCCAGCAAATCTTCCAGTTACCGCCGCACATGCGCACGCGCCAATCGGCTGGCCGGTGCACACATGCTCACGCCGGGAAACGGAAGACCAGCTCTTCCAGTTTCCTGCACTGCCAGACGCACAAAGGCCAGCTGATCGTCGTGGGTGCATGCACGCCAGAAACCGGAAGAGGAACAGGTGACGTCATGCGTGCCAGGCAACATGGCTCAGCGTGCCATTTCGGGCACATGTGCCATTGGTGGCACATGTGCCATTGGTTCGCCATCATGGTTCTAGAGCAGGGGTGGGTTCTAAATTTTTTTACTACCGGTTCTGTGGGCGTGGCTTATTTTGTGGGTGTGGCTTGGAGGTCATGTGACTAGGTGGGCGTGGCTAGCTGGTCAGAGTCATTTCTGAAAGGTCCTCGCACTTACGATCAGTCCTCGCACTTACGACCCGACTCATTTGTTTGCTTTTAACACTGATCAGCTGTAGGGCGGCCCTTTGAAGCCCCGCGGCACGAGTTTAAACAGTTTTTTTCCCTCTAGTCATCAGCTGGGACTCAGGAGGCAGCAATAGATTGGGGGTGGGAACAAATAAAAGGTAAGGATAATTTGGGGAGGGGTGGGAGGGCGGGGGGGAGAACCGGTTCGGTGACGTCATATCGTCACCGCTACTGGCTCGGCCGAACCGGATCGAACTGGGAGGAACCCACCACTGTTCTAGAGAGATGGCCTCTCTGACACACTTGCGGGGGCTGTTTGCAAATCCCGAGAAAGCCGCTGGAATTGTGCTCAGAGGGAGCCTCTCTGGCCCGAGAAACACAAACGGCTAGTGGGTTGTGCTCGGCATGAGAAGGCACACAGTGTGCGGGTCAGCAATAAAAAATTTCCACCCTGGGAAAATTCGGTTGAGGTTATGGGGGAATAGAAAGAGGTCAATTTGCAGCCCTTGGAGACACCTAGTGGCCGAATCCTGCCACTGCTAATCGATGCGTAATCATAACCCATAACGTGTTGACTTAGGAAAGGATTTGATTTGTCTGCTCTGCTGATTGAAATAGGCTCCCTTTAAATCCTGCTTTTCTTGAGCAGATCTACAGGAGCCTTTGGGCTGGAGATTGTCTCTTTTATCCTCTCGGCCCATCACAATAGAGTCTCTTGCATTTGGTAGGGATATCAAACTGATGAACAGATAGCTTCAAGCTCCGGAACGATCACTCTTTCACCATGAATAGAAGAGAGCTGGAAGGGACCTCGGTGGTCTTCTAGTCCAGCCCCCTGTTCAAGCAGGAGACCTTATACCAGAGGTCTTCAAACGTGGCAGCTTTAAGACTTGTGGACTTCAACTCCCAGAATTCTCCAGCCAGCAACAGTTTGAAGACCTCTGCCCTACACCATTTCAGACAAGTGGATGTCCAGTCTCTTAAAAACCTCCAGTGATGAAGCACCCACAACTTCTGGTGTCAAGCTGTTCCACTGGTTAATTGTCCTCACTGCTAGGAAGTTTCTCCTCAATTCCAGGTTGCTTCTCTCCTTGATGAGTTTCCATCAATTGTTTCTTGTCCTGCCTTCTGGTGCTTTGGAGAATAACTTGACACTCCCCCCTCTTCTTTGGGGCAGCCCCTCAAATACTGGAACACTGCTCTCATGTTCCCCCTAGTCCTTCTTTTCTCCAGACTGGCCATACCCAATTCCTGCAGCCGTTCTTCATATGTTTTAGTCTCCTGGTCTTTAATCATCTTACTTGCTCTCCTTTGCACTTTTTCCAAACTTTTTCCAAAGAAGGATGCACCCCCAAAAGTACATCTTTCCGATTATAAAGAACTGCGGTGGTGCAGTGATTAGAATAGTTAGAATGCTGTATTGCAGGCTAACGCTGCAAGAGCCTTGGTAGTACAGTGGTCTAAGGCACCCTGTTATTAACACAGCTGCCTGCAATTACTGCAGGTTCGAATCTTATCAGGCTCAAGGTTGACTCAGCCTTCCATCCTTTCTAAGGTAGGTGAAATGAGGACCCAGTTGTGGGGGCAATAAGATGACTTTGTATAAATATACAAAAGTATGAAGGGTATTGTTTAACGCACTGTAAGCCGCCCTGAGTCTCCGGAGAAGGGCGGCCTATAAGTCAAATTAAAAAAACAAAACAAAAACAAACACTGCCCACTGTCAGGAGTTCGATCCTGACCAGGTCAGGGTTGACTCAGCCTTCTGCAACGATGGTCGTAAATCGAAAACTAACCGTATTAGACCAACTTTTTCCAACCTGGTGCTTCCAAAGGTGTGTTGGAGATCAGTTCCCTGAAAGCATCAGTGGGATAGGGAAGGATGGTCATGACAGTAAGGCTGGGGAATTCTGTGAGTGACAGCCCTCACTTCTTAAAAGTGTCATGGCTGACTCGCTACGCGCTCCACTCTCAACAGAAACGGGGATGGGGATGGGGTGGTCAGGTTTCAAATGTAGGGGAAGCTTGGGAATGCAAGAGAGCCAACTCGCCCAACGACGTCCTGGTAAGCTGTTTCACTGTCCTCATTTTATTTACTTATTTATTTATTTATTGGTTCAATTTATATGCCGCCCTTCTCCAGAGACTCAGGGTGGCTTACAATGCGTTAAGCAATAGCCTTCATACTTTTTGTATATACCTGCATAGTAGGGCTTTTTTAGCCCCCCCTAAGCGGTGTTCTTTTTTATACAAAGTCAGCTTATTGCCCCCACAATCCGGGTTCTCATTTTACCTACCTCGGAAGGATGGAAGGCTGAGTCAACCTTGAGCCTGGTGAGATTAAGTGCTACTTAACAAAACTTTAGTCCGCTGCACCACCAAGGCTCCTTTGTTATCCCAAAGCTGCTTTTTCAGGAGGCAACTGGACTTCCTTGTTTTTTTTTTCTTTAAAGACATTTCGCTTCTCATCCAAGAAGCTTCTCCAGCTCTGACAGGATAACGGGGAATGGAAGGATCTGACTATCCTGTCAGAGCTGAAGAGGCTTCTTGGATGAGAAGGGAAACGTCTTCAAAGAAAAGAACAAGGAAGTTCAGTTGCCTCCTGAAAAAAGCACCTTTGGGACCATCGTGACATGAATGACTGAGAATCTCTACAGACTGTTCTAATTGTTAGGGATTTTCTCTTTAATTCCAGGTTGCTTCTCTCCTTGATTAGTTTCCATCCGTTGCTTCTTGTCCTGCCTTCAGGTGCCTTGGAGAATAGCTGGACTCCCTCTTCTTTGGGGCAGCCCCTGAGATACTGGAAGACTGCTATCATGTCTCCCCTAGTCCTTCTTTTCATTAAACTAGACATACCCAGTTCCTGCAAACATTCTTCCTATATTTTATTCTTTAGGCCTTTAATCCTCCTAGTTGCTCTTCTCTGCACTTTTTCCAGAGTCTCAACCTCTTGTTTGTACTGTGGGGACTAAAACTAGATACACCAAAGGTGCTTTCTCAGCTCTAACAGGATACTGGGGAATGGAAGGATTGATACTCCTTGCAGGCAGCTGGTCATTTGCATCCTTTTTAGAGAGTTGTTGAGGCCACTTGGAGGTTTCTCTGTGTCTTCAGGATCACCTTAGTAAGTGAATGAAAGAATCAATCCTTCCATTCCCCACTATCCTGTCAGAGCTGAAAAAGCTTCTTGAATGAGAAGCGAAATGTCTTCAAAAGAAAAAACAAGAAAGTCCAGTTGCCTCCTGGAAAAGCACCTTTGGGACAACCAGGACCTGGAGGACTGAGAATCTCTACAGACTTAAAACTAGATGCACTCTTCCAAGTGTGGTTTGATATTTGTTTGTTGCTGTTGTTCTTTCTCCTGTCTCTTTTAGCTTCTTCTGAGGGTCTCCAGAATATCTTCCTCCTTCCCTCTCTCTCTCTCTCTATTTTGCAGTAATCCTCCTCTCTGTCCACCCACCCACCTTCCCTTTCAAACCTGCCAAAAGAAGGACTTAAGTAGCCATAAACATGTTTTTGGGCAATCTGTTTCTGGCTCACCTCCAACTGCAGCATCAAAGCACCACAGCATGTGGGCAAGAGAAGGTTTTAGTCATTGTCCACATGGTGGGTTGAAATGCGAAGCTCCACATTTGCCAGCTCAAAATAGCAAGTTAAAGGCAGAGGCATGTTGTTTTTGCTAACCGCGCCGTTGCTAAGAAACCATGATTGCAGGAATGGGAGCCCACAAATGAAGCGACAGTTGCCAACCATGATTAGCTGAGTTGAGGGGCTTAGAGCAAACATTATTTGGGTGATGGAGAGGGGTCCTTTCTGTGGTGGTTGTGCCTATGTTAGATTTCAGAGAAGGACCTTCCAACCTTCTAATGAGCTTTTGCAGGCCTCAAGGGACAGGTTGAGATGAAAAAAAATAAAGCTAGTCTGGATCCTTCAGAAAGTGGAAGAGTTAAATTCTGGGGTATTAGCTTCCCAGAACTGATAGTAGTAACTGAAGGTTAGTAATCTCAGTTTGTAAAACCTTGGAACTGTCACTACTTGAGATAGAAGTCAAACAGGGGACATGAGTCCCCATCTCATCCCAACCCATCTCAACCCATCTTAACTCAACCCATCCCGACCCAACTCAACCCATCTTAACCTAACTCAACCCATCCCAACCCAACTCATCTTAACCCACCTCAACCCATCTCAACCTATGTTAATTTAACTCAACCCATCCCAACCCACCTCAACCCATCTTAATTTAACTCAACCCATCCTGACCCAACTCAACCCACCTTAACCCATCTTAATTTAACTCATCCCATTCCAATCCAATGCAATCCAACCCATCCTAACCCAACTCAACCATCTCAACCCATCCCAAGCTTTCCCAACTTATTTCAACCCATCTCAATTTATCCTAATCCAATTCAACCCAACTCAACCCATCTCAGCCCAGCCCAGCCCAGCCCAGGCCAACCCAACCCAACCCAACCAATCTAATTGGAATATTCTGCAAGTTAAAACCACTGTTTTCAATCCTACTGTATTATCCAAGGATGAGAGTTTTAAAGCTGTGAAATGAATGTGATAATTCTTGAGTTCAACTGATACTGAAGCATCCAGAAAATTAGTCATACTTGATCAATATGAAAAGTTTAATGCAACTCTGTATGGTTTGACTGGAGTGCCATTAACCATTTCAACACAAAGCACTGCTTCCAAACATGGTTTGCCAAAAAGGTTGGCATGTTTTCAGTGACATTGTGCTCAGGTTGTCAAGGAAAATTATGGTGGGCAGCCTAATTTTACTGCAAGAGAGTAGACATTCTTGATTCATCCAGGGGATGAATAAGCAATACGTCCTCCAGTCTTTTGAAGCTGGGCCTGCTGCTTGGGTTGGTAGGAGCTGAAGCCCCAAATGTCTGGGAGATAATATGCTGCTCCTCAAGAAACTGTTGAGGCAGAGAAGAAAATAAACTTTTCTTGTTAAGGTGAATATAAGTTAAAAAAGACACTATAGAAGAAAAGACCTTCTGGGCCCAAGACTTGCTTGATTGCTTCCTCCCTCTCTCCCAATCATGCATCTTGTACTTCCCTCCCTCTTTCCAATAATACTACCTTCCTTCCTTCCTTCCTTCCTTCCTTCCTTCCTTCCTTCCTTCCTTCCTCCCTCTTTCCAATCATACATCTCCTCCCTCCCTCTCCATTCCTTCCTTCCTCCCTCCTTCCAATCATACCCCTCCCTCCATCCCTCCCTCCTTCCCTCCATTCCTTCCTTCCTTCCTCCCTCCCTCCCTCCCTCCTTCCAATCATACATCTCATCTCATCCCTCCCTCCATTCCTTCCTTCCTCTCTCCCTCCCTTCCTGGAACCTATGAATGTTCCCCATAAGGATCTTTTGGCATTTAGCAAGAAAATAAGACAGTTGAATCCTAGGCCAATGTCTCCTCCGAGAGTTGCAGATCAGAGCAGAAGTCCTAGAGAGGAAAGACACAATCTTCCTTTTTACCAAAAGGATCTTTTCGGCTGTCTTTATCCAAACCTGGTGTGGGAATCCAGCGGGCGGAAACATTTTGTATCTCCGTTCAGCTGCTGAGCCGAGAGCGGAGTGAATTTATCGCCAGCCACGCTGGAAATCCAGGTGTTTTGCTGAGATCTTTTTTTCATTTTATGCGCTGGTGTCATTAAGCCTCTTTTTCTAAAAAAAAAACAACAACAAAAAAAACACCCCATACATTTGCACACTCCGGCAGGATCCAGCTGGAGGGGAGAGTAAAGCTGCTTCCAGTCCTTGCAGTAAAACCTTCCAGATGGGGCTCCGTTTAAAGGAAATCGATCCTGGGGTCTAACAGGCGAAACCCAGCATCCTATTAGCAAAGATGTTTAGTTAAAGTTTGTTGGCTACTCCGACGCGCGTAGCAGGGTGAGAAAACGACAGGAAGCAAACGGAGAATGCATGCCCAGCCTTTCTGTCTGGCTTTGGATGCTGGAGTCAGCATTGTGGAGTCAGCGGTTGACAGGTTTATGGGTCCATTTATGGAACGGGGGCAGTTTGCCATGGCAAAGGATGATATTCTGCAGGAAAAAAAAAACACTTGTTTATTCTGCTCAACCCTAACATTGTTGTTGTTAGTTGCGAAGTCGTGTCCAGCCCATCACAACCCCATGGACCACATTCCTCCAGGCCTTCCTGTCCTCTACCATCCTCTGGAGTCCGTTTAAGCTCACGCCGACTGCTTCAGTGACTCCATCCAGCCACCTCGTTCTCTGCCGTCCCCTTCTTCTTTTGTCCTCCATCCTTCCCAGCAGTAGGCTCTTCTCCAGTGAGAAGAACCCTAACGTTAGCCACGTATATAAAAAACGAGCGACCTCCACTCTCTTCTAGCACTGATGATGTTACCTAGATTGGTAATGAACCGTCAGAAAATTTCTCCCTATTTCTAGGTTGAATAAACCATTTTTGACAGATGGCAGTCCAGTCTCTTCTTGAAAGCTTCCAGGGATGAAGCTCCCACAACTTCTGAAGGCAACTTCTGTTCCATGGGTTGATTGTTCTCACTGTCAGAAAATGTCTCCTTATTTCCAGGTTGAATCTCTCCTTGGTCAGTTTCCATCCATTGTTCCTTGTCTGGCCTTCAAGTGCTTTGGAAACCAGGTTTACCCCCTCCTCTCTGTGGCAGCCCGTCAAATATTGGAAGACGGCTATCATGTCTCCCCTGGTCCTTCTCTTCACTAGACCAGCCATGTCCAGTTTCTGCAACTATTCACTGTATATTTTAGCCTCCAGTCCCCTAATCCTCTTGGTTGCTCTTCTCTGCACTTTTTCTAGAGTCTCAACATCTTTTTTATAGTGTGGTGATCAAAACTGGATGCAATGTTTTAGGTGTGGGTCTTACTAAGGCTTTATAGAGTGGTATTAGTATCTCTTTTGTGAATCCATGCTTCTTGATTCTAGTCAACTCAAGCTCACTTTAGACTCTCCTGCAGGTCTTTTAACGTTAAGGATGGTATATCTGTGTTCCAGGTTGTGTGCAACGCACATCTCATTGTGGGTGGTATGATATACAGGGCAGCGTGGGTGGTACCGAAGAGAGATTGTCCCACCGTTCTGCTTATCGCAGCTTTTCATCTACAGACAAGGTCAGATGTGCATCTGTGGTGGTATTTAGAGAAAGAGTATTTGTGGAGGTAGACTTGGCTTTGTAGGGCCTTGCTCGAAAAATACCTTCAAAAGGAAGAAGATGTCAGAAGAAGACGTTGTCTCATAAGCCCTTAGCAGAGAGGGCAGGGGAGTGTATTAAGCAGGTTTGACCTCAGGCTATCCATAACGCTCTAGTATCTATGCAGATAGCCCTCGATTTACAACCACAATTATGCCCCAAATGGATGTTGCTAAGTGAAACATTTGTTAAGTAAGTTTTGCCCCATTTCACGGCTTTTCTTGCCATAGTTGTTAAGTGAATCACTGCACTGGATAAATGAGTAACGCAATTGTGAAGCGAAACCTGGCTCCCTCCCCCTTGACTTTGCTTGTCAGAAGGTCGCAAAACGGGATCACGCGGACACTGCAACTGTCATAAATGTGAATCAGTTGTCAGGCATCCGAATGTAGATCACTTGACCAACCATGGGGATGCTGCAACAGTCATAAGTGTTAAAAAACGGTCACAAGTCACGTTTTTCGATGCCGTGGTCCCTTTGAACGGTCACTAAATGGACTGTTGTAAGTCGAGACCCAACCTAGAAATAAGGATAAATTTCTTGACAATGAGAACAATGAATCAATGGGAGAGTTTGCTTTCTGGAGTTGGGGTTTTCAAAAATAGACTGGACAACCTTTTGACCAGCATGGCATAAGGCAGAGGTCTTCAAACTTGGCAGCTTTAAGACTTGTGGACTTCAACTCCCAGAATTCTCCAGCCAGCTATGCTCCAGCTATTCTCCAGGCTATGCTGGCTGGAGAATTCTGGGAATTGAAGTCCACAAGTCTTAAAGCTGCCAAGTTTGAAGACCTCTGGTATAAGGTCTATTGTCTTGGGCAGGGAGTTAGATTAGAAGACCTCCAAGGTCCCTTCTAGCCTAGTAGACAACAGGGCCTTCTCTGTGGGGGCTCCTACCCTCTGGAATCAGTTGCCCCCTGAGATAAGGAGAATCCATGACCTCAATGCCTTCCGTCGTGCCCTTAAAACCCATCTTTTCCAGCAAGCCGGGCTGGCTTAAGAAGAAATTTTTAAATTCTTTTAATCAGTTTGTGACTTCTTAACTTTCGGGCAAAATTTATATATATTTTTAACTGTTTTTAATATTTGTATTCTATGTTCTTATCTTGGCTGTACACCGCCCTGAGTCCTTAGGGAGAAGGGCGGTATATAAATTGGAAATTAAATTAAATTAAATTAAATTAAAATCCCACAACTTGCATCCTTCCCATGCATAAGATTGCAAATTCTTAGCATCTGGAAGGCTACCTCTTCTTTAGGTAAAAATGAGTTCCAAAACATTCATCAAAGATGATGAGGGGACTGGAGGCTAAAACATATGAAGAACGGTTGCAGGAATTGGGTGTGTCTAGTTTAATGAAAAGAAGGACTAGGGGTGACATCATAGTAGTGTTCCAATATCTCAGGGGCTGCCCCAAAGAAGAGGGAGTCAAGCTATCCTTCAAAGCACCTGAAGGCAGGATAAGAAGCAATGGATGGAAATTAATCAAGGAGAGAAGCAACTTAGAACTAAGGAGAAATTTCCTGACAGTTAGAACAATTAATCAGCGGAATAACTTTCCTCCAGAAGTTGTGAATTCTCCAACACTGGAAGTTTTTAAGAAGCGATTGGATAACCAATTTTCTGAAAGAGCATAAGGTCTCCTGCTTGAGCAGGGGGTTGGACTAGAAGACCTCCAAGGTCCCTTCCAACTCTATTATTCTGTTATTCTGAATAGCAGCTGCCCTACAGAGCTGCCAGCAAGCCATTGTATGACTTCCAAGTTTCCTTTAATTTATCCTGGTCTTTTTCCTCCCTAGAAATGTAAGGCAGCTGATCTCTATCTCTAAGGGTTGGACTAGAAGACCTCTGAGGTCCCTCCCAACCCCCTGATTCTATGTTCCAGTGGTACCTTTGAGATGTTCTTACAAGGCAGATCTGGATCTCATTGCCTTTCACCATTCTGCATTCTGAAATTCATGAAATCCATGTCCCAAAGGTACTTTTCTTCAAGAGGCAACTGGACTTTCTGTTTTTTCTATGAAGACATTTCGCTTCTCATCCAAGAAGCTTCTTCAGCTCTGACTGGATGGTGGGGAATGGAAGGATTGATACTCCTTGCAGACAGCTGGTCATTTGCATCCTTTTTAGAGAGAGATTGAGGTCGCTTGGAGGTTTATCTGTGTCCTCAGGGTCACATGAGTGGTGAAAATGGGTGTGGAACAGTTCCAAGAAGGCTCCAAACCCATTTGCACTATTCAGGTGATCCTGAGTACACAGATAAACCTCCAAGTGGCCTCAGCGACTGTTTAAAAAGGATGCAAATGACCAGCTGTCTGCAAGGAATATAAATCCTTCCATTCCCCACCATCCAGCCAGAGTTGAAGAAGCTTCTTGGATGAGAAGTGAAATTTCTTCAAAGAAAAACCAGAAAGTCCAGTTTCCTCTTGAAAAAAAGCACCTTTGGGACAACCATGACCTGGATGACTGAGAATCTCCATAGACATGAAACCCATGGCTTCTCTTCTTCTCTTCTGCAGGTTGCTTGTCCGAGCCATAAGGAGGAGACTTCAATCCAGATGTGAGAAGGCTGGATTAATCCACCGCTGAACTGGGGGCCAGTTCTCTCTCTCTCTTTCTCCTGTTATGTCCAAGATCTGCGCTTTGCCTGGCAATTGCTTTGAGTTCCAAAGGACCAGGGGACTAGGATGAGGAGGAGCAATAGATATTCCTTGAACCTGCTTTGGTTGTTGCCACCGTTCTTGGCGTGGACCGTGGTGGCCCTTGACTTGGGACCATCGCCCTGCACCACTTTGGTCCAGGGCAAGTTTTTTGGATACTTCTCCTCTTTTGCCGTCTTCCCGTTGAACGCTTCCCATTGCAATTGGATTATCCAGAACCCCGATCCTCGGAGATACACCTTGTACATGAAGGTTTTGAAGCCCTTGGGTCTCTGCGACCGCCAGCAGATACGCACCTACCAATTCGACTCCTTCTTGGAGTCGACGCGGACGTACCTGGGCATGGAGAGCTTCGACGACGTGCTGAACCTTTGCGACAGCTCTACCCACTACGCCTTCCTCCAGTCCAACAAGCAGTTCCTCCAGATGAAGCAGACTCTTTCCAAAGTGGACAGTGGGTGGGTCAGGTGGAAACCAGCCAAGACTCAGGAAAGGGACTTCTCGGTAGAATATCTTGTGGTGGGCAACAGAAGTCCCAGCAAGGCCGCTTGCCAGATGTTGTGCAAATGGCTGGATACTTGCTTGGCCACCAGCAGCAGCTCGCATCCTTGTGGCATTATGCAGACACCATGTTCTTGTTTCAATGGAGAGGTATTGGACCAACCCAGCGAGATCTTTGGCTTAACCAAAAAGCAGGACAATTGCTTCAAGGATGGGATTTACCTGGAGAATTGCATGAGTTCTACCAAGGACACCAGCCGGCTGGACTTCTTGGGTAAGTAAGTGCTGGATGCTTCGATTGAAGGTTTCCCCATGGAATGTTTGCCTGGCTGGGTGATGGGATATGATTTCTTTTCTTTCAAGCCATTACGGTGGGCCATCATGAATAAATTTATCGTCTGAGTTCATTTGCTTTGATTTAAGCCTGTCATGCCCCCGTCGGAGACTGAATCTGAGACAGATGACGAACAGCTGATAGAGAGCATGGGAGAGTGGCTCTGTGGGCTGTGGCGGAAACTGGGGAAAAGCAAAGTCAGACTGGGCAGAGCAGGGGAGAGGTAGAACAAGGGAGAGGGGGCTCAGATGAAGACCAAGGCCCACCCCCTCCTCATCCTAGGGCACGCAGGGAAGAACGCAGAAGAGAGCAATGTGAGTCGCTTGGCTTAAGAGGAAGAGAAGGGCCCCAATTCCCTTCACAAGGCACACCTGGGGATGGAGTTTAAAGGAAAGGCAGTTGGGAGCGGCGTTTGTCAGGAACAAACACTGAATTAATCTGGTGTTGAGAGTTGTGACCTGCATTCCTGGCATTCCCTCCTGACTGTTTGAATTACTGCCGTGCTACTGCGTGCTTATCTTGTCTTGCTGGGATTATTCTTCCCGTCTAGGACTCATTATCTTGCCTTGCTGGAATGATTGATTGCAGTTGGATTGGAGTATCTGCAAGTTTGTGGGAGAGCTTTTCTCCAGGCCGTAAAAGGGATGTTGGGGGCAGAGTTGGTACCAATAAAGGGAGTCATACCAGTTCTCTGGCTGTGTTGCCTTCGTGCCATGCCCCACGTCATCACAAAACCAGTTACGACCAGCAACATAGATATTATGTCGACTTGATGTGTTGAATTTACGTTTACTGACAAAGAAATGAAGGGAGACTAGTATAGGTCTATTTCAAACTATTTAGCTCTCATCAGCTAGCCATACCCTTCCTGGATTCAAACCCAGACTGCTTGCATATTAGGCAGATGTATTCACCTCTAGGCCACAGGGTCTCCTCGCTTTGTCAGCTATACCAGGAGAGAGATTAAGTGTTTTTCCAGTGAGACCTGTCTATCAGGGCAACCTGGTCTACCCAATTACGGGACGGACAAACTATCTCAACTTGAATTTGAAAGGAATGGATGAATATGCAGGAAGTGCTCAATTTACAACCATTCATTTAGTGACTGTTCAAAGTTACAATAGCACTGAAAAAAAGTAACTTCCCCTTTTTTTATATAATAAGCTTTTATTTTTTTTAAAAAAAACATAAACATTCCATCTTCTCTTAAACAGTGTGTCATCTGGGTATAAATATCTTTTTGCAATAACCATCAAAATTTACAACAACATTCATTACATTGATACTAATTCTCTGATCTTACAATTGCAGTTTATTGAACAATTGAGCATAGTAAACCTATTCAGTTTTCCCTCTTAACATATCTTTTAATAAGAATATAATAATAATATTAAGCATAATAATCCTAATAATGAATTATCATATTGTTTACATCTCTATCTTAACATATTTTCTACTCTTCTTTAATCTCCTCCTTTTATTTCCCACTTCCATTTTTATTCTCTAACCATGGATAAAACAATTCCCATATCGTATAATATTCAGTTTGTTCTTTCTCCTTAATTGCAAGCGTTAATCTGTTCATTTCTGCACATTCTAATCTTTTCCTAATCACCTTCTCATCAGTAGGGATCTCTTCAAAAAAGTAACTTCCGATTGTTCCTCACACAAACGTCCATCACAGCATCTCCGTGAGGATGGAGTCAACATTGGGGTGCTTGGCATTTATTTATGATCATTGTAGTGTCCTGAGGTCATGCGACTGTCCCAGCTGGCTTCCGAATTTGGGGGAAGCCAAATTCATTTAATAAGAGCATGATTCACTTACCAATTGCAGCAATTGGCTTAATAATCATAGGCAAAAGAGGATGTAAATTTAAGTGTGACTTGCCTTGCTTAGCGACTCCATTTCTGCTCCCAGTTTTGGTTGTAAGTCAAAAACTACTTATATTTAGCCTTCTTCTTGGGAAGAGCCATGGTGGCACGGTGGTTATAATACGGTATTGCAGGCTGACTCTGCCCACTGCCAGGAGTTGGATCCTGACGGGCTCAAGGTTGACTCAGACTTCCATCCTTTCGAGGTCAGTAAAATGAGGACCCAGATTGTTGGAGGCGATATGCTGACTCTGTAAATCGCTCAGAGGGGGCTGATAAAGAAGCAGTATATCAGTCTACTGGGAAGGGAGAAAAGGAAGGAAGGAAGGAAGGAAGGAAGGAAGGAAGGAAGGAAGGGGAGAAGGGATGAAGGGAAATAAGAAGAAGGAAGCCGTGGTAGTGCAGTGGTTAGAATGCAGTATTGCAGGCTAATTCTGCCCACTGCCAGGTGTTCGATCCTCACCAGCTCACAGTTGACCCAGCTTTCCATCCTTCCCAGGTTGGTAAAATGAGGACCCAGATTGTTGGGAGCAAGAGGCTCACTCTGTAAACCACTTAGAGAGGGATGTAAAACACTGGGAAGCTGTATATAAGTCTAAGTGCTATTGCTGTTTATTCTTCTAAGAATCCTGGGTGTTTGCATGGCTGTTCTGAATTCTCAGGAAGCAACAATTACTCTTAGAATCGTATTTTCTACTAAAGTTTCAGAGTGGTTGCCCATTGACCAATCCCTGCAGCAATTGCTTAGTTGTTGAAGAACAAAGGACCCAAAATTATGGATACCTTCTAGTGTTATGACTTTGTCTTCAAGACAGAAAAATGGAAAAGGATAGAAGGCAAAACAAAAAGCAATGGATGGAAACTAATCATGGAGAGAAGCAACCTAGGAGAAATTTCCTGACAGTTAGAACAATTAATCAGTGGAATGACTTGCCTCCAGAAGTTGTGGATGATCCATCACTGGAGGTATTCAAAAAGAAATTGGGCAGCTATTGGTCTGAAATGTTATAGAGTTTCCTGATGGACCACAGGGTTGGATTAGAAGAAAGAGTGCAGAGAAGAGCAACAAAGATGATTAGGGGAATGGAGGTTGAAATATACAGTGAATGGTTGCAGGAACTGGGCCTGGCTAGTCTAGTGAAGAGAAGGACCAGAGGAGACATGATAGCAGTCTTCCAATACTTGAGGGGCTGCCACAGAGAGGAGGGGGTCAAGTTATTTTCCAAAGCACCCGAAGGCCAGACAAGGAATCATGGATGAAAACTGATCAAAGAGAGATTCAACCTGGAATTAAGGAGGAATTTTCTGACAGTGAGAACAATCAACCCATGGAACAGAAGTTGCCTTTGGAAGTGGTGAGAGCTTCATCACTGGAGACTGTCAAGAAGAGACTGGACCGCCATCGGTCAGAAATGATGTAGGGTCTCCTGGCTTGGGTGGAGGGTTAGACTAGATGACCTACAAGGTCCCTTCCAACTCTGTTAATCTGTTAACACTGGAGATTTTTCAGAAGAGATTGGATAACCATTTGTCTGAAATGGTAGAGGGCTTCCTGCCTGAGCAGGAGGTTGGACTAGAAGACCTCCAAGGTCCTAAACAAATACATTTCTTCTGTTCTGTTCTGTTCTGTTCTGTTCTGTTCTATCTTATCCTTATCCTACTCTACTCTACTCTGCATTCCATTCCATTCCATTCCATTCCATTCCATTCCATTCCATTCTATTCTATTCTTATTCTTATTCTTATTCTATTCTATTCTATTCTATTCTATTCTATTCTATTCTATTCTATATTCTATTCTATTCTATTCTATTCTATTCTTATTCTCTATTCTATTCTATTCTATTCTATTCTATTCTATTCTATTCTATTCTCTATATCCTATCCTATCCTATCCTATCCTATCCTATCCTATCCTATCCTATTCTATCGTATCCTTATTCTACTCTACTCTACTCTGCATTCTATTCTATTCTATTCTATTCTACTCTACTCTACTCTACTCTACTCTGCTCTGCTCTACTCTACTCTACTCTACTCTATTCTATTCTATTCTATTCTATTCTATTCTATTCTATTCTATTCTATTCTATTCTATTCTATTCTCTATATCCTATCCTATCTATCCTATCCTATCCTATCCTATCCTATCCTATCCTATCCTATCCTATCCTATCCTATCCATCTATTTTATATTCCATTCCATTCCATAGCTCCCTTTACAGTTTGTCCTGATCAACTGAAGCTTCACTGAATGTCCGCAAAGCTGAAATGACACAACCTGAGTCATGTGCAAATATTCAGATTTGCAACTGGTAGGTGGACAAAACTTGGCTTCAACCCCACTCTTTTCATATTTGCCTCTTCCCACCCAAAAAGGAAATTCTCCTTCCAAAAAGGAAGTTGGAACCAATCCCTCCTACCCCCACACGCGTAAAGTTATGGTGGGCTTGCCAGCCTGATGCTGTTTCAAGGGTTGTTTTTACGCCTATTCCTTTTGAACAGAATCATTCAACTTCTTGGGAATTTTAAGTTGCGCTGACATTTATCTTCATCTGAAATGCAAATGAAAAGAAAAGAAAACAGGAAAAGGGAGGAAGGGGGAAAAAAGGAGGAGAGGAGTAGGCTCTCCTCCAAAGTTCCTAAGAGAAGGACAAGAATTAAGATGGAAACTGAACCAAGGAGAGATCCAACCTAAATTAAAGAGAACTTTCCTAACAATTAATCAGTGGAACAACTTGCATCCAGAAGTTGTGGATGCTCCATCACCGGAGTCTTTCAAGAAGAGGTTGGACAGCCAGTTATCTCAAACAGTATAAGGTCTCCTGTTTGAGCAAGGAGGAGTTGGACTAGAAGACCTCCAGCCTCCAAGAGATATTCAACCTGGAAATAAAGAGAAATTTTCTGACAGAACAATCAACCCATGGAACAGAAGTTGCCTTCAGAAATTGTGGGAGCTTCATCACTGGAAGCTTTTAAGAAGAGACTGGGCTGCCATTTGTCCGAAATGGTGTAGGGTCTCCTGCTTGAGTGTGGGGTTGGACTAGATCAAGGATCCCCAACCTTTCTGACCTCAAGGACCACTAAATTCATAATTTTAAATCCCACGGACCACTAATATGATTTGCCAGCTGGTTGGGCGTGGCTAGGTGGTCATGTGACTGGATGGGTATGGCCAACTCTATGTCACTCACATTGAGGGGCATCTCACCGGCCTCCACTGCCAGCCTTGCCTCCCTATCCTTAGGGCCCCAACAGGAAGCAGTTGCTGGAGCTAAGCAGCCACCATGAGAAAGAGTTGGCAAAACAGCTCAGTTCAAATTGGATCTGGCTGAGAAGGAGGCTCAGCAGAAGCACCTCACTGAGGACTAGGAGCATAGGCTTTCCAAGCAGAGGGAAGATCTGCAGGAGTGCATGGCCAGGTACCGGTGCCTGGAGGCTCAGAGGTTGAGATGGCCAACCAGTTCTAGGCCATGATGCAGTCCCACTGGAACGAGGCCCTCCGGCTCTTTGCCACCAGCGGCGCTTCCCTCCAGCCTTTGCCCAAAGCCCCACACCAGGAGGCCGAAGTAGACCCTAAGTCGGAATTTCTTTCCCCCCTCCAACCTGCACAAAAAGACCCCAAAGGGGGAGACTCTCTGCAGCAACACAAACGTTCATTGCACGTATCCGGCCCAGGGGCCGTAGTTTGAGGACCCCTGATTTAGTGCAATATAAAAAAAATGCAAATAATTTTTCGGTGGACCACCAAAATTTTCTCACGGACCACCAATGGTCCACGGACCACCAGTTGGTGACCGCTGGACTAGATGACCTCCAAGGTCCCTTCCGACTCTGTTAATCTGTTAATCCTTTCCAATTCTCTTCTGCATTGAATTGAATTACCCAGTAGGAACAGTTCTGGTTTTAAATCAATGCATTGTTGTATCATTTCTTCCAGCCATATCTTAATTTTATTCCAATAATTTTTAGCTTCTGGACATGTCCACCACATATGGTAATAAGAACCTGGCAACTGGTGACATTTCCAACTTTTAGCTGATTTATCTTTAAACATTTTTGCCAGTTTCTCAGGGGGCATATGCCATCTATAAAACATTTTATATTGATTTTCCTTATATGCAGTGGACATTGTTAATTTATAATTCCTTTCCCATAACTGTTGTCATTTATCTAGATATTGAATATCCAAAATTCTTTGCCCAGTCTATCATTGTTTCCTTTACTTACTCCTCCTCCAGTTCGATGCCAAGTAAAACATTGTAAAGCTTTTTTTATTAATTTATCCACTGTTCCTGTGAGTATCCCATCCAACTCTGTTTTTTTTAAGTGAAAACCATATAATTTAGCATCTTTTTCATATCTTGTTTCTATCTGCATGTACATATACCAATCCATCTCAATCCCCTGTTCTTCCAATTCTCGTTTCCCTTTCAAATCCCCCTTATCTGTTAGTAAGTCCTTATATCTAACAATATTTCCAACATTAAAAACATTTGGGTGTATCAAAGCTTCTATTGTTGATAACCATATTGGTATTTTCACATAATATTTATCTCTGTCCTTCTCCCATACCAGTACCAATAACAATGCATTCCTTATATAATGTCTATGAAAGTATGTACTGTATGTATCTTATTTCTACCATACCATAAAAATGCATGCCATCCGAATTGTAAGTCATGATCTTCCAGTGTTAACAGTCTTGTATTTCTTAATTCAACCCATTCCTTCATCCTAGTCAACGCTGCTAATACAATTCCCCTAAGACTACCCTAACCCTAAATTCTGTTGTTTTCCTTGATGACGACAGTTACGCGACTTCTAAGTGATCTTACAAACTGTAAAAGCAACAGATTTTCCTTGAAGGTCTTGAGAGGTTCAAGAAAATCAATTAGGAAAGAGGTTCGCTTGGGCCTGTAACAATGATTAAAGGAATTTGAGACATTTAATGACCTGGATGTCAGCTAATGTAAGGTAATCACTCCGTTAGCATGTACAAAGAGATATGGATGATAACAAATATAGATATAATCTGATGACCTCACAACGACGTCCTGCTGAGTTTTGGGGAAGCAAACACCCAAGTTCTGTAATGAACAAGAACCTTAGATCAACCCAGAGACATGAAGGATTACAGATAAAGGGGTCAATTTATTTTCCAAAGCACCAGAAGGCAGGACAAGAAGCAATGGATGGAAACTAATGAAGGAGAGAAGTGATCTGGAATTGAAGAGAGACTTCCTAACAGTGAGGACAATTAACTGGTGGAGCTGCTTGCTTCCAGAAGTTGTGGGTGCTCCATCACTGGAGGTTTTCAAGAAGAGTCACTGGACAGTCATTTGTCTGGAATGGGATAGGGTCTCCTGCTTGAGCAGGGGTCTCAAAGATGCTTTTTTCAAGAGGCAACTGGACTTTCTGGTTTTTCTTTGAAGACGTTTCACTTCTCATTCAAGAAGCTTCTGAGAGCTGAAGAAGCTTCTTGGACGAGAAGCGAAACGTCTTCAAAGAAAAACCAGAAAGTCCAGTTGCCTCTTGAAAAAGCAGCCTGCTGGATGACTGAGAAGCTCCAGAGACGCTTGAGCAGGGGATTGGACTAGAAGACCCCCCCCCAAAGCTCCTTCCAGCTCTATTCGGATTGACTGATCTTCCATCTTTCTTTTGGGATCTGGGTGGGGCTTGGATTCAACACCGACTTATGGAGCTGCAGATGTCTCCAATTATGGAGGTCCGCCATGTTTTTCTTTCCATACGACCTTGCCTCTTCTTTCTCTTGGCTGTCTTCTCTGGGTCTGAAAGCAGATGGTGGAAACCAAAGGCAGGCGTTGAGATCTCCGCAGAGTGTCAATAAAACAAGCTATTATCCTAACCTGGTGCACCCACAGCAGGAGCCCTGGAAGCCAACGACAATGTCTTGGCAGATGCCAGTGTTGCTCTCATCAATTTTGCATGCGATTTGCATGACTCACGCTGGGCATCAGAAGGGAAAGATAAATCCTCTCTTCTTCGCCTTGGAAGCCACAACGGTTGTTGCAAAGTCCGAGGAAATAATCGTTTGCTGGATATAAGAGATCCTTTTTTTTTTAATCTCCTCGGGTTTCTGGAGCTATGAGCAATGAGCATCTTCTCATTGCATTTGGAACCAGCCAAATGAAGGAGGTTGTCTCCTTCACATCCAGTTTTGGTCGCCATGATGTAAAGAAGATGTTGAGACTTTAGAAAGAGCGCAGAGAAGATCCACCAAGATGATTAGGAGGCTGGAGGGTAAAATATATGAAGAACGGTTGCAGGAACTGGGCATGGCAGGTTTAATGGACGGGGTGGCTCAGTGGCTAAGATGCTGAGCTTGCCAATCAGAAGGTCAGCAGTTCAGCGGTTCAAATCCCTAGCACCACCTAACGGGGTGAGCTCCCATTACTTGTCCCAGCTTCTGCCTACTTAGCAGTTCGAAAGCACGTAAAAAATGCAAGTAGAAAAATAGGGACCACCTTTGGTGGGAAGGGAACAGAGTTCCATGTGCCTTTGGCGTTGAGTCATGCCGGCCACATGACCAGGGAGACGTCTTTGGACAGTGCTGGCTCTTCGGCTTTGAAATGGAGATGAGCACCACCCCCTAGAGTCGGGAATGACTAGCACATATGTGCGAGGGGAACCTTTACCTTTAACTTAGTTTAATGAAAAGAAAGGGCCAGACAAGGAATAATGGATGGAAACTGACCAAGGAGAGATTCAACCTAGAAATAAGGAGAAATTTCCTGACAGTGAGAAGAATCAACCCATGGAACAGAAGTTGCTTTTGGAAGTTGTGGGAGCTTCATCTCTGGAGACTTTCAAGAAGAGAATGGACTGCCATCTGTCAGAAATGGTGTAGGGTCTCCTTTTTGGGTGAGGGCAGGTTGGACTAGATGAGCTACAAGGTTCCTTCCAAACCTGTTAATCTGTATCTGTATATCTAACAGACTTATGACTGATAAATTAGTTGCCTGAAGAGGACCAAGTAGGAATGAGGCTATGTTCAGTTTGATACTCTATATCAAAAATTCATGGTTTAAGATTCTTCCCAGCCAAGTCATACCCTATTCTTATTCATGTGTGAAGAATGAATCCATAGCAGTTCAAATTTTCTTCCAGCTCTTTTGTTCATCTTGAGATAAAGGGGTCATCTAACACATATGGGGTTAACCCTGCAGGGGAGGGAAAGAACAAGCTTTAGACAACATAAAATGTAAATATTTCCCTTGTCCAGTCATATCCAACACTAGGGCTGGTGCTCATCTCTGTTTCTTGACCGAAGGATCCAGCGTTGTCCGAAGACACTTCCGTAGTCATGTGGCCAGCATGGCGAGATGCATGGAATGTTGTTACCTTTCCACTGAAATGGTACCTATTGATCTAGTCACATTTGCATGCTTTCGAACTGCTAGGTGGCCGAGCTGGAGCGGGGAATGGGAGTTCACCTCGTCGCATGATGCTTGGGTCTCGAACTCCAGCTGTCAATTTTCCAGCTGGAAAGCTCAGTGTCTCAAACTGCTGAACCATTACGCTCAATTTAGACAACATATGAAGTTGTTAATCCATGCTTCACTTTGAACAGTCTTCTGACAGGGCAAGCCTCGGGGATACAAACAGACTAGCACAGATGATCTTATTTAGTTGGGTAATGGAATGTCTGAAAGAAAACCACCAAGCTCAGAGAGCACCAAGGACTCCACAATCCTCCTCCTCCTCCTCCTCCTCCTCCTCCTCCTCCTCCTCCTCCCCCTCCTCCTCCTCCTCCTCCTCCTCCTCTCCACAAACCTCACCTCCTTCTAGGACTGATGATATTACTTACTTTGGACAATGATACATCCACAGGAAAACAGTCTTCCTCTTCCTCTCCTCCTCCTCCTCCTCCTCTTCCTCATCCTCCTCCTCCCCCTCCTCCCCCTCTACAAAAGCCACTCCCTTCTAGTAACTAATGTTATTTAGTTTGGTAATGAAATGTCTGCAAGAAAACCACCAAGCTCAGAGAGCACCAAGAGTCCCATAATCATCCTCCTCCTCCTTTTCTCCTCCTCCTCCTCTTCTTCCTCCTCCTCTCCCTCCTTCCCATCTCCACAAACCCTACACCCTTCTAGCACTGATGATGTTACTTACTTTAGACAAGGAAACATCCACAAGAAAACAGCTAAGTTCAGAGAGCAGCAAGGACTCCACAGTCATCCTCCTCCTCCTCCCACTCTACAAAAGCCACTCCCTTCTAGCACTGATGATGTTACTTAGTTGGGTAATGAAATGTCTGCAAGACAACCACCAAGCTCAGAGAGCACCAAGGACCGCCATATATGAAGAACAGCACTAGGCACATACCAAAGCACTTCTTCAGAACTTGGACCGAGATGTTGAATTAAAACAAAATTGCGCTCCATAAAAGTTTTATTGCATCAGGAATGCACTGGGCATCGTGAGAAGTATAAAAGGCCTGGATAGCTGATGTAGATTTAGATGCATTTATTATAGTTTTATTAACTCAATACCCAGGTCGCACATGCTCTTTTTAATCTTAATTATCTTTGGGTTGGTCTGAGTGCTACCATGTTCTACACACTGTTGCCAAGTTCTGTTTAATAACTGGCAAGATTGGGCAGGACCTCACTTGGAAGAATTTGATTTGATTAAAGTTGCTCCGAGTTTTGTAATAGCAATAAACGTACCGTCTCCTGTTTATCTGTTTGTAGCTTTAATTTACTACGGTTTCTTTATCAAAGCTTTGGTGCTAATGCACTCAGAGTAACTAAATGGGCTAGCTGCATCGAGAACGTTTCACCTGTACTAATTGGGTTCAATTTATCTTTTATTTCCATGGTTTTTTTTAATATATATACCTTTATATTATCTTTGATTTTATTGCCAGGTTTTATGTTACATAAGGCTGGCGAGCGATTGAAAAGGCCTTTTAACTATGAGCTCCTTGGTTCTCTCTGAGGCTGGTTCAGGGGTGAAATGCTTCCGGTTCGGACAGGATCGCCCGATCCGGTAGCGATGGAGGCGGGTGGTTCCGAGAACCGGTAGCAAAAATCCCTGCCCCCCCACATGCCCAGTTGAGCTGCACAATCATCAGAGGCATCTTCAGTGCCTTTTGAAAGCACTTTTTTACAACCTCTTTGCGGAAGAGGTTGTAGAAAAAATGCTTTTAAAAGAAAAAAAAAAAAAAAAGCCTCTGATGATCGCGCGGCTCAGCTGGGATCATCAAAGGCTTTTAAAAGAAAAAAAAAACTTTTTTTTTCTTTTAAATGCCTCTGACGGTCCAAGCTGAGTTGCCTGATCGTCAGAGGCATTTAAAAGAAAAAAAAGTCTCTGCCGATCAGGCAACTCAGCTGGGATCGTCAGAGCCTTTTGAAAGCACTTTTTTACAACCTCTTTGCGGAAGAGGTTGTAGAAAAAATGCTTTTAAAAGTTTTAAAAAAAATTGGCCAAGCCCACCCAGTCACATTACCAACACCACCACCCCACTAAGCCACACCCACAGAACCGGTAGTAACAAATTTTAGATTTCAACCCTGGACTGGTTGTTTTCTTCCAGATGTTTCATGACCCAATTAGGTAACATCATTAGTCCTAGAAGTGTATCTCTCTCTGCCAGCTCCATTCCCTCTTCCCCAGTGGTGGGTTCCTCCCGGTTCGGTCCGGTTCGGCCGAGCCGGTAGCGGTGATGATATGACGTCACCAAACCGGTTCTCCCCTCCCGCCCTCCCCCTCCACCCCCCCACATTATTCTTACCTTTTATTTGGTCCCACCCCCAATCTATTGCTGCCTCCTGAGTCCCAGCTGATGAATAGAGGGAAAAAAACTGTTTAAACTCTTGCCGCGGGCCTTCAAAGGGCCGCCCTACAGCTGATCAGTGTTAAAAGCAAACAAATGAGTCGGGTCGTAAGTGCAAGGACTGGTCATACATGCGAGGACCTTCCAGAAATGACTCTGACCAGCTAGCCACGCCCACCTAGTCACATGACCTCCAAGCCACACCCACAAAAATAAGCCACGCCCACAGAACCGGTAGTAAAAAAAAAATAGAACCCACCCCTGCTCTTCCCCCTTAGAGCTCTCAGGTTGCCTTGATGTGATCCTGACTCCACGCCTCCTCCTCCTCCTCCTCTGATTCGGCTGCCAGCAGCTGACAGGCGACAACAGTATGATTTAGGGCCCTAGCATCAAAAGAGGAAAGTGTTGTGAGAAAAAAATGTGGCAGGTGACACATCTGAATGGTGAAAGAGGCAGACTTGCTAAGTGCCCTCTGGCTACAGCAAAAAAAAAAAAAATCATTTACTTTTGGTCTGTGCCTAGCATGCATTGAAGGATAACCCCATTCCGTTAAATTCCCACATTAGCTTGCAAATTAAAGCAGAGGCACGCACCGGCTTTTAGCTGGCATGCAATTTTTGATAAGGGAGGAAATCTGGTTACAGCCGTCCTTAATGCAGGTATTGCTGCATTACTTACTATTCAGCAAGTGTTGCTACTCCCGGACGAGAACTGGACTGCAAAATTTAGGGAAGCTTTTGCGGTGATCTGAATGGTTTGGAAAATGTTGATGAATAGGATAGAATAGAATAGAATAGGATAGGATAGAATAGAATAGAATAGAATAGAATAGAATAGAATAGAATAGAATAGAATAGAATAGAATAGAATAGAATAGAATAGAATAGAAAGAATGGAGTGGAGTGGAATGGAATGGAATGGAATAAGAATAACAGCAGCCCCTCAAATATTGGAAGACTGCTATCATGTCACCCCTAGTCCTTCTTTTCATGAAACTAAGAGCCTTGGTAGTACAGTGGTTTAAAGCATCCTGTTATTAACACAGCTGCCTGCAATTACTGCAGGTTCGAATCTTACCAGGCTCAAGGTCGACTCAGCCTTCCATCCTTTCTAAGGTAGGTAAATTGAGGACCCAGTTTGTGGAGGCAATAAGCTGACTTTGTGTAAATATACAAAAGTATGAAGGCTATTGCTTAACGCATTGTAAGCCGCCCTGAGTCTCCAGAGAAGGGCGGCATATAAATCAAATTAAAAAAAAAAAAAAAACTAGACACACCCAGTTCCTGCAATCGTTCTTCATATGTTTTAGCCTCCAGTCCCCTAATAATCTCTTTGTTGCTCTTCTCTGAACTTTTTCCAGAGTCTCAACATCTTCTTTACATCGTGGTGACCAAAACCGGATGCAGGATTCCAAGTGTGGCCTTACCAAGGCTTTATAAAGGGGTATTAACACTTCACGTGATCTTGATTCTATTTTCAAATAGATTAATAGATTAGATAATTTCAAATATATCTCTATCGCTATCGCTATATCTATATACAGTACTGGCCAAAATTGTGGAAAGCTTTTGGGACAAGTGTATTTTCTAAAACTAGCTAATAGTGCCACTTTTTTGGGGAGTAGTACCATAAAATTATATGTCAATGGAAAGATAATTTAATCAAGAATTTAATGCAATAACTTTTATGAAGAATTTGCTATTAGAATAGCAGTGACAGTATAAAGAAGAAAAATGAAACACATAGAAAAAACGACATATACAAAAATGATCACCATAGAAAAAAACAAGATATACAAAAATTATCATGTCATTTAATAGTTAGTTGGGTAACCTTTAGCATGAATGATGGCCTTACAATGTCTTCCCGTGGAGGGAACCAAGTCTTTTAGTTCTGCAGCTGTTATCATGTGAAACCAAGTTGGAATGATGGCTTCTATTAACTGGGTTTTATTACTGAGTCGCTTCTGACTAACAAGTTTCTTTAGTCGGCTCCAAAGATTTTTAATTGGGTTAAGAAGGTCTGGGCTGTTCCCAGGCCATTCCAGTGGTGGAATAGGATTATCTTGAAACTCCCCCAAAAAAGTGGTGTTATTAGCCATCAAACCTCAAAAATACAACTTTTCCCAAAAGGTTTCCACAATTTTGGCCACTACTGTATGTATCTCTATATCTCTATCTACCTATCTACCTATCTACCTATCTACCTATCTACCTACCTATTATCTATCTATCTATCTATCTATCTATCTATCTATCTATCTCTTATCTATCTATCTATCTATCTATCTATCTATCTATCTATCTATCTATCTATCTATCTATCTATCTATCTACTACCTACCTACCTATACCTACCTACCTACCTACCCTACCTACCTACTACCTACCTACCTACCTATCCTATCTATCTATCTATCTATCTATCTATCTATCTATCTATCTATCTATCTATCTATCTAAAAATTCTACACACTTTCATCAGGGGTGTCTCTTCCTTCTCCTCTGCCACCTCTCCCCATTCTTTCTCAAATGGCTGATTGCATGCCATTTGGAAAGGAAAGCAAACATATTCGTTCCACAATTAAATAATTGGATGATCATTTGGCAAAATGAAATAGCGTGACCCCCCTCCCCACACGTACCCCTCTGTTCTCTCCTTCCCCCTCATCTCTATTTTTTAACACCGCTGCTGTTTCCCACGTCCTTTCCAGAGAGATAATACCACCACTCACAGGAAAAAAAAACCCTCAACCTTTGAAATATTCATGTTTTAATTAATGGACTTTCTTGTATATATTACGCAATAACAATAAAAATCAAGGCAAGAAAACAACCTAGAAGAAATTTCCTGACAGTGAGAACAATTAACCAGTGGAACAACTTGCCTCCAGAAGTTGTGAATGTTCAAACACTGGAAGATTTTAAGAAGAGATTGGATGACTATTTTTCTGAAGTGGTGTAGGGTTTCCTGCCTAAGCAGGGGGTTGGACTAGAAGACCTCCAAGGTCCCTTCCAACTCTTTTCTTCTCTTCCCTTCCAAATCTTCTCTTCTCTTCTCTTCTCTTCTCTTCTCTTCTCTTCTCTTCTCTTCTCTTCTCTTCTCTTCTCTTCTCTTCCTATTCCTATTCCTATTCCTATTCCTATTCCTATTCCTCTCTTCCCTTCCCTTCCCTTCCCTTCCCTTCCCTATTTTCTATTCTATTCTGTTCTGTTCTGTTCTGTTCTGTTCTGTTCTGTTCTGTTCTGTTCTACTCTACTCTATTCCTCTTCCTCTTCCTCTTCCTCTTCCTCCTCCTCTTCTTCTTCTTCTCCTTTTCCTTCTCCTCCTCCTCCTCCTTCCCCTCTCCCTTCATTTCCTCTCCCTCCTTGTTCCCCTCCCCTTCCTCACCTTCTCCTCTCTTCCCCCTCCTCCTCTTCTCCCCCTTCTTCACCTTTTACTTCTTTCTCTCCTTCACCCTCTTCCTCCTCCCCCCTTTCTTCTCCTCCTCCTTCTCCCCTTCTGTTTACTTTGCCTTTCTCCTTCCTTCCTTCCTTTGTTTCCTTTGCCTTTTTTCTTCCTTCCTTCCTCTTTCTCTGTTTCCTTTGCCTTTCTCCCTCCCTCCTTCTCTCCTCCCTCCCTCCCTCCTCCTCCTCCTCCTCCTCAAGTGCATTAGATTCCAACATCACTTCATTTGAATCACTCTCTCTGTGACCTCAGGAGTTAAAACTGGAAAGCTGTGGAAATCCTTGCACATATCTGACCTCCCAACCTCATGCAATCCCCAATCAAGTCGAGGCGTCCTTAAGCCCTCCCTGCTAAATATCTAGGGGCCTCTTTCCCATGTCTCATTACCTGGACAAAATTTAATCTCACCTCCATCACGACCGGATCATCGGTGGCATATTTTTAGACCTGCCTATAGAAGGGACTCACCTGCGAGAGCTGAACCTGGAAAGCTTTTGCGTGGGATTGCATGTACCCTACAGGTGTGCCCTCTCACACCTGCAGGATACATACCTCCCCACAGAAAAGCTATACAGTTTTTATGTACTGTATACTCACCAGAACATCGAGTCTGGAGGAGAACAAACCATCCGCACCAGAAAAAAAGTACAAATGCCATTTTCTTGGAACTCACTGCAAGCCGGGAATAACTCTTGAATAAATTTTGAGCGGGCGAGAAAAACAGCCTTCCTGATAGCTGGCAGCTTTTTTTTTTTTTTTTAATCTGATGTGCCAGCATGCTACATGCACCCGAGGGGATTGGCAAGGCGAGCCGATCATGCAATCTGCATCACAGCAGCCATGCAAATTCCACCCTTGTGGGGGCTCTGCATTCAACGTCGCATCGCGCGGCAGTGTTCTGAGACATGTTCTGTCATTTTCAGAAAAAATATCTTAATTCCAGCAGCCGCCTCTCGGGGTATGTTGGCTGTTTGTTGGAATGGGGACAAATTTAAACTGGGCTTAATTGGAATGGAGCTGGAAGGGACCTTGGAGGTCTTCTAGACCTGCCCCCCCTTCTCAAGCAGGAGAGCCTATGCCATTTCAGACAAGTGGCTGTCCACTCTCTTCTTAAAAAACTCCAGGGATGGAGCAGCCACAACTTCTGCAGGCAAGCTTATCTACTGGATACGATTAAGATGTTTCTCCTTAATTCCAGGTTCATTTATTTATTTATTTATTTATTTATTTATTTAATTACATTTCTATACCGCCCTTCTCCCAAAGGACTCAGGAGCCATATTAAAACAAACCCATCACAAAAATTAAAAACCGTTAAAATAATAAAAGCAATTAGGTCGTTTTTTAAAACCCTTAACTTAAACCCCTTTAAAACCAATTTAAAACCCATTGTCAGGTTTCGGGGCTATCTTAAATAAACTTCATTCTCAAGTGCAAAGTCTCTAATGAATCACTTTTATTTTAAGAATAGCAGAATCCGACATTCCTGATTCAAGTTGCAGCCAAACTGGCCCCTCCTTCCAACCCCCTCCTCTTCCGCTCTCCAACCCCAATGTCCCATTGGCCATCATACAGATCCATCTCTACATCCCGGCACGTTCTTTTCACAGGAATGTGGCCCCCACCCTAGTCACCCAGGAAACACTATCTGTAACATTCAAAAAACTAGGTAAAAGTTCATCTCAGCAATAAATCAAGCTTCTGCTCTATGCTTCATCGTGTTCATATCAGCACTGGAAGAGAGCCTAATTTGGAACGCTGACACCCATTAACATTAATTTATTCGGTCAGGCTGGCTTGATTGAACAATAGAGTCTTCAGAGCACGATGGAAGGCGCGGAGGTCGGGGATCCTTCTTATATCTGGGGGCAGCTCATTCCATAGGGAAGGAGCCCCCACAGAGAAGGCTCTCCCCCTGGGGGTCGCCAGCCGACATTGCTTGGCCAACGGCACCCTGAGGAGGCCCTCTCTGTGAGAGCGTATCGGACGGTGGGAGGCATTCGGTGGTAGAAGGCGGTCCTGTAGGTTGCTCTTCTCCTTGATTAGATCAATCAATCAGAATAGCAATAGCACTTAGACTTATATACCACTTTATAGCCCTCTCTAACAGTTTACAGAGTCAGCCTCTTGCCCCCAACAATCTGGGTCCTCATTTGACCCACCTCGGAAAGATGGAAGGCTGAATCAACCTTGAGCCTGATAAGACTTGAACTGCCAAATTGCAGGCAGCCGGCAGGCAGCAGAAGGAGCCTGCAGTACTGCACTCTAACCAGTGGTGGGTTCCAACCAGCTTTACTACCGGTTCTCTTCGTGCATGCGCTTCGCGCACAATCCAGGTTTGAGTTGCCTTATTTTGCGTGGATCTCTAATGCTTGGCTTTGCCTGCCAGCCTCCACTCCTACTCCACAGCCCAAGTAGTTTGATTCACACAATATGTGAAGCTGGGCAGCAGAGTACAGATAGCTAGAGATAGATAGATAAATAGATAGATAGATAGATGATAGATAGATAGATAGATAGATAGATAGATAGATAGATAGATAGATAGGGAGAGAGAGAGAGAGGCAGGCAGACAGGCAGACAGGATGGACAGGCAGACAGGACAGACAGAGAGAAAAAGAGAGGGAGGGAGGGAAAGAGAGAGAGGGAGGGAAAGAGAGAAATGATATTACAAAAGTTTTTTTTTCTTTTTTATTGTTGCTAAACGTAATGTTTCAAAAGCAGAAAAAAATGAAGGGGCATAAAAGTACATTTATCACATTTTTCTTAGAACAATTAGCTGAACTTTGCCTTATGTATCATGATTATTAGGGATTCTAACTGCTGAACTGCCGACCTTTCGATCGACAAGCTCAGCGTCTTATCCACTGAACCACCGCATCCCCATTACTTTCTGTACCGGTTCGCAAATATGAGTGCCCACGCATGCGCCCGGCCTCAAAAGCGTGCCTAAATAGGATGGCATAGATCCGGGGTGAGTGGGTGGGGCCACCCATGATTTCCGCTACAGGTTCGGGTGAACTGCTCCGAACCGGCTGAATAACACCTCTGGATCACATGTATCTGTGGCTTTTCAAGCTGATTTCTGGCTTAACCAGGTTAGGTTCTTTTCAAAGATCTTTCTGAGCTTCTTGCTGTTTGACCTGAATTCAAACTCATAACTGCCTCCCCAAAAGAAGACCTCGCTATTCTCATTCTGTGCTTCCCGCTGCTTGACCTGAATTCTGAACTGACCTTGAAAAAAGAAGAATGCACGTTGATTGCTATTCTCGATTTGAACAGGAAGGGTCGGAGGAAAAGGTGCCTCAAACCTTCAGCAAATCAGATTTCAAACCACGGTGGTCATTTTTATTTACTGCGGTGATTTGTTTCCCTGAAATCTGGTTGTCCTGACTTTCTTTTCAGATATTGATCCAAGGAACATTCAGTGAAAGGCTAAAAGTGAATAAACACTTTTTATTTGTCGTAAAAAAATGTGGAAAAAATAACACTGAGAAAATTATCCAGGGTTTCAACAATCATCCTCAACCCAACATGTCAAACATGTCCATGGAGATTCTCAGTCATCCAGGTCATGTCCCACAGGTGCTTTTTTCAAGAGGCAACTGGACTTTCTTGTTTTTCTTTGAAGACGTTTTGCTTCTCATCCAAGAAGCTTCTTCAGCTCTGACTGGATGGTGAGGAATGGAAGGATTGATACTCCTTGCAGACAGCTGGTTATTTGCATGCTTTCTGAGAGTTGTTGAGGCCACCTGGAGGTTTATCTTTGTCTTTAGGTCCCCTGAGTAGTGCAAATGGGTGTTGAGCCTTCTGTTGTGGTCTGAGGAGCTGGCAGGGATGAGGCTGAAGAAGAACATGGGCCAGTCCTGGAGCCTGGGGAAGGCCCAGATGAGGGCTCTGCATCGGAGGCAGAGATGGGACCAGGGCCATCGGGGAGTGATGTGCGGACTCCAGAGCCTCCAGAGGCTGACAGTAGAGAAGCAGAGCAACAGGAGGAGCCTGTTCCTAGTGCACGTATGAGAAGAGCTGCCAGAAGGCAAGAGCAGTTAAAGCAAAGAGGACGACTCAGGAGTAGGGCCAGGAGATGATTGGCCCCTCCCAGAAGGCTTAAAAGACCAGCAACGGCTCTTGGGCTCTTTGTCGGAAAACAACGTTGATAGACTTGTTCTTGTCTTGCTGCACTTATCTCTGGTCGGCGTCTTCTGCTTCTGAACTTTTGCCAAGAGAAGCCTTTGGCAGGTTGCCTAATTAGACCAAGGTTGGTGATAAGACTGAAGAATTTGTGTCATGAAGAGTTTGTTTTAATTTAGTTTGGACTCCGCTGAGAATGAGTTAATTCTCAGCTGTTCTAATAAAGTCTGTTTGTTTTGGAACTGTTTGCGTCGACTACTATCTACTTCGGCCTGTGTCAAAACACCTTCTTGGAACTGTTGAAAGGACTGTGTTGTAGACTGGAGTTAGACATCTACAACACAGTCCTTTCAGCACTTCCAACACCCATTTGCACTACTCAGATGACCCTGGTGACACAGATAAACTTCCAAGTGGCCTCAAGGACTAGCTAAAAGGATGCAAATGACCGGCTGTCTGCAAGAAATATCAGTCCTTCCATTCCTCACCATCCAATCAGAGCTGAAGAAGCTTCTTGAATGAGAAATGAAACGTCTTCAAAGACAAACAAGAAAGCCCAGTTGACTCTTGAAAAAAAGCACCTTTGGGACAACATGTCAAACAGGAAACAGCGAGGAGTTGGGCACAAAGTGTAGAGTGAAAACCAGAATGGAAACAGCTACCTACATCTCTCAGAAAGGGACGTTAAGCATCACAGTGTCTGAAACTGGAATGAGAAATCTTGCAGGCAGTGATTTAAGGACACTGTTCTTGATAAGCTCCTTTTATTGCAAGACCTGGAAAAGCCATTAACGAAGAAACCAATGACTACAACGTATAAAGTGGAAGCTATATCTCTCTATTAATCTGAATCATCCTTTTTTTTTAAAAAAAAAATCCTGTCCTTGTGGATCTGATCGGCTAACAACCTCACATTTTGAGATTCAGAAAGGATTAATATTTGTATGTTCTTATTGTACCATCATTAGGAGCCTGGATAGCTCAACAGACTAAAAGCCTGTTATTAACATTCAGCTGTCTGCAATTATTGCATGTTCGAATCTCGCCAGGCTCAAGGTTGACTCAGCCTTCCATCCTTTCTAAGGTAGGTAAAATGAGGACCCAGATTGTGGGGGCAATAAGCTGATCAGATCCAATCCCTCTAGGACAGGGGTGGGCATCTGTGGCCCCTTTACAACTTGTGGACTTCAACTCCCAGAATTCCTGAGACAGCCCAGGAATTCTGGGAGTTGAAGTCCACAGGTTATCAAGGGGTCATATTTGCCCACCCCTGCTCTAGGATAGATTGATAGAAGGATAGAGTTAAGATCATAGGAAGTATTACTACTGCTTTACAATGCCTTGGCAAGACCACCTTTGGAATACTGCATCCAGTTTTGGTTGCCACAATATATAATAAAAAGATGTTGAGACTCTGGAAAGAGTGCAAGAAGAGCAACAAAGATAATTAGGAGGCTGGAGGCTAAAACATATAAAGAATGATCAAAGGAATTGGATATGTCTAGTCTAATGAAAAAAAGGACTAGGAGAGACATGATAGCAGTCTTCCAATATTTGAGGAGTTCTTACAGAGATGAGGAGGTCAAACTATTTCCCAAAGCACCAGAAGGCAGGACAAGAAACAATGGATTTAATTTTAATTTAATTTAATTTTATTAAATTTCTATACCGCCCTTCTCCCGAAGGACTCAGGGCGGTGAACAGCCACAAGATAAAACACATAAATACAAAAATTTAAAATAGATTAAAAACGAATAAATAGTTTGGCTGAATTTAAAATACCCCATACTTTAAAACAAATAAAATTTATATTTAAAAGGGGAGAAGATTTAGGCCAATGGATGAAAACTAACCAAGGAGAGAAGCAACCTCCTAGAACCTAGGAGAAATTTCCTAACAGCAAGACCAATCAATCAATGGAACAGCTTGCCTTCGGAAGTTGTGGGTGCTCCATTACTTAGAAGGTTCCAAAAAGAGAATGGACACCCATTTGTCTGAAATGGCATAGGGTCTCCAATCTGAGCAGGAGTTGGACTAGAAGACCTCCAAGGTTCCCTCCAGCTCTGTTATTCTATGTTCTAAATTTGACACCCTTAGTCTTCCACATGCATTTACTGATGTTTTTTTTCCCCTTCCTTCTCATTGTGTGTCTCCCTTTCTCTGCTTCATCCTTATGGCAGCTGGAATGTCCTGCAAACGAGTGATTTGTCAGAAATGGTGGAGGGTCTCCTGCTTGGGCGGTGGTGATGGTGGTGTTAAGAGTAGAAGACCTACAAGGTCCCTTCCAACTCTCTTAATCTGTTAATTTGTTAAAATGATGGTCTCTTGAACTCTTCGGCATGGAGTGGAGTGGAGTGGAGTGGAGTGGAGTGGAGTGGAGTGGAGTGGAATGGAATGGAATGGAATGGAATAGAATAGAATAGAATAGAATAGAATAGAATAGAATAGAATAGAATAGAATAGAATAGAATAGAATAGAATAGAATATTAGAATATTACGGGACTTCCTACTACCACCAATAGCCTCCCACCGGCCGGTACGCTCTCATAGAGAGGGGCTCCTCCGGGTGCCATCAGCCAAGCAGTGTCGACTGGTGGCCCCCAAGGGAGGGCCTTCTCTGTGGGGGTACCCACTATCTGGAACGAGCTCCCCCCGGAGATACGAGATCCCTGATCTACGCACCTTCTGCCGTGCTCTTAAGACCCTCTTATTCCAACAAGCCGGCCTGGCCTAATTTTTTCTCCCCTTTTTAAATTTAAATTGAAATTTTAATTTGTTTTAAATTTATTGGGATTTTAATTGTGTGGGCTAAATTATTTAATAATAATTAAATAAGTCCGAAAGAGAGTCCGAAAGAGAAGGGCGGTATAGAAATTTGAATAATAAATAAAATAAATAAATTGTTTTTAACTTTTGTATTTCTGTATTTTATCCTGTGCCTGATCACCGCCCTGAGTCCTTCGAGTAGGGCGGTATACAAATTTAATAAAATCAAAATCAAAATCAAAATCAATAGAATAGAATAGAATAGAATAGAATAGAATAGAATAGAATAGAATAGAATAGAATAGAATGGAATAAAGAATGGAATAAAGAATGGAATAAGAAATGGAATGGAATAGAATAGAATAGTATATTGGAATATAGACTAGACTAGACTAGACTAGACTAGACTAGACTAGACTAGACTAGACTAGACTAGACTAGACTAGAATAGAATAGAATAGAATAGAATATGGAATGGAATGGAATGGAATAGAATAGAATAGAATAGAATAGAATAAATAGAATAGAATAGAATAGAATATGGAATGAATGGAATGGAATAGAATAGAATAGAATAGAATAGAATAGAATAGAATAGAATAGAATAGAATAGAATAGAATAGAATAGAATATGGAATGGAATAGAACGGAACGGAACGGAATGGAATAGAACAGAACAGAACAGAACAGAATAGAATGGAGAGGGAATAGAATAGAATAGAATAGAATAGAATAAATAGAATAGAATAGAATAGAATAGAATAGAATATGGAATGGAATGGAATGGAATAGAATAGAATAGAATAGAATAGAATAGAATAGAATATGAAATGGAATGGAATGGAATGGAATGGAATAGAATAGAATAGAATAGAATAGAATAGAATAGAATAGAATAGGAATGTTATTCTGGAATAGAATAGAATAGAATAGAATAGAATAGAATAGAATAGAATAGAATAGAATAGAATAGAATAGAATAGAATAGGAATGTTATTCTGGAATAGAATAGAATAGAATAGAATAGAATAGAATATGGAATAGAATAGAATAGAATAGAATAGAATAGAATAGAATAGAATAGAATAGAATAAATAGAATAACAGAGTTGGAAGGGACCTTGGAGGTCTTCTAGTCCAACCCCTGCTTAGGCAGGAAACCCTACCCCACTTCAGACAAACGGTTTATCCAACATCTTCTTAAAAACTTCCAGTGTTGGTGCATTCACAACTTCTGGAGGCAAGTTGTCCCACTGATTAATTGTTCTCACTGTCAGGAAATTTCTCCTTCGTTCTAAGTTCTTAGTTCTAAGTCTCCTATTTCCTGTCACCACCGCTGCCCTTATCTCTATTTTGTGAATCCGTCTGCCTGGCTTCCTAGTCTGCAGCCTTAGGAGAGAATTGCCAGTGAGGGTTGCCAGAATTTTGTTCTGGCTGGGCTGTTAGAAAGTGTGTAAGGGAAATGAGTGATGGCCTTAATCTCCGATGCCACGAAAGTCCCCGGGAGCTAGTGATGACTTTTGACTGCTTGATCACTCAGATTTCTCATCTGTCAGGGACTACAAACATCCCATTAAAATGCCAACTGATTCCGCAGATATCAGCTCCAGGTGACGGGCAAATAATAATAATAATCATAATAAGTGGAGCTGTCGGGCATTGTTTGAGGACAGACAGAGGAAGGGGAAGAGCGAGGGGAACATTAAAGTCACAGCCACAAACGTAGAGCTTTTTTTTTTTTTTCTGAAAATGACTCGGGACTCGAAAGCACGAAAGACGAGAAAGACAAAGAAATCACACTGCAAAGCCAAATGCAGGAAGTCCTCAATTTACAACGGTTTCTGTAGTGACCGCTCCAAAACAGCAGACTTACGACCGTTTTTCATACTTATGACCACATAATATAGATGCTTGACAACTGACTCACACTTATGACGGTTGCAATGTCCCGGGGTCGCCTGATCCCCTTTTGCGACCTTCTGATAAGCAGAGCCCACGGGAAAACCAGATTCATTTAACAATCGGGTGACTAATTTAATACCTGCAGTAATCCATGTCACAAATGTGGCAAAGAAAGTCGTAAAATGGGACAAGATCTGCAACCAATGTCACACTTAGCAACATGAATTTGGAGCTCAATTCTGGTTGGGTTTGTTGCAAAAAAAGAGAAGGACCAGGGGAGACAGGATAGCCGTCTTCCAATACTTGGGGGGCTGCCACAGAGAGGAGGAAGGGGGTCAAGCTATTTTCCAAAGCACCCGAAGGCCACACAAGGAATAATGGATGGAAACTAAACAAGGAGAGATTCAACCTGGAAATAAGGAGGAATTTTCTGACAGTGGGAACAATCAACCCATGGAACAGAAGTTGCCTTCGGAAGTTCTGGGAGCTTCATCCCTGGAGGCTTTCAAGAAGAGACTGGACTGCCATCTGTCAGAAATGGTGTAGGGTCCCCTGTTTGAGCGGGGGGTTGGACTAGATGACCTACAAGGTCCCTTCCAACTCTGTTAATCTGTTAAATCTGTTAAACCTGGGATGCAACATTTGAATTTCCTGGAGGTGATTAAAGAAGTGGATAGTAGGAGAAAGAGAGGCAGGACCTAGGTCGGAGCTGAGAAGATTAATGTCAGCCATGAAAGACCAAATCCATAGTTGAAAGCCCAATTAAACTGATTTATTGCTAAAAAGCCTTCACAGAGGAATCTTCTCAACTACCGGTTAGACCTGCTTGGAATTAGTTAAGAGTCAACGGAATTCAAGAGGAGCTGGACTTAGTTTATTTGTGGCTACATAGGATTCTAGACTGAGTCCTCTTTTGACTCCGCCCCCAGATTCTGCCACTCCTTCTCCTCCATAAATATGTGAAATTCCACAAAGCATTTGCAATTGTCCCACCATTTCGTAGGATGTAGATCATTGTGTCTTCTCGAAACGTGTTAGAGCATTTCAGTCTCCCAAAAGTTGAGAGTACAGATGTAGTCTCAACATATGACCACAATTGAGCACAACATTTCTGTTGTTGAGTGAGACCTTTGTTAAGTGAGTTTTGCCCCATTTTATGAAACTACTGTACTAATGAGATTACCTAGCCCGGTATAATAGGATGACCTTGGAGCTAGATCGACCCAGAATTGCTCCAATCTTTCCTATATTTCTTTTCCTTTTATGACCCTGTAATCGTGGTGGCTCAGTGGCTAAGATGCTGAGCTTGTCGACCGAAAGGTCGGCAGTTCAGTGGTTCGAATCCCTAGTGCCACATAATGGGATGAGCTCCCGTTACTTGTCCCAGCTTCTGCCAACCTAGCAGTTCGAAAGCACGTAAAAAAAGTAGAAAAATAGGGACCACCTTTGGTGGGAAGGTAACAGCGTTCCATGCACCTTTGGCATCTAGTCATTCCAGCCACATGACCACGGAGACATCTTCAGACAGCGCTGGCTCTTCAGCTTTGAAATGGAGATGAGCACCGCCCCCTAGAGTCGGGAATGACTAGCACATATGTGCAAGGGGAACCTTTACCTTTACCTTAATCCCTTGCTTAGGGATAGGTTTGGGACAATCAAGTGGAGCTGAGCATTTACTGGCCAGATGCCCTTCCTGACGCCTACATGGAGTTCACAGCAAATATTTTCTCATTATTATTTTTTTTTATTTCATTAGTCATATTTCTATGCCGCCCACTCTCTGAGGACTCTGGGCGGCTTACACCAAAGACAGTATACTAAATAGCATATCGCCCCCTAACAATCTGGGTCCTCATTTTACCCACCTCGGAAGGATGGAAGGCTGAGTCAACCTTGAGCCGGTGAGATCATTGCGCCCTGACATCTGTCACTGCCCAGGATTGAACTCTCAACCTTCTGAGTGGGAGGCAAGTGTCTTCACCACTAGGCCACCATGCTGCTTCCCAATCTTTCTGACTAATACATGGAATGATTTTCCAAGCATGCTTTTCCAGAGATTCTTGGCTTCTCTAACTCAGGAAGATGGAAGCTGTAATCCAAAATATCTGGAAGGCGCCAAGCTGGGGAAGATGGCTTCGGAGTATAACGGTCAGAAGAGAAGAGAAATGTTCTTCGGTTGATAAACGGACCTATTCCGTTTGGCTGGTTTAATCATTTCGGTAATTTCATTTCTGAGTTGCTTGGCTTGGTTTCATTCGCTTTGCCACGTGCCCCATTTCAAAGTATATTTTAATTGATGGGAAGTTGGCTTCGACGATTTATAAATAAAAGATTCCTTCCCCAACGTGAAGCTCTTCTGTCTTTGTAAACTGTGAGTGATGAAGATTCTTTTTTGGGGAATAGAAATCTGGCAGGAAGCGGATTGCCAATAGTCAGATTGGATGGCTGTGTGGGCCCAGGGAATTGATTGATTTTTTAAAAAAGAAGAAGTTATTTTATGAATGTCCATAAGTTCTGCCTTTGGGAGGGAAAAAAAAAATATCATTGACTCCATGGTAACAAAATGAAGATTAAAACAAGCAGGGGGTTGGTTAAAACCTAACAAAGGGAAGCTGGGAAAAGAATCAAGGGAGTGAGAGATATTAGCCTCCTGAGATGAAAAAGCAATGGTTAAACAAAATATAATAAAACAAAATAAAAGTTTTGTTTCTGGTGCCATCGCTGGTTATTGGGGGAGAATCACTGGCCCCCACGGAGAGGGCTCGCAACTTGGGCATCCTCCTGGACGCACGGCTGTCTTTAGAAGAGCATATGACGGCCGTGGCCAGGAGGGCTTTTTATCAAATTCGCCTGATACGCCAGTTGCGTCCCTTTCTAGATCGGGACTCCCTACGCACAGTCACTCAGGCACTCGTCACCTCCCACCTGGACTACTGCAATGCTCTCTACATGGGGCTCCCCCTGGGGTGCACCCGGAGGCTCCAGCTGGTCCAGAATGCGGCCACGCAGGGGATTATGGGAGCGACGGAGCGCTCCCATGTGACACCTCTCCTGCGCGAGCTGCACTGGTTCCCGGTGGTCTTCCGGGTGCGCTTCAAGGTGTTGGTGACCACCTTTAAAGTGCTCCATGGCTTAGGGCCGGGGTATTTACGAGACCGCCTTCTGCCACCAACAGCCTCCCACCGGCCAGGACGCTCACACAGAGCGGGCCTCCTCAGGGTGCCGTCCGCGAGACAGTGTCGGCTGGCGACCCCCAGGGGGAGAGCCTTCTCTGTGGCGGCGCCCGCCCTCTGGAACAACCTCCTCCCAGAGATACGTACAATACCAGACCTCCGGACTTTTCGTCGGGCCCTGAAAACTTACTTATTTCACCTAGCCGGGCTGGCTTGATCCCACAGTTTTGGTTCAATTTAATTGATTTTAATTGGGTTGTTTCAAATTGCGGCCAAAAATATTTAATTATTTTTAAACTGTTTTTAAATTTTGTATGCTCTGTTTTATTCTGGCTGTTCACCGCCCTGAGTCCTGCTGGAGAAGGGCGGTATACAAATTAAAATAAATAAATAAATAAGTAAGTAAGTAAGTAAGTAAGTAAGTAAGTAAGTAAGTATATTTTGCTGAGCCTTGCTGGCATGTGGCTACTTCAGTGGTGGGATTCAAATTTTTTTACTACAGGTTCTGTGGGCGTGGATTGGTGGGCGTGGCCAGGGGGTATGACAGGCAGCACTTAGCCTCCTGCACCTCCCGGGAGCAAAAATGGGCCGCGGGGGGGGGAATGCACCACCCCCGGTGCCCCGTTTTGGGCCTAGGAGGCCTCCCTGCACTTACCTGGGAGCCAAAATGGGGCATGTGGGAACTCCTGGAAGAGGTGGGACAGGAAGGGGCGGGGCCAGCTAGAAATTTAACTACCAGTTCTCCCGAACCTGCGCAAACTGGCTAAACCCCACCACTGGGCTACTTGTTTATACCTCCCTAGGATTGATCATACGAAATCACATTTCTTAAAAAAAATTGTTCTTGGTGAAGTTACGCAACAGCTTAGTATAAGTAGTCTGTAGAGATTTTCCGTCATCCAGGTCATGGTTGTCCCAAAGGTGCTTTTTCAGGAGGCAACTGGATTTTCTTGTTTCTTCCATTCCCCACCATCCTGTCAGAGCTGAAGAAGCTTCTTGGATGAGAAGCAAAATGTCTTCAAAGAAAAAAACAAAGAAGTCCAGTTGCCTAGGTTCTTTCTGGGCAGCTTCTTCCTTCTGGCTTCAGATTTGTTTTTGGTGTCCTATCCAATTAAATTATAGCTTGCTTGTGTTGGAAGTTGAAGGAAGCCTCCCACCTAACGTGCTCCGAGCCCATTAAAATTAAAAATCACCAGCCAGCATCTTCCCTCCAGAGTCAGACAAAAAGTCAACATTTGCATTTAAATGGATCTTCTACCAGGAAGGAAGAACAACTCGTGCAGAGTCATGGGCATCGGAGATAAAGGTTCCTTTTGGATGCAGTAAATATATTTTATCTTTTTAATTTATTTATTTTTTTCCTTTTAAGAAAAGGCCTTTCGGTTCTTTTGATGGAGGGGTGCGGGATTATGGCACACAGAACCGGTCGCAATGCCATCTCGCTGGTCTGCGGAGTCCGTACTCCCAGTTGGGATGTACCCAGGATTTAAATACGAGAGACATTCTTCTCTTCTCCCATTCCTCGACACCCCAAAAGGGCCGCGCAACTGGGAGCCGTTCATCAGGTTGAGTTGCAATGCAACCTGTGATTTCCGTCGTTAATGAGTTTGGCCCTTTTAGGCAGAGGTCACATAACTGTAACAAACGGTTCGCCCAGAAACGAAAATGTGAGCGCGCTTTCGGAAGGGAGCATCGTTTTGAAAAGGAGTCTGGCTCAGAGGAACCTCAGAGGATTCTGAAAGAACTGCAACACTTGACTACTCTACTCTACTCTACTCTACTCTACTCTACTCTACTCTACTCTACTCTACTCCATTCCCATTCCCATTCCCATTCCCATTCCCATTCCCATTCCTATCCTCTATTCTATTCTATTCTATTCTATTCTATTCTATTCTATTCTATTCTATTCTATTCTATTCTATTTTCCATATTTTATTATTCTACTCTATTCTATTCTACTCTACTCACCTCTATTCTGCTCACCTCTACTCTACTCTACTCTACTCTACTCTACTCTCACTACTCTACTCTACTCTATTCTTCTCCATTCCCATTCCCATTCCCATTCCCATTCCCATTCCTATCCTCTATTCTATTCTATTCTATTCTATTCTATTCTATTCTATTCTATTCTATTCTATTCTATTCTATTTTCCATATTTTATTATTCTACTCTATTCTATTCTACTCTACTCACCTCTATTCTGCTCACCTCTACTCTACTGTACTCTACTCTACTCTCTCTACTCTACTCTACTCTACTCTATTCTTCTCCATTCCCATTCCCATTCCCATTCCTATCCTCTATTCTATTCTATTCTATTCTATTCTATTCTATTCTATTCTATTCCATATTTTATTATTCTACTCTATTCTATTCTACTGACCTCTACTCTACTCTACTCTACTCTACTCCATTCCCATTCCCATTCCCATTCCCATTCCTATCCTCTATTCTATTCTATTCTATTCTATTCTATTCTATTCTATTCTGTTCTGTTCTGTTCTGTTCTGTTCTGTTCTGTTCTGTTCTATTCTATTCTATTCTATTCTATTTTCCATATTTTATTATTCTACTCTATTCTATTCTACTCTACTCTACTCACCTCTACTCTACTCTACTCTACTCTACTCTACTCCATTCCCATTCCCATTCCCATTCCTATCCTCTATTCTATTCTATTCTATTCTATTCTATTCTATTCTATTCTATTCTATTCTATTCTATTCTATTCCATTCCACTCCACTCCACTCCACTCCACTCCACTCCACTCCACTCCACTCCACCCCACCCCACCCCATCCCATCCCATCCCATCCCATCTTATCCCAAGCTGGTGGAAGAGCAGTGGTCCACGAGGATTTAACTTATTGCCTGTCTTCATTTTGCCTTTCCGTGTCTTTGTCCTTAAGAAGAAAAGGCAACGGAAGGGAGATGATGGATGGAGATTGGTAGAACTCTATTTCTGAGAATTTCTAAGGCGGAGAGAAAATACGGAGATTTCATTTACTGGCTTTCAAAGACAAGGCCAGCTCTAAGATCAATAATCACTATGCTCCTATCGTGTTTCGGTGGAGGGCAGGGCTCAAGGAATCCATTGCTAAACAGGATATTGCGATGGTCGTGTGTGATTCTATGTATAACAGAACACACAAATGCACAATTAATTGCCTGGGATGTTTTTGCATGGCTATTAGGCCTTAGAGCAGCGTTTCTCAACCTTGGAAGCTTGAAGATGGGTGGACTTCAACTCCCAGAATCCCCCAGCCAGGAGCAGACTTTTTAAATATTTCTCAAAATATTTCATTCTTTTAGGAAGGGTGACTTCCCTTGTGGCTTTCGCCACCAAATTGCAACTTAATGCCGTAGCGAAAACAATATCAGGTGTATTTCCTCCGCCACGTTGCAATACGTTTAATGAAAAAGCTTTCAAAATTGCTTTCGTGGAACTGAAGAGCGCTTAGAGGAGGGAATCCAACCCCCATTTAGGGTAGGGGTTGAGAAGAAGTATTGGTAGCTCAAGGTTGAAATGAGGGGTCCTTGATTCTCCTTGAGCTTGGTAGTTTCCTTGGAGACTGTACATTACCCAACTGGGTAACATTGCCAGTGCTAGAAGGGAGTGGGGTGTGCATAGAGGAGGAGGAGGAGGAGAATTGTGGGGTCCTTGGTGATCTCTGAGCTTGGTTGTTT
>NW_026844077.1:4776623-4805279 GCF_029531705.1 Pantherophis guttatus | reverse complement strand
AGGAAGGAAGGAAGGAAGGAAGGAAGGAAGGAAGGAAGGAAGGAAGGGAGAGCGGGACCGGAGGGAGAGATGTAGGGAGGGAGGAGAAGGAAGGAAGGTTAAATTCATAAATAAATAGAAATTAAATATTTCCCTCTTCTGCATCTTACTTTTTCCATTGTCTTGAACTGGGTTCCTTGGTGGCTTTTACAATCATCATTCCCTCTGATCATGTTGATGAGGTACGATCTAATTTATGACCAGCTCTATGAAGAGACCCATAGGTAGAAAATGATCCTATAAGAAAGGATGTCCATATTGAGAAGCTTAGAAGAAGAGGACACTCTTGAGGTCAGAGAAAAGCAACCAAGATGATTAGGGGACTGGAGGTTAAAACATATGAAGAACGGTTGCAGGAACTGGGTATGTCTGGTTTAATGAAAAAAAGGACTAGGGGAAACATGATAGCAGTCTTCCAATATCTCAGGGGCTGCCCCAAAGAAGAGGGAGTCTAAATCTATTCTCCAAAGCACCTGAAGGCAGGACAAGAAGCGATGGGTGGAAACTTAACAAGGAGAGAAGCAACTTAGAACTAAGGAGGAATTTCCTGACAGTGAGAACAATAAATCAGTGGAACAACTTTCCTGCAGAAGTTGTGAATGCTCCAACACTGGAGGCTTTTAAGAAGAGATTGGACAACCATTTGTCTGAAGTGGTACATAGGGTTTCCTGCTTGAGCAGGAGGTTGTACTAGAAGACCTCCAAGGCCCCTTCCAACTCCGTTATTCTGTAACTCCATAGCCTCCATTCTCAGTCAGATGTTGATCTCTTCCATATACTGCCCAGATGACCTAATTTTCCCCTCTGTGTCATGGGGCTAATAATATTAAAATGACTTTACAGGGTTTTTTGCAAGGCTGTAATAGGCACCTCTGGCTATGCAAGCTCCAAAACGCACACATTCAATTGATTTGTAAGCCAATTCCCTCCATGTAGTGAGAAGCGCAGGAGGGATATTTAGCTAATTCCCTGAGCAAACTCAGCTCCCCTTGATTTGAGATTAAATAGCCAGGGAGGAGTTTGCTTAAGGCTTCCTCTTTTGACTCTTGTAGGGGAAAAAGCAATGTGGCTCTTGGGAAGGGAATGAAAATTAACACAACTGCAGGTTATCGCAGAACGGAAGCCTTCCAGGACTCAAGAAGGAAAATTCAGCATAAAGCAGGGGTAAAATGTTACCGGTTCAGGCCGGTTTGCTGGAACCAGTAGGAAAAAAAAGGCTACCGGTTCATCAAACTGGTAGTTAAAAATACTTTACAAAGTAAAAAAAAATATTTAAGTGATCGTCCATCAGGACTCCAAGATCCTTGATTTGTTTCCATCCATTACTTTTCGTTTTGCGAATAGAATAGAATAGAATAGAATAGAATAGAATAGAATAGAATAGAATAGAATAACAGAGTTGGAAGGGACCTTGGAGGTCTTCTAGTCCAACCCCCTGCTTAGGCAGGAAACCCTACACCACTTCAGACAAATGGTTATCCAACCTCTTCTTAAAAACTTCCAGTGTTGGAGCATTTCTGGAGGTTGTTCCATTGATTAATTGTTCTGTCAGGAAATTTCTCCTTAGTTCTAAGTTGCTTCTCTCCTTTATTAATTTCCACCCATTTCTTCTTGTCCTGCCCTCAAGTGCAGTAACCTTCTTCCTACCCCTCTGAATTTTAAAAGCAACTATACCAGGGATGCGGTAGCTCAGTGGATAAGACGCTGAGCTTGTCAATCGAAAGGTAGGCAGTTTAGCGGTTCAAATCCCTAGTTCCACGTAACGGGGTAAGCTCTTGTTACTTGTCCCAGCTTCTGCCAACCTAGCAGTTCGAAAGCAGGTAAAAAATGCAAGGAGAAAAAATAGGGACCACCTTTGGTGGGAAGGTAACAGTGTTCTGTGTGCCTTTGGCATTGAGTCATGCCGGCCACATGACCACGGAGACATCTTCGGACAGCGCTGGCTCTTTGGCTTTGAAACAGAGATGAGCACCGCTCCCTAGAGTCGGGAACGACTAGCACATATGTGTGAGGGGAACCTTTACCTTTAACCTTCTCCCTCCCCCTTTGAATTTTAAAAGCAATTATACCAGGAAACATAATTTAGGAAACTGCAGAGGCTGAATCTTCTCTTGGAAATTTCCCTTTGAAGACAGGGATGTAATTATGGATCATCTAACTTAAATTTATTGTTTTTTAAATATTTATTTATTTATTTATTTATTTATTTATTTATTTATTTATTTATTTATTTATTTGTCATATTTCTATGCCGCCCACTCTCCGAGGACTCTGGGCGGCTTACACCAAAGACAGTATACTAAATAGCACATTGCCCCCTAACAATCTGGGTCCTCATTTTACCCACCTCGGAAGGATGGAAGGCTGAGTCAACCTTGAGCCGGGGAGATTTGATCCGCTGAACTAGGCAGTCAGCTGAAGTAGCTGCAGGACTGCACTCTAACCACTGCACCACCTCAGCTCATATGGATCATTGAACTTTAAAGCCACCTCCAGCTCCCAAGACGGACGAAACACGATTCGTACAGCATCCAGACTAGGCTCTCTGCTCCAGGTTTTCCCTCTCTGCTTGCCGTATTTTAATGATTAAAACCTGGATGGTTATTACAGCCGTCTGTGATTCCCAACCTGCAATTTGCATTTTTAGCTGGGTAGAATAGCAATCTGTGTAGCACTGCCAGCTTGCTACTTAATGCTTATTAGTACCTTTTCAAAAGGCAAAGACAGTATTTGTTGGTGCAATGATATGGCCTTTGGAGAATGAGAAGGCCCGCCTAAGTTGGCTAAAATTAAAATTTTCATAGGAACGGTAAATTTTATATTGATTGTCTCTTGAGGGGACTGGACGGGGTGAAATGCTCCCGGTTCGAACCAGATCACCCGATCCGGTAGCGATGGCGGCGGATGGTTCAGAGAACCGGTAGCAAAAATCCTTGCCCCCCCCCCAATACCCTGCTGAGCCGCGCGATCATCAAGGGCTTTTTTTTTTTTTTACTTTTAAAAGCATTTTTTCTACAACCTCTTCTGCCAAAAAAATGCTTTTAAAAGTAAAAAAAAAAAAGCCTCTGATGATCGCATGGCTCAGCTGGGATCCTCAGAGGCTTTTAAAAGTTGTTGTTTTTTTTTACAACCTCTTCGGCTGAAGAGGTGGCAGAAAAAATGCTTTTAAAAGTAAAAAAAAAAAAGTTGGCCACGCCCACCCAGTCACATTATCCCCCATCAAGCCACGCCCACAAAACTGGTAGTAACAAATTTTACATTTCACCACTGTGACTGGAAGCTAAAACATATAAAGAATGGTTGCTAGAATTGGGCATGTCTAGTTTATTTATTTATTTATTGGTTCGATTTATATGCCGCCCTTCTCCGGAGACTCAGGGCGGCTTACAATGCGTTAAGCAATAGCCTTCATACTTTTGTATATACCTGCTTAGTAGGGCTTTTTTGCCCCCTCCCCAAAGCGGTGTTCTATTTTATACAAAGTCAGCTTATTGCCCCCACAATCCGGGTCCTCATTTTACCTACCTCGGAAGGATGGAAGGCTGAGTCAACCTTGAGCCTGGTGAGATTTGAACTTGTAGTAATTGCAGGCATCTGGTGCTACTTAATAGCACTTTAGTCTGCTGCGCCACCAAGGCTCTTCTTGTTGCATTTTCTACATGAGCAGGGGATTGGACTAGAGGGACCTCCAAGGTCCCTTTCCTATTCTTGTTATTCTGATGTGTTGTCGAGATGTTCTACCTATACCCAGTCCTACTGTTTTTGAATGAATTATATCAGGGGTGAAATGCTCCCGGTTCGGACCGGATCAGGAGATCCGGTAGCGATTGTGGCAGGTGGTTCAGAGAACCGGTAGCGATGGTGGCGCGAGGCTCCGCCCACCCGCCCAGTTGTTGTTACTTCCTGGTTTTAACCAGGAAGTAATGTGTCTTTTACCCTCTGCGCATGTGCAGAAGATTTTGCGCATGCACAGAGGGTCTGTGCGCTGATGTGACGCATGCGTGCACATGCGCGAATCAAGTGTGTGCGGGCAGGGTGCACTTCTGAACTGGTAAGGAAGATAAGTAGATTTCACCCTTGAATTATATGTATGGGGAGGTGCAGTGGCTCAGTGGCTTAAAAGATGCCAGAGAAATTCTATAGTTTGAGTCCTACCACCACATGACAGGGTGAGCGCCAGTCACTTGCCTCACCTCCTGCCAACCTAGCAGTTCGAAAGCATGTAAATGCAAGTAGATAAATAGGTAGCACATTGGTGGGAAGGTAACAGGGTTCTGCGTTTCACTGTACATTTTGTGCTGTGGCAGGATGTCATGCTGGCCACATGACCCCGGCAACATCTTCAAGCAGCGCTATTTCAATGGCTTAAAGAAACAGAGATGAGCACTGTCAGCTACGACGAGTGGAGGAAAACCCACAGGGACATCTTTATACCTATGGGAGGTCCTTGATTTATGACATTTGTTCAGCAACAGTTTGAAATTATGATCCTCAAAGTTATGGTTGTTGCGGAGCCCCTAGCAGTGACACGATCACTCTCCATGTCCTCAGTTCAGGTGAGGGACACAGTTGTTCCTCATCAGAGGGGATCTGTTGGCTCTCATCACCACTGCCCAGTCTATAGCCAATCCTCCCCTGCCTTCTTGAAGGCAGGCAGCTCCCCATCTGGTCAACCACTTCCTCTAATGTCAGACAGGCCTGGTGTCAGGGTTCCAAGTAACAAACCAGAGGTGGGTTGCCCCCGGTTCGGACCGGTTCGCAAGAACCGGTAGTAAAACCAGCGGGAGGCTCCGTCCACCGCCCCAGATGTCGTCACCGGCGATCTGCGCGTGCACAGAAGCTTCACTTCGCTCACATGCGCGATCCCATTGCGAACCAGTAGTAAAGATAAGTAGAACCTATCCCTGTAACAAGCCCAAAGCAATCAAGACTCTGAGGCCTGGAATTTCCTCAAAGCATAATTTTATTTGGAATGCCATCTTGGCACAGCTGGTGAAAACCCGACTCTGAAGGCCCCAGGATTCTCACCACCCAAATCAAAACCCAAAGTTCACGCCCACCAGGTCACACGTCCATCACATGGTCCAATCAGGTCACAGTCCCAACTCTGGCTGGCTTTTGTCCACGCCTTCCAATACCTGGCAGAGTGTCCTTGGCTCCCACAGGAAAGAATGTGTTGAGGGTAAAACTGCCCTCTGCAAAGTGGTGCAACGGACCAGACAGCGAATAGATACGATGCTTAGCAAAACACACAGATAGTCACAGACTCTGAACGTTTAAAGAAAAATAAACAGTCTTTACTTGTAGTAAAAAAACAAACTTGGCTTCTCAAAACAAAGATAACACTTCTTCAAACAATCACGGTTCAACTCAAAAACATAGTTTGCTTACAATTCCAGTTCTCTTCAGTAACACAGGCAAAGTTCCTTTCCGCAGTTCAACCTTCTAATAGCAGGAGCAGGAGTGAATGAACTTCCTGCCTTCTTTTATGTCTGCTTAGCACAGCCAATTAGTCATCTTTGTAGCAGTTAAAGTTACAGAACATAGTTTTCTATATATTATCTACCCAACCATAGGATAAGCATCCAACAGAATGCTATTTTGGCTACACATCCCCCAACTATCTCTATCTCCCCCCTCATGTTCCCACAGCTCTATCCAGCCTTGCTGTGGCAGCCCTGAAGATGTTCCCAAAATGGCTTCAGGGCTGACACCTGGGACAGCATTGTCCTCAGCCCCTTTCTCCAGATGTTCCAGAAGAGACGTGCCATCACGAAAAGATTGGCAAAAATGTTCAGAGATAAATCAACTTCTGTATAAATATACAAAAGGATGAAGGCTATTGCTTAACGCATTGTAAGCCGCCCTGAGTCTCCGGAGAAGGGCGGCATATAAATCAAATTAAAACAAAAAACAAAAAAAACTAAATTTTGGAAATGCCACCACACATCGGGATCGTACTATCACATGTGGTGGACATGTCCAGAAGTGAGAAATTATTGGGCAAAAATTCAAATATGGCTAGAGAAAATGACACAGCAACATATTGACCTTAAACCGGAGCTGTTCCTGTTGTGTATCATACCAGAGAAATTTAGTAAAGAAAATATATATTTGATTATCCATGTAATAACGGCAGCAAGAATGGTATTTGCTCAAAATTGGAAAGCGGAAAAAATTCCTACAAAGGGAGAGCTAATTAAGAAAATATTAGAATGTGCAGAAATGAGTAGATTAACCTTAGCAATTAGAGGGAAGGAAGAATCGGAGTATTACAACATATGGGGGCAATTTTATCAGTGGATGGAGACTGAATATAGACAATAGGCAATGTAAAAATAAGAAATATGGGGAAAATATATTGTAATACATTAAATTTAAATGTAAGAGGAAAGATAAATATGTATTAAGAAAATGATGATAAATGTTGAAGATGACACAAAACATTTTTTGTACCCAGATGTTACACTGATTGATTAATGATGAATTGTTTGTTTAAAAATAAAAATAAAAAAAATGTTTCTAAAAAAAGAGAAGAGACATGCCATCCCCATCCGATGTTCCCAGTTCTTCTCCTCTGAACTGGGATCTGACGGGGCCTTGACTGTTCTGACTAGGCTTAACAGAATCACAAAACAGACTCCTTGTCCCACCCCCAAAAAAACCCTTTTTATTTGGTTAATGTGAATTCCTAGCATTCACATCCAGAAAAGTCCCAGTATTAAGCCTTTAAAGTTGAATTGCAACCACAGAACTTATCAGGCCGAGGGCTTCCAGGCGCAATGCTATACAATGAAATTCTTGGCAACGAGTCTCTCTTTGAGGCACTAACTCAGATAAGCAAATCCTCACAATAATAAATGAATTAATTATCTCCTGCAAACACCACTCCCCTTTTGCTCCTATTTATTCCCTATGGGAGGGGCCATTCAGCATCCCCTTGTGCCTTTACTCCTGAGTTTATTTTATTTAAATTTATTTTATTTATTTTATTTAAATTTGTATACCGCCCTTCTCCTAGTGGACTCAGGGCGGTGCACAGCCAAGTAAAAAACATCCAATACAAAGTTTAAAAATTTAAAAGAATTATACCCTTTGGCCAAAAATTTAAGAACCTTACGACTAAAACCCATTAAACAATTAAAAATCTAATATCTCAAAAATGGGGAGGGGGGTGTCATGCCAGCCCTGCTTGATGGAAGAGAAAAGTTTTTAGGGCACGGCGAAAAGCCTGGAGATTTGATATCCTCCGTATCTCCGGGGGCAAATCGTTCCAGAGGGCAGGAGCTGCCACAGAGAAGGCCCTCCCCCTGGGGGTCGCCAGCCGACACTGCCTAGCTGACGGCACCCTGAGGAGCCCCTCTCTGTGGGAGCGTACTGGCCGGTGGGAGGCTATTGGCGGCAGAAGGCAGTCCCGCAAATACCCAGGTCCGATGCCATGGAGCGCTTTAAAGGTGGTAACCAGTACCTTGAAGCGCACCCGGAAGTCCACCGGGAGCCAATGCAGCTCACGCAGAAGAGGTGTCACATGGGAGCGCCCTCTCACTCCCATAATCCCCTGCGCAGCTGCATTCTGCACCAGCTGGAGCCTCCGGGTGCACCTCAAGGGGAGTCCCATGTAGAGAGCATTGCAGTAGTCCAGGCGGGAAGTGAGGAGTGCCTGAGTGACTGTGCGTAAGGAGTCGACCCCTGTTCTTTAATTGTTCCCTTCTCCTGACAGCTCTGCGCATGCGCTCATCGGGAACAGGCCCCAGCTGTTCTTCTGCCCCACTTATCTCCAACTCCGAAGGTCGCTGATAACTGTCAGACGGCCCTGGCCCCATCTCTGCCTCCGACGCAGAGCCCTCATCAGAGCCTTCCCCAGACTCCAGGCCTGGCCCATGTTCCTCCCCAACCTCCTCATTCTCCGAGTCTGCCGCCAGCTCTGCTGGCTGCTGGCGGACCACAACAATGACAAAAAAAATGTTTGTGCAGGTTTCCCTAGTCCTATCAGCACAGATTGTGCGTCGAGGGCCAACGAGGTCACACGCGGTGTCATCTCGCAAATCCCGCACAAGGTAATGCCATAGTTTAGGTGGCATCAGAGTATCTTCTGCCGGTTATTTATGGCTAGGCCTGCCGCAAGAACAAATGCCAACGTGTCAGAGAAGCAGATTCATCATGTTAAAGTTAAAAACAGATCACTGTTTCTGCATCATTTCTGTGATTCACAATATTGGACTTGTGTTCTTCCTGGGGGGAAGTCGCTGGAGGTAATTAGTTCTGCCTTATGTCTGCATCGGTTTGCTTAGAACATTCATTCATGGCCCGATGCAGAGATCAAAACAGAATGACTTGTTTTCAGAAAAGATTCTCGGCTCTGAAATTAAGAGGGTTCAACTTGGAGACAGACCAAGATCTGGCGTCCATGTACCGAGGGAGGTCAGAGGGTAAGTGGCTTTTATGTGGTGCTCTCTGTAAAGAAATCTTTCCGGTTGTAATTACAACGACCCTCATTTCAATTTGGAGGTGTATTCAATGTATACCTAAGGCACACACAGGCCCTGGAATGGCAATAGCGTGAACGTTTCCTAATAAGAATGGGAGATACTTATATCTTGCATTAGTGGATATTTAGGATGGTATTATATGTAGTTCCTGACCCTAGTTTTTTTGGGGGAAATGTTTTAAGAGTAGGGATGAAAAATTGGACTTCCGGGAAGAGAATGGAGAACCGAAGACAGCCTCGCCAGCTGCGTACTTAATGCTTGCTTGTCATCTCCTTTTTATGACCCCATAATCCAGTGGTGAAATCCAAATCTTTTTACTACCGGTTCTGTGGACGTGGCTTGGTGGGCATGGTGTGGCTTGGTGGCCATGGCTTGGTGGGCATGTCAGGGGAAGGATACTGCAAAATCCCCCTTCCCACCCCACTCCTGGGGGAAGGATATTGCAAAATCTCCATTCCCACCCCACTCTGGGGCCAGCCAGAGATGGTACTTGCCAGATCTCTGAACTGCTCAAAATTTCTTCTACCGGTTCTACAGAACCTGTCAGAACCTGCTGGATTTCACCCCTACCATAATTCCTTGCAGGGTGGAGTCTGGGCAATTGAATGGAGCAGAGTATTTACTGGCTGGATGCCCTTCCTGTTGCCAGTGCGGAATCTTATTCAGGTCCTTAAAGCTTGCTTGTGCTTCACTATTATTCAGTGACGGACTACCATGAACTTTGGGAAGGGAGGAAGACAAGGGGGAAAATGAAAGTAAGTAGTGTATCTCCTTGAGATGCTACTTCAAGGTCACCCAGCATACCAGCTTCATACCGTTCTGTGCTTGAACTAACCGTTACGAAAACATCCTGCCTGAACCTGCCTGGTCACAGAGGGGTTGGGCAATGGGAAGTTAGCTAAAGGAAAGCATAGTTGAACTTATGGATTTTGATGTGCGGTTCTCAGTTCTGGCTATGAATTAGTGCAGGGATGGAAAACTATGGCTCTTTTGTGACCTGTGGACTTCAACTCCCAGAGTCAGACAGAAGAGAGGCAGAGGAACAGGAGGAGCCTGTTCCTAGTGCACGCATGTGCAGAGCTGCCAGAAGGCAAGAGCAGCTAAAGCAAAGAGGATGACTCAGGAGTAAGGCCAGGAGATGATTGGCCCCTCCCATAAGGCTTAAAAGAGAAACAGAGGCACTTGGGCCTTTTGCAGGAAAGCAACATTGCTAACTCTGTTTCCAGTCGGCATTCAGAAATACTGAATTTTGTGGGGCTTTGCCAAGGGAGGCCTTTATTTTATTTTAGTTTTTTCTTAACTTTTGTACTATATGTGTTTTAAGTTTGGCTGTCCACCGCCCTGAGTCCCCCTGGGGAGAAGGGTGGTATATAAATTGTATTAATAAATAAATAAATAATTGGGACTCAGCTGGGAATGAATGTAATTCTCAGCTGTTACAATAGGGCATCTTCCTGACTCTTTGAACGATGCCATAATCTCTTGCGGGGTGGAGTCTGGGCAACTGAATGGAGCTAGCAGAGTGTTTACTGGCCGGATGCCCTTCCTGTTGCCAATGCGGAGTTTTGTTCAGCAGATAAATTCCCATTGTTCCCAGAGAGAGAAATATCTGCCTCTACCTAGGATCGAACTCAGAGCCTCCTGATTGTGAGGCGAGAGCTCCACCTCCAGGCCATCACACCACTCCTGGGTGGCTTACTGTATATATTCAGGTAAATAATAAAACAGGGCCCGTCTTTCAAAAATGTCTTCTGTACCCACGTAACACCGCCCAGTGTCCTCCACCGTTCTTCTACTACCAAATTCCACAGGTTAATTGTGTGCAATAAATTCCCCATAAAGCATAGGAGTGTTAAATAACCCGTCATTAAGCAAAGCACTCCTTTCTAATTGGCAGCTGCTTTCTTTTTTCAAGCCGCGGATGGGACGAAAGAGCTTTTTAATGCATTTGGGCAATTAAGCACTTTGCTTAACCATCGGTCCAAAAAAAGGGCTGCAGACAGATGTCACTCCCATCACTTCTCACCGCGGCCATCGTACGTCTGGTCTGCCTTTTTCCTCCCACCTCTTGGGAGCTCAGGATGGGAGAGAAGGGGGAAATAAAACACCCCGCTTTTAATAGTATGAAGTGATGAGTTTATTTAAACGTATCTAATTACCGGTGTGCTATTGATTGGTCTGGAAGAGCCATTAGGCAGATACGATTATGTCAGTAAATGTGGACGACCTTGAAACACAATCTATCTCCCAACGTCGAACTTTTGTGTGACTTTTAAGAAGTCCTTGTTAGGGCCTGAAAAACTCACCTTCAAGAAGCCAGAGAGAGGAACACGGCACCCAGGTTTTTCCAAAACTTCTTGAAGCTTGAATCTATCACTGTTGTGGCCCGTACGCATCCTGTGCAGCTAGTAGCTGATTCAGACAGCGAGGAGGCTGGTGTGGTGCTGCGCCAGCAGCCTGTGCAGCTGGCACTCGAGTCGGACAATGAGGAGGCTGGAGAAGATGTGGTGCCAGAGGCAGAGACTCAGCCAGGGCCTTCAGAACCTCCAGAAGCTCCCATAAGTGAAGAGGACGAAGAGGAGGAGCCTCTTCTCAATGCATGGGGGCGCAGAGCTGCCAAAAGTCAGGAGTGGCTCCTCAGGAGGAGGTCTCCTCAAGAGTAAGGCTTGGGGCTAATTGGCCACTCCCCTAGCCTATTTAAGGAGGAATGCCGACTGAAGCAATTTGCAGGGAACAACTTATTTTCACACACCTTCGTGTCTTGTCTTACTTATCTTATCAGCTTCCTGCAAATTGCTTCTGGGCATTCTGACAACCACAGTAAGCTTTCAGTTATTATTCTTTGAATTCTTGGCGGCTGTTAATGCAATTAATTAACAGCCGTTGTTGTAAAAGACTGGTTTATTCAGTAAATTAAGGTTTGAATGGACTTTGTGTGTGCTGCGTTCTTTGGGGTCCGTAGCTGGGGCAGAACACATTGAGACCTGAGTTTGGCTGTTGTGATGGTACCTGTTTCCTTTCAAATGTCCATCATCTTTCTGTGGTATGACCTCCCCCCCCACTTCTGCCCCATATTCATTAGCAGTGTGGGAGGGAAGTAAGAGTCACAACTCACTAATGATCGAAAGAATTCCTGGGTCAGACCGCCAATATATGTCAGGTTGCATCTACAGGTAAGTTCTCGACTTACGACCACAATTTTCTTTTCCAAAGCGAGGGAGGCAGTTCTTAAGTGAATTTTCCCCATTTTATGACCTTTCCTGCCTCCGTTCTTAAGCGAATCACTGCTGTTGTTAAGTGAGTAACACGGTCATTTAGCGAATCTAGCTCCCCCCCCCATTGACTTGGCTGGTTAGAAGGTCGCAAAAGGGGATTGCGTGACCCCCGGGAACTCTCGAACCGTCGTAAATATGAGTCGGTTGCTAAGAATCTCAATTTTGATTCCGTGCCGCGATGGTCGTAAGTGTAAAATAACGGTCATAAGTCACTTTTTTCAGTGTCATTGTAACTTTGAACGGTCGCGAAGTGTACTGTTCAGGACTACCTGTATTGTGAAGAAATGCCTTTCTGTGTTTTCCTTCTCATGTAGTAAGACAACACTTTGGGCCCATTGCTTTAGCTCTACTTTTTTCTACCTGGACTTTTCAGGATCATAGAATCATAGGCTGGAAGGGACCTTAGAGGTCTTCTAGTCCAGCCCCTTATTCTTAAGCCATCCCAGACACAGGGTTCGGCAATCTTTTCTTGAAAACCTCCAGCGATGGAGCACCCACAACTCCAGGAGGACATCTCTTCCATTACAGATAGAGATACAAATTAACAGAGTTCGAAGGGACCTTGTAGGTCATCTAGTCCAACCCCCTGCTGAAGCAGGAGACCCTACACCATTTCTGACAGATGGCAGTTCAGTCTTTTCTTGAAAGCTTCCAGTGATGAAGCTCCTGAAGGCAACTTCTGTTCCATGGGTTGATTGTTCTCACTGTCAGAAAATTCCTCCTTATTTCTAGGTTGAATCTCTCCTTGGTCAGTTTCCATCCATTGTTCCTTTTCTGGCCTTCAAGTGCTTTGGAAACCAGGTTGACCCCCTCCTCTCTGTGGCAGCCCCTCAAATATTGGAAGACTGCTATCATGTCTCCCCTGGTCCTTCTCTTCACTAGACTAGCCATGCCCAGTTCCTGCAACCGTTCTTCATATATTTTAGTCTCCAGTCCCCTCATCATCCTGGTTGCTCTTCTCTGCACATTTTCTAGAGACCCAACATCTTTTTTCTAGTGTGGTGACCAAAACTGGATGCAGGATTCTAGGTGTGGCCTTACTAAGGCTTTATGGAGTGGTATTAGTACCTCCCTTGACCTTGATTGTATCCCTCTGTTAATGCAATTTAGGATTGCATCGGCTTTTTTGGCTGCCACTGCACGCTGCTGGCTCATATTTAATTGGTTGTCTATTGATTATTATTTTTTTAAATTTGATTTATATGCCGCCCTTCTCCGGAGACTCAGGGCGGCTTACAATGCGCTAAGCAATAGCCTTCATCCTTTTGTATATTTATACAAAGTCAGCTTATTGCCCCCACAAACTGGGTCCTCATTTTATCTACCTTAGAAAGGATGGAAGGCTGAGTCAACCTTGAGCCTTGGCGAGATTCGAACCCTGCAGTAATTGCAGGCAGCTGGTCTTAATAACCAGCTTAATAACAGGGTGCCTTAAACCCCTGTACTACCAAGGCTCATTTGTCCTGGACTAGGCCGGGCTATCAACATAACAATTTTAAATTGGGTTTTAAATTCTTGGGGTTTTAAATTGAGCCGAATAATTTTAAATTATTTTAACTGATGTTGTCTTGTGTTTTTAATAGGCTGTACACTGCCCTGAGTCCTTCGGGAGAAGGGCGGTGTAGAAATAAAATTATTCTTATTCTTATTCTCATGGTCAAGAATTTCCTTCTTAGTTCCAGGTTGGATCCCCTTTGCAACACCTTCCATTGTTTCTTCTCCTGCCCTTGATGGTTTGGAGCTGCCTATATAGTGTCAGGGACTATATATATATATAAGGACATGGTGGCTCAGTGGCTAAGACGCTGAGCTTGTCGATCGAAAGGTTGGCACTTCAGCGGTTTGAATCCCTAGCGCTGCCAAATGGAGCGAGCTCCCGTTACTTGTCCCAGCTTCTACCAACCTAGCAGTTCGAAAGCACATAAAAAAAATCGAGCCGTGTCCGCGGCTCAACACACGAGCTGCAGACGAAAACTGAAAAACGCGGAAGAGAGGGAACCCGGGTGGGCGGCACACAAATGTGGTGACTCAAAACGCAGCGAGAAGACACGGGGGTGGGCGATGGGGGTGACAGGACACAAAAGCATGGATGGTGGTGGTGGTGGCACTGGGTGATCGATCGGATCGGGCTGAACTGGACTCTGGGTGCTGCCAGATGACGTCGGGAGGGGCGGGGAGCGACGAGCAAGCGGGTTGTTTGATCCAGCTGTTTGAACAGCTGAGACAGCCGACACCGAGTGCTTACACGGCTTTAGGGACATGGCATTTCCTTGAAAACGGGCACTGAGAGGCGAAAGCTCTCAGAGCCGACTTTGAATTTGTACAGCTCAGCTTGACTTGTAGCCAGCTTGTAGCATTATTATTATTATTATTATTGGTTAATCTTTAGTGAGATTCACAGCCTTTGAGGCTGGTTAATAGCTCAGCAGCTCGAGTCCTAACCAAGGACCTAGGAACTGTTAAGGTCTCGTCGGAGGATGTAAGCTGTTCCGAGTAAGGTGGTTTTTTGTAGAGTCAAAATGTTCAAGTCCGGCAAATTTAGAATTTCTAAATAGCGGGGTAGCCCTTTGGGTATTGCTCCGAGGGCTCCAATTACAATCGGGACAACACACGATTTCTTTTTCCACAGTCGCTCAACTTCAATTTGCAAGTCCCGGTACTTTGTGATTTTTTCTTGCTGCTTATCTTCAATCCGTGCATCACCAGTTATTGCAACGTCAATGAACCATACTTTTTTCTTTTCAACTATTGTTATGTCAGGTGTGTTGTGGACCAAGTGCCTGTCAGTCTGAATCCTAAAGTCCCACAAGATCTTGAGTTTCTCATTCTCTAAAACTTTCTCAACCTGATGTTCCCAGTGGATTTTGCTGTACTCAAATCCAAACTTCTGGCACAATTTCCAGTGAATGATCTTAGCAACGCGGTCATGGCGTTGTAGGTAGTCAGTTTGTGAAATTTTGCTGCACCCACTGATCAGGTGTTGTTGTTGTTGTTGTTGTTGTTGTTGTTGTTGTTGTTGTTGTTATTATTATTATTATTATTATTATTATTATTATTAGTCATATTTCTATGCCACACATTCTCCGAGGACTCTGGGCAGCTTACAACAATCGACAGTATACTAAATAGCATATTTCCCCCAACAATCTGGGTCCTCATTTTACCCACCTCGGAAGGATGGAAGGCTGAGTCAACCTTGAGCTGGTGAGATTTGATCCGCTGAACTGCTGAACTAGCAGTCAGCTGAAGTAGCTGCAGTACTGCACTCTAACCACTGCGCCACCTCGGCTCTTCTGCATGAATAAACCCACATCTGACAAACATTCAATGTTTTGTAGGTTATTTGTGAGGGCTAAGCACAAGTGTGGCCAAGCAGCTGAGAAAAAATGCAAGTAGAAAAATAGGGACCACCTTGGTGGGAAGGTAACAGCGCTCCGTGCGCCTTTGGCGTTGAGTCATGCCGGTCACATGACCATGGAGACATCTTCAGTTGGCGCTGGCTCTTCGGATTTGAAGCGGAGATGAGCACCACCTCCTAGAGCCTGAAATGACTAGCACACATATGTGGAGGAACCTTTACTTTATATAATGTCAATGCACCTTGGAGGGCACTAGAGCCTTCTCTTGCTTTGGTATGTGATGGCTGATGTATTTTCTTTCCCCCCTGTGCTAATTCTCAGGTGGATGGAATCCTTGGTCAACGTGGGGCGAGTGCACCAGGGACTGTGGTGGTGGCCTTCAGACTCGGACCCGAACATGTCAACCTCTTCCCGAAGAAGGTCTTGTCTGTGAAGGAGTCTTGGAAGAAGGGAGATTATGCAACAGGAAAGCTTGCAACCGTAAGTCACCATGGCTTCTGAAGGAACCTCTTAGCAGGTTCTCCTGACTGTCCATCAGGGATAAACCCAACAGAAAGCTCTTTGCCTCTTGAAAGAGGCAACTGGACTTTCTGGTTTTCCTTTGAAGACGTTTCGCTTCTCATCCAAGAAGCTTCTTCAGCTTTGACTGGAGGGTGGGGAATGGAAGGATTTGTATTCCTTGCAGACAGCTGGTCATTTGCATTTTTTTTAGAGAATTGTTGAGGCCACCTAGAGGTTTATCTGTGTCCTCAGGGTCGCCTGGTTTGAAAGAGAGGTCAAAGAGGTCATCTATGTCAAAATAGAACAGCCTTCTCTTAAACAGAGGGGTAGGAATATGACACAACCTATCTCCTGTCTACAACACGGTCCTTTCAACTGTTCCAAGAAGGCTCCACATTCATTTGCACCACTCAAGTGACCCTGAGGACACAGATAAACCTTCAAGTGGCCTCAACGACCCTCAGAAAGGATGCAAATGACCAGCTGTCTGCAAGGAGTATCAATCCTTCCATTCCCCATCATCCGGTCAGAGCTGAAGAAGCTTCTTGGATGAGAAGGGAAATGTCTTCAACGAAAAACCAGAAAGTCCAGTTGCCTCTTGAAAAAAGCACCTTTGGGATAAGCATGACCTGGAGGACTGAGAATCTCCATAGACAAAAAGCTATTTGCTTAAATAAATGCATATAATTTGGAATGCAAACTTCTCAATGCAGGAACTTTCTATGAGAGCAACTACATTGTTCAGAATATAGATCCTTAACTGCAGACATTCCTCTGTTCTTCACACACAAGGTGAGTCTAGTTTTGGTCACCACGATAGGAAAAAACGACAACTTGAGACTCTAGAAAGAATGCAGAGAACAGCAACAAAGATGATTAGGGGACTGGAGGCTAAAACATATAAAGAACAGTTGCTAGAATTGGGCATGTCTAGTTTAATGAAAAGAAGGTCGACATTATAACAGTGTTCCGATATCTCAGAGGTTGCCACAAAGAAGAGGGGGTCAACCTATTCTCCAAAGCACCTGATGGCAGAATAATGAATGGAAACTTATCAAGGAGAGAAGGAACCTAGAATTAAGGAGAAATTTCCTGACGGTGACAACAATTAACCAATGGAACAGAACTTTCCTCCAGAAGTTGTGGTCAATCCAACACTGGAGGTTTTTAAGAAGAGATTGGACAGCCATTTGTCCAGAATACTATAGGGTCTCCTGCTTTTTTTTTTTTTTAATTTGATTTATATGCCGCCCTTCTCCGGAGACTCTGGGCGGCTTACAGTGCGTTAAGCAATAGCCTTCATACTTCTGTATATTTATACAAAGTCAGCTTATTGCCCCCACAAACTGGGTCCTCAATTTACCTACCTTAGAAAGGATGGAAGGCTGAGTCAACCTTGAGCCTGGCGAGATTCGAACTTGCAGTAATTGCAGACAGCTGGTGTTAATCACAATGCTATCAGTCTGCTGAGCCACCAGGCCCTTGCTTGAGCAAGGGCTTGGATTAGAAGACCTCCAAGGTCCCTTCCAACTTGGTTATTCTATTATTCTCTCTGTATCTTACATTTGCCATTCCTATTGCTGCACGAGACAATGAGACAACCAATGAGTGGCTTGTATGCAATTAAAAAAAGTTGAAATATTCTGATTGGATTCGGGGGTTGTTATTCTGAGCCGTTCCCCATTCGCATTCCAACTGTTTGCTCTCTTCTTAAGCCCAAAGGGATTTATGTTCTTCAGCTACCGATTATTTATGTATTAATTCATAATAAATGCTTGCATTTATTACAATCTTAAAGTGTGCAAGCATGTTTCCCCAGAGGTAATTAGAAGTAATTAGGAACAGAAAAGCAAACCAAAGATAAATGTAAAGCTGTAGATCTAACCCCCACACTCCAATCTAGAAGAGAGCAAGAAAAAAAATTGTTTATTAGATAGGATTAAATCTTGGTTCTGGATCTCAGCTGTACACCAGTAGATCAGACAATATCCTACTGCTTAATTGGAAAAGCCATGAGGGAATCTCAAAAATGCTTTTTGGTGCACCACAATTGGAAAGCGAGACTCTCGGGCATTGCCAAGTCAAGAAGAAAATCAAAGTTAATTGTTGTCCTTCAAGAATTATGCCCCAGTGCCTTAGTCTGTAGAGATTCTCAGTCATCTTTTGAAAGAAAAAGATAAAGAAAAGAAAAGAAAAATCCTAGAAAGTCCAGTTGCCTCCTGAAAAAGCACCTTTGGGACAACCATGACCTGGATCAGAGGTGAAATCCAACAGGTTCTGGAGAACCGATAGTGGAAATTTTGAGTAGTTTGGAGAACCAGCAAATACCACCTCTGGCTGGCCCCTGAGTGGGGTGGGAATGGAGATTTTGCAATATCCTTCCCCTGCCACGCCCACCAAGCCACACCATGCCACCAAGCCACACCCACAGAACCAGTGGTAAAAAAAAATTAGATTTCACCACTGACCTGGATGACTGAGAATCTCTATAGACTAAACACCGGGACATAATTCTTGAAGGACAACAATTAGCAGCTATACAATTTGGGATGAACACCCTTGGAATGGCATGAGAACAGGAATGGATTTCCAGAGAGAGAGAAATTGCAGACTACAGGAACCAGGAGCACCACTCAGGTGACCCTCAGGACACAGATAAACCTCCAAGTGGCCTCAACGACCCTCTAAAAGGATGCAAATGACCAGCTGCAAGGAATATCAATCCTTCTATTCCCCACCATTCAGTCAGAGCTGAAGAAGCTTCTTGGATGAGAAGCGAAATGTCTTCAAAGAAAAAACAAGAAAGTCCAGTTCCGCCTGAAGAAGCACCTTTGGGACTCCCAGTGCCATAGTTTGTACAAATAATGTCAGATAAGTGTTGTGGCTCCGTCCTCCCAGCCTATCTTATTGGAGGGAGAAGGCTCTGAGCATGAAGGAGAGGAGACAGCCAGGCCTCCCTCTCCAGGACCCTCCTCTCTGGCAATGCCTCAGGTGTCTCCCGAAGGAGAAGAGATTGGCCAGGAGCCAGGTCTTTCCGAGCCGTCGGATAGTGACGAAGAAACATTGTGGTTGGACCCATGCCAGCGTCGGAGAGACAAGCATGCGCAGCAGAAAAGGAGGCATGCCAGAGATTAAGCTGAGTCACTGGACCACACCCAACAGGCTATAAAAGGGAGTGTGGTGGCCATTCGGACTCTGTGACTGACAAAGCTAATCTCTGGCGAGTCACTTTGCACCTTTGGACACAACGCCTATTTGCTGTGGATTTAATTACAAACTGGACTATTCAAGCTGTGTGTATTTTTGTCTGTGTTATCAGAGTAAAAGTTCTTGGCAGGCATGGGGACTCCTGGAAGGAGAAGGGTGGGGCCAACCAGTAATTTAACTATCGGTTTGCCCGAACTGACCCGAACCGGCTGAATCCCACCACTGTCTATAGGGTGTGAAGAGTCAGACATGAGTTAGGAACTAAACATCTCTGACAGATGACAGTCTAGTCGTGTTTAAGATCTCCAGCAAAAGGGAGTTCTTTAGTTCATACGTTACCCTGTTCATGTTTCTCAGGTTCAAGAACTTCCCCCTGATGCCTATCTTGAATCTCCTGCCTTGTCATTTTAATTCACTGATTCTGGCCTTGCCCTCTGGACCAAGACAGAAGGTCCATTCCTTCTTCTGCATGCTAAACCTTCTGGGTTTTTTTTTGGGGGGGGGGGAAGTATATTTCCCCTTCTGTGTATCATCTGCAAGCTTCATGCGAGCAGATGGTTTCATCATTCCGTATCTCCTGAATTTGCTCCAGTTTTGAATTGCAGGGCCCAGAACAGGACACAAGACTCCAAATGGAGTTTAACCGTGATCAGTTAAATCTCTGTTGCTCAGAAGGCAGAGAGGAACTCGCACTTCATCTTACAAATGAGATCAAATTCCCAACGTCTTCAGTGCTAGTGTATAGTTGTATAGAATGTGAAGGATGTGTGTTTTTCGATTTATTTTTATCGTTTTCTTATGTATGATGTACACTGAAGAGAGCATTTAATTTCATTGTACGAGGTGCAATGACAACAAAGTGAACTAAACTAGTGAGGATGGGGTTTGCTTGCTCTCCCAATACGGATGGAGGTGTGATAGGTGGCTCCTTGATTATAGCATTAATTTCTGCAGGATTATTCTCTGGTGTCGATCCTAATTTATATGAATGTTGGCTGCTGGAGGGGATGTACTGGCCTGATTCCATGTTGGTTTTAACGTTTGATACTGATTTTTAATTGAAATGTTTTAAATTACGGGCCAAATTTCATTTAATTATTTTTAAAAATTATTTAAACTTTTGTGTACAAATGTTTTTATTTCGGCTGTTCACCACCCTGAGCCCGAAAGGAGAAGGGCGGTATACAAATCTAATAAAAGATAAAGATAAAGAAGATAAAGATGTATTCTACTGGAGTCAGTGGTGGGATTCAGCCGGTTCGTGCCAATTCGAGCGAGCTGGCAGTTAAATTGCTGGCTGGCCCTGCCCATTCCTGCCCCACCCCTTCCAGGAGTCCCCACGCACCCCATTTTGGCTCTCAGGTAAGTGCAGGGAGGCCTCCTAGGCCCAAAATATGGCATGGGGGAGGGGGGGCTCGCACTCTGCAGCCTCTTTTCGCTCCCAGAAGCCTACAGGGAGGCCTCCTAGGCCCAAAATGAAGTGCAGGGCGCTGCTGTGCGCCCCCCACCCCATTTTTGCTCCCAGGGGGGGTGCAAGGAGGCCTACTAGGCCCAAAACGGGGCATGGAGGGGTGGTGTGTTCCCTCCCCTGTAGTCCGTTTTTGCTTCCACGGGGGTGCAGGAGGCCTGTCACACCCCCTGGGCATGCCCACCATGGCCACGCCCACCCAGCCAGTCATTAAGGCAGAGAACCGGTTGTTAAATTATTTGAATCCCACCACTGACTGGGGTCCTTGATGCTCCCTGAGCTTGGTTGTTTTCTTTCAGACAATTCATGACCCAACTAGGTAACATCATCAGGACTAGAAGGGAATGGGGTTTACTGTTGATCTATAAGTTGCTTGCCCTGTTAGAATTGTTCTTGGTGATTCTTAGATTGGGCTGTTTACTGTTAGCTTATTTATCTGAGTTGATAGTTACTTCTGGCTTGTTGGTCTAGTATTAATTTTGGTGTTAATCCGTTTATCTGGGCATTGGTTGTGGATGGGGAGGTGTTTTGGTCCTTTTGTTTCCTGTTTGACTTTTTGATTGCCTCTTTTGTTTGTTTGTTTGTTTGTTTTATTAGATTTATATACCACCTTACTCCCGAAGGACTCAGGGCGGTGAACAGGCACAAAATAAGATACATAGATACAAAAGTTAAAAGACATAATTAAAACCAGATTATATAATTTAGCCCGAGACAATTAAAAATCCTAATAATTTAAAACAGATTAAAATTTCGATTTAAAAGAATTTTAAAACAGGGGAGAAAATTAGGCCAGGCCGGCCTGCTGGAATAGGAGAATCTTAAGAGCACGACGGAAGGTGCGCAGATCCGGGATCCTCCGTATCTCCGGGGGGAGCTCGTTCCAGATAGTGGGTGCCCCCACAGAGAAGGCCCTCCCCCTGGGGGCCGCCAGTCAACATTGTTTAGCTGACGGCACCCGGAGGAGCCCCTCTCTATGAGAGCGTACCGGCCGGTGGGAGGCTGCTTGTGGTAGTAGGCGGTCCCGTAAATAAATGGTATGTACCGTGTTTCCCCGAAAATAAGATCCTGTCTTATATTTTTTTGAACCCCGAAATAAGTGCTTAGCCTTATTTTCAGGGAGGGCTTATTACTTTGGGGTGTGTGGAGCAAGATGGGGCTCCTCTTGCTATCTTATCCGATTTCCAGCTCTGTCTCCCTAATTGTATCCAGAGGAAATGGCGGGGACCGGCTGTGCATGCATTAAGTATTTCTGGGGAGGGCTTATTTTTGGGGAGGGCTTATTTTGGGGGGTTTATTTTAGCACATACGCTCAAAAGCCCAATTGGGCTTATTATCAGGGGATGTCTTATTTTAGGGGAAACAGGGTAGATCTTGTTTATCTCTATGTATCAGTTGATGGCTGATTTGTTTGGGTACCAAGCTGCCAGGAATCCTTGCTCTGGGATACTCACCACTTCCCAGTTGACACAATAGTTCAATGTTTCAATGTGTGGGTGCCTTCCCCAATTTTGCACTTTGCTTGGCATTTCCATAAAGTTAAATAAAATGTAATAAGAGGAAATCCTCAAATGAAAAGTTTCTAGCACATTAAGCTTTCTTCATCTTGTTCACATCGGCTAATTTAGCGAGACACGCAAGCAAATTCTTCCACAAGTTTCTCCTTGATGCTTGCTTAGCACTAGCTCCATTTCCCTTTACATCTCAAAAAGGCTAGATAAACTGTAATTTTGTCCGATTGCAAATCTCGTTGAAAATTATAAACACAGATCGTCTAAGGCAGAAGTGAAATCTAATTTTTTTTTTTGCTACTGGTTCTGTGGGCGTGGCTTGGTGTGGTGTGGCTTGGTGGTCATGTGACTGGGTGGGCGTGGTCAGTTTGACGTCATTCACGTCACTCTGCTGTGCACGGGGCGCTTGGAGAGAAAGAGAGCAAGACAGCTTTCCAACCTCTGTTTGTGTGTGTGTGTGTGTGTGTGTGTGTGTGAGAGAGAGAGAGAGAGGGAGGGAGGGAGCAATCTGAAGCCGAGGCACCCAAACTTCTGGCAGCAGCAGGGTAGCTTCTGAGCAGCCAACTCCACCTGATGTCAGCACTCCAAACTACGTTCGTTCCAGTGCTGACATAAGGAGGAGAAGAGGGGGCAGCTGGCAAGAGGACACTTGACTTTTCACCTACTTATTTTCCCTGAAGATAATATCCCCTAGGAGATGGGATGGGAGGGGGGAAATTCCTGGGAGCTGAAGTAGTAGATATGGGGAGAGTGATTTGGAAGATGGCCAATGAGATGCACAGAATTGGGGAACGGAAAGGGAAGGTTTGGGGTCAGGAAGTCAGTGTTGGCTCCGACGTAGTCGGGGACAGATTGTCGTGCTTAATAAATGAAAGATTTCATCAAAGACTATTTGTTTGGAAATGCAATTTATTTGAGACGACACCGAAACCTGACACCTGACCTACTCCCTGAGTCTCGCCGTTCTCCTGTTCCCCCCCCAGCTCAAGCAACGGCTTCCCTGCTCAGCCCCAACAAGCTATGCACCCATGGTGCCTGCATCAGCATCCCGAGAGAAGCAGAGAAGATCATCGCTTGCAAGCAGACAAGCAGAGGTAGCAAGCATACGCCGTGCTGTGGGAAAAATGAGAGGTCCTGTTGTCCCGCAGAGCCTGCCGCTGCTTGAGCTGGGAGGGTGGCCAGGAGAACGGTGAGACTCAGGGAGTAGGTCAGGTGGAGCTGGCTGCTCAGAAGCTGCCCCGCCGCTGCCAGACGTTTGGGTGCCTCGGCTTCAGATCGCTCGCTCGCTCGCTCCCTCCCTCCCCCACATACACACACACACACACAGAGGTTGGAGAGCTCTCTTGCTCGCTCGCTCTCCAAGTGCCCCATGTACAGCCCATTTGAGGAAAGGGCACGGACGGCTGGGCGCGTTTGACTGCAGAAGGAGGCGCAGCGCAATGGGGTTGTTTTTTTCACCGAGGCGGACATCTGCAGCTGACAACTATAATGAATATGTCCACTTGCCCTCCTCAAGCACCACCGCAGCGAACAAAACCACCCCATTGCGATGGATGCATAGCTTGTCAGGGCTGAGCAGGGAAGCCACTGCTTGAGTTGGGGGGGGGGGGGGGGGAGGCGAGCTCCTTCCCCGCAGCCCTGCCATGCTTGCTTGCCTTCCACGTGGACTTCTGCTTGCCTGCCTTCGCAAGCTGGCCACCGGGATGCCAGGAAGGCAGCATGGAAGGCAGGCAAGCATGACAGGACTGCGGGCCATGGATCAGTTCGGGGACATGACCAGCCAGCCATTACTCCCGGTTCGGCGAACTAGCCTCCATCTCTGCTACCTACTCGTCTGAGCCGGTCCGAACCGGGAGCATTTCACCCCTGATCTAAGGGGGTAAGACAGTAAGGGTTCAAAAGGGGTTTTTTTGATTTGACCTCCTTTAGAATTCAAGAAGAGAACCAACCTAGAACTAAAAAGAAATTTCCTGAAAGTAAGAATAATTAACCCGTGGAACAGCTTGCCTCCAGAAATTGTGGATGCTCCATCACTGGAAGTCTTTAAGAAGAGATTGGACCAGGGGTGAAATGCTCCCGGTTCGGACCGGATCCAGTAGCGATGGTGGCGGGTGGTTCGGAGAACCAGTAGCAAAAATCCCTGCGCCCCCCCCCCACCATGCCCAGCTGAGCCGCACGATCATCAGAGGCTTTTTTTTTTTTACTTTTAAAAGCATTTTTTCTACAACCTCTTCCGATGAAACAATGCTTTTAAAAGTAAAAAATAAAAGCCTCTGATGATCGCGCAGCTCAGCTGGGATCATCAGAGGCTTTTCAAAGCATTTTTTCCTGCAACCTCTTGGCTGAAGAGGTGGTTAAAAAAAATGCTTTGAAAAGCCTCTGACGATCTCAGCTGAGTTGCCTGATCGTCAGAGAGGCTTTTCAAAGCATTAGAAAAAATGCTTTGAAAAGTTAAAAAAAAAAAAAAGTTGGCCACGCCCACCCAGTCACATTACCCTACCCCCCACCAAGCCACGCCCACAGAACCGGTAGTAACAAATTTTACATTTCACCCCTGGACAATCATTGGACAGCATTTGCCTGAAATGAAACAGAGAGTTGGACTAGAAGACCTCCAAGGTCCCTTCCATCTCTCTTCTGATTGATATTGATTGATTGGAGTATAATTGTAGGGCCATCACCATGTCACTTCTTGTTTTTTGGGCAGGTAAATGTACAGTGTGTCCTTCCCATTTATACTTCTGTTTTAATTCCATTTTTTTTAACGTCATCTTTGAGGTCAGCCTGTTGCCAAGTTTTTCCATTTATGATGTGATCTTTCAGTGAGATTTGTAGCTTATATATATATATATTTCCCCCCCCCGCATGCGGCATGACTCAGAGCTTCTCTGCATCTGATCTCCATCCGTTCTCTACTTCAGAAGAACTCGTATTTTATATCTGCCCTTTATCAGAAGAGAAATGAAACTTTCGCTTCTCCACACTGGGCCATTAGAGCAAGGAGGGAGCCGTAGCTCACGATGGACAAGGAGAGGAGGTTGAAAGAACGCTTAGATAAATTCAACTCTGCGAGGCCAGATCGATTACACCCAAGGCAGGAACAAGAGGAGATGATTGCCGGATTGCTCAGGGTGACCTCTGAGAGCTCCCAGAGAAATGCTGAAGAGCAGGAGACGGGAGGAGAGAAAATGTTGTCCCTGACTTCAAAAAGGGGTAGAAGGAAATGACAGTTCTGTTAGCCTGACGTACATATTGATTCAGACCAGGCATTCACTGGTTCAGATACATATCTATCTGTCTGTGAGTGTCTGATAGTCTCTCTCTCTCTCTCTCTCTCTCTCTCTCTCTCTCTCTCTCTCTCTTCTCTCTCTCTCTCTCTCTCTCTCTCTCTCTCTCTCTCTGTGTGTGTGTGTGTGTGTGTGTCACTGTCTCTCTCCTGTCTGTCTATATCTATCTATCTATCTATCTATCTATCTATCTATCTATCTATCTATCTATCCAGTCATCATCCATCAAACTAACCTCTCTCTCTCTCTCAGCTTTCTGTCTCTGTCTGTCTAAACTATCTGTCTCTCTGTCTATCTGTCTGTCTCAATCTATCTTATCTATCTCTTTCTATCTATCATCTATATCTATTATCTATCTGTCTATCTGTCTATCTATCTATCATCCATCATCCATCATCAAACTAACTTCTCTTTCTCTCTCTCTCAGCTTTCTGTCTCTGTCTGTCTATATCTATCTATCTATCTATCTATCTATCTATCTATCTATCTATCTATCCATCCATCATCCATCCATCAAACTAACTCTCTCTCTCTCTCTCTCTCTCTGTCTATATCTGTTTCTGTCTGTCTGTCTGTCTATCTGTCTGTATCAATCTATCTATCTATCTCTATCTATCTATATCTATCTATCTATCTATCTATCTATCTATCTATCCATCCATCCTCCATCCATCCATCAAACTAACTCTCTCTCTCTCTCTCTCAGCTTTCTGTCTCTGTCTGTCTATATCTGTCATCTGTCTGTCTGTCTGTCTATCTATCTATCTATCAATCTATCTATCTTATCTATCTCTTCCTATCTATCTATCTATCTATCTATCTATCTATCTATTTTATCTATTTATCTATCTTATCTATCTCATCTCTCTGTCTCTCTCTCCATCCATCCATCCATCCATCCATCCATCCATCCATCCATCCATGGGTTTCTGCAGGGAGGGGGCCAAAATGTCAAGACAGCAAAACTAAGCCCCTCTCATTTTAACACATGACATGCCCATAAGAAAGGACAGGCTCTCCTCTTATATGGTGGTGACCGCAGTCTTCACTTTTCTGACCCCTCTCCCTGCACAGACACCCCGGCATTTTCCATATGGGGTGAAATTTTAAATAAACACACCCCTGCATAACTCCCCATGTGGCGGGATGGTTACACTAAGAACTGACAGGTGCCGTCACGCGAACAATATGGCAGCTATCCAACCGTCATTGACTAGGAAGGAGGCCCCAAATATTTATTTGGCCGTGACTGATGGATCGCGATATCAAGCATGAATCGATCTGAGGTCTTTGCCACAGGTGAAATCTACTTACCTTCCCCACTAGTACATGCGCGGACACTCTACGCACGCACAAACCCTTCTGCGCATGCACGGAGGGTAAAAAACAGGTTACTTCCTGGTTAAAACCAGGAAGTAATGACGACCGGGTGGATGGGTGGAGCCTCACGTTGCCATCACTACCAGTTCGCCGAACCATCCGCCGCTATCACTACCGGTTCAGTCAAACCGGTCCGAACCAGTAGCATTTCCCTTTGCCCTTTCCAGAATTGGCTTTTTCCAAATCAGTGTAGAATGTCCAAATCGCAGTGAATGTCCATGCTTTGTAGACCCCCATCATGGATTGGGAGAGGGGTCTCCCCTGGTTTGCAAAAGCCGCTGCCCAGCAGTGAAGTTCACCCAGCAAATCTGCCAGGAATCACAGCCAACCGATATCTCTCTCCAGGGCAATTTTAAAACCCAGGAAATGGATTGACAGGTTTCATTCGGCAGGCAGATGCCAGCTGTCTACAGTCTTCAAAAGCCTCCTCAGATGTCTTCAAGGTCTCGGAGGAAGCGGTGCTGCTTTGCGAGGTATTGAAGGCTGAATCACTTCAGGTTAAGTGATGGAAAAGTCGCCAGCTGGGTATTCTCATCTGTCTCTGACCCATCAGGATCGGTTTGACAGCTCCGGTCTTTGTAGGGATGTCTGTTTAGAGCTTGCTCAGGGGGAAGAAATCTTCGCAGCTGGTCCTCGACTTACGATCACAGTTGACCCCCACAAATTTATGTTGCTTCTTGTTGTTGTTAGTCGCGAAGTTGTGTCCGACCCATCGCAATCCCATGGACAACGTTCCTCCAGGCCTTCCTGTCCTCTACCATCCTCTGGAGTCCATTTAAGCTCACGCCGACTGCTTCAGTGACTCCATCCAGCCACCTCGTTCTCTGCCGTCCCCTTCTTCTTTTGCCCTCCATCTTTCCCAGCATTAGGCTCTTCTCCAGGGAGTCCTTCCTCCTCATTAGGTGGCCAAAGCATTTGAGTTTCATCTTCAGGATCTGGCCTTCTGAAGAGCAGTCAGGGTTGATCTCCTCTAGGACTGACAGGTTGGATCGCCTTGCAGTCCAAGGGACTCGCAGGAGTCTTCTCCAGCACCAGAGTTCAAAGGCCTCCATTCTTTGGCGCTCAGCCTTCCTTATAGTCCAACTTTCACAGCCAGACATTGCAACTGGGAAAACCATCGCCTTGACTATACGCACTTTTGTTGGCAGGGTGATGTCTCTGCTTTTTAGTATGCTGTCTAGATTTGCCATAGCTTTCCTCCCCAGGAGCAAGCGTCTTTTAATTTCTTGGCTGCAGTTCCCATCTGTGGTGATCTTGGAGCCCAGGAAAATAAAATCTGTCACTACCTCCATTTCTTCCACATCTATTTGCCAGGAATTGAGAGGGCCTGATGCCATGATCTTAGATTTCTTACTGTTGAGTTTCAAGCCAACTTTTGCTCTCCCCTTCTTCACCCGCATCAAGAGGCTCTTCAGTCCTTTTTCACTTTCTGCTATTATGTTGCTATGTCGTTGCATATGCGTTGCTATGTCAGACATTTAAATGTTTGGTCCCATTTTATTGTCCCCTCGGTTAAGCAAATCACAACCGTTGTTAAGTTGGTTGTTAAGTGAACATGGTTGTTAAGTGAAGCTGGATTCCTGGTTGACTTTCTTTGTCAAAAGGTCCCCAAAGGGGGATCATGGGACCTTGGGATGGGACACTGCAACTGTCATAAATAGGAGTCGTTGGCCAAGTGTTGGAATTTTGATCACGCGAATGTGGGGATGCAGCAACATGTGAAAAACTACTCCTAAGTCACTTTTCTCCATGCCCTTGTAACTTTGAATGGTCACTAAATGAATGGCTGTATGTAAAGGATTACCTATCCTAATATCTATCTCTTCCCACTTATGGCCATGTTGCTTGTATCTTTACAACTTATATTGTTGGCATTGTTTCCTAGTATGATTTGATTGCTTATCAGTATCCTAGGACTATCACTAAGTGTTGTATCTTATGATTCTTTGCAAATATATTTTATATTTTCTTTATGTATACCAAGAGTATATGCACCAAAGATAAATTCCTTGTGTGTCCAATCACACTTGGCCAATAAAGAATTCTATTTTATTCCACTCTACTCTACTCTACCCTACCCTACCCTACCCTATCCTATCCTATCCTATCCTATCCTATCCTATCCTATCCTATCCTATCC
>NW_026844077.1:4711828-4776421 GCF_029531705.1 Pantherophis guttatus | reverse complement strand
ATTCCATTCCATTCCATTCCATTCCATTCCATTCCATTCCATTCCATTCTATTCTATTCTTTCTGGATTCAGAGAAAGCCAGCAGTTTTACAAGCTGAGCATCTTTGTCCCACCAACATCCATAGCTTGGATAGGATGAGCAAAGCTTTGGAGGTCTGTGCAAAGATTATGAGGACAAGAATAGAAGATCTCTTTCAAATATTAAAGCATCAATGTTTTTCGTAACTCTTTCAAAAGCTGGCTTCTGTTGTTTGCACACAGATGGGCAGGCCCAGACAATCTGAAGAACAGTTGCAGGAATTAGTTTAATGAAAAGAAAGACTAGGGGTGACATGATAACAGCCTTCCAATATTTGAGGGGCTGCCACAAAGAAGAGGGAGTCAAGCTATTTTCTAAAGCACTAAAAGACAGGACAAGAAACAATGGATGGAAACTAACCAAGAAGAAAAGTAACCTAGAACTAAGGAGAAATTTCCCAATCATAAGGGCAATCAACCAGTGGAACAGCTTGCCTTCAGAAGTTGTAGTGTCAGCACTTCAACCTGCATTTCCTCTAGTGCTGACATAAGAAGGAGAAGCGAAGGCCTCTGGAAAGGGACCTTTGACTTTTCACCTACTTATTTTCCCTGGAGATAATATCCCCTAGGAGATGGGATGGGAGGGGGGAAATTCTTTTGAGCTGGAGTAGATTAGGGGTAGAATGACTTGGAAGATGGCCAATGAGTGCAGGGGAGTGGGGAACGGAAAGGGAGGGTTTTTTGGGGCTGGAAGTCAGTGTTGGCTTCGATTGGAGTCGGGTTAGAATGTCGTGATTAATAAATAGGAGTTTTTCTTCAAAGACTTTGTTTGAAATGCAATTTATTTGAGACGACCTCGAAACTTGACATGTAGGTACTCCAACACTGGAAAGCCTTTAAGAAGATATTGGACAACCATTTGTCTGAAATGGTATAGGGTCTCCTGCTTGAGCAGGGGGTTGGACTAGAAGACCTCCAAAGTCCCAATGGTCATGTGATCAAAATGTTCCAGGGTGATGGGATCTCCTTTTGCGACCTCCTGACAAACAAAGTCAATGAGGAAGTCAGATTCACTTAACAACTGTGCTACTAATTTAACAACTGTAGTCGTTCTCTTAACAACTCTGGTAAGAAAGGGCTCCTTTTAAGGGATCAGATAAGGGGTCTGGAGACTAAACCAAATGATGAATGATTGAGGGAACTACGTATGTCTAGTCTAATGAAGAGAAGGACCAGGGGAGACATGATAGCAGTCTTCCAATATCTCAGGGGCTTCCACAAGGAAGAGGGAGTCAAGCTAGTCTCCAAAGCACCTGAAGGCAGGACAAGAAGCAATGGGTGGAAACTAATCAAGGAGAGAAGCAACCTAGAACTAAGGAGAAATTTCTTGACAGTTAGAACAATTAATCAGTGGAACAACTTACCACCAGAAGTTGTGACTGCTCCATGGCTTGAGATTTTTAAGAAGAGATTGGACAGCCATTTGTCTGAGATGTGGTTTTTTTTTTTGTCTCCTGTTTGAGCAGAAGGGTGGATTAGAAGACCTCCAAGGTCCCTCCCAACTCTGTTATTCCGTTATTCCTACAGATACCATTGGGATAGAGGGCCTTTGCCTCTAGGGTTGTCTTGCCGGGTGGCAGCTTCTACCTGCCCTTCTTTGTGGACGGAAACTATACCGGGTCAGCTCTAGTTAGTAGAAGACCACTGGAAAGCATTTTTCATATTGTCCCAAAGAAAGCTTCCTAGCCATCTCCATGACGCCATTAGAAGTCAAGCTTCCCTTTGAAGACTTCCACTATTACTTCAGATATTTAAAAAATGGTTGCTGGAATTGGGTACTTCAAGTTTAATGAAAACAGTGACCAGGGGTGACATGTTAGCAGTGTTCCAGTAGTTGAAGGGCTGCCCCAAAGAAGAGGGGGTCAACCTATTCTCCAAAGCACCTGAAGGCAGGACAAGAAGCAATGGATGGAAGCTAATCAAGGAGTGAAGCAACTTGGAATTAAGGAGAAACTTCCTGACACTGAGAACAATTAACCAGTGGGACATTTTGCCTCCAGATGTTTTCAAGAAGAGATTTGTTCTCCTGCTTGAGCAAGTGGTTGGACTGGAAGATCTCTTCAAGAAGAGATTCGTTCTCCTGCCTGAGCAAGGAGTTGGACTACAAGATCTCTTCCAACCATCTTATTCTATGTCCTATATTTTGCTGCTTCATAGCTGAAGCAGGAGAGCGTTTGTAAGCATGATCCACATATATGTTGTTGTTTTTTTACCCCGGCATGCTTCCTTCCAGCTCCTGCACCATTTGGGAGAGAGCCCCAAGTTATATTTTTCCTTTCCAACTAAATTAATAAATACATCTGAAACCAAGTGGAAACATCTCAACGGGCTTCCTGGTGTAGTGATGGGAAGTGTCAGCACCCGGAGTTCTACATGCCCAGAGAATTATGCAAAATCCCCTCCTCCAACTCTTCCTACTCAGGCTTTGAGAGCGGACCTGGTGGCCTCAGGTCCAAAGGAAGGGGATGATGGACCATCTGGATGAAGGGCCAACCTGAGAAATTTCCCCCCTCCCTCATGCAAAAACAGACCATGGTCTGTTCTCAGCTCTCTCCCTCAATTTCAAATGTTGGAGTTACTTGCTGCCGTGACAGCGATGTTCATCCAAATTTAAGCACATCACTCGTTTCGTTGCACGAGGCACATGGTGCCTTAATGTGCGATTCTACTTGCCAAGCCGAAGTGCCCTGAAATGTTAATTTTGTTGCGAGAATAAGTAAAAAGGAGCTAAAATTAAAAAAAGCCTGCCTCGAGGATGAATGTCAGACGGAGCTTCTAGGAGGAGGGACTGAAGGAGAGGCTGGTGTCTTAAGATGCGCAGAGATAAATCTGCTGTCCCTCAGTAACGGCTTCCATATGCATTTACCAGCACATGATCTTTGAGCGGAAAAATTGCGGTGATTGGCCAGACATTTGTCACAAGCTGGCCAACAAGAATGGGGAATATGGCTATTTATGTAGTCCTTTCGGCACGCTCAGCGCTGATGGTTTAATTTTTGCCTCTTTAGACCAGTCCATTTTTATTTTTTTATTTTTTTTACATTTCATTTATCAAGAGCTTAGAAAAGGGAGTTAAATCTTTCTCCAAAAAAAAAAATCACTGAAGAGAATAATCCTTCATTTCCACATTGAGGCAACTTCTCTGTGAGGAAAGAATAAAATGTGTGGACAATTGCATTTGCGGGAGATGCATCTGAATAGCTGGAAAAGCAACGGATCCAAGCCCAAGGAGAAGGCATTGATTTGAGTACCAAAGGTGCTTTTTTAAAAAAAGACAACTGGACTTTCCTGTTTTCCCTTGAAGAGGTTTCGCTCCTCATCTGAGAAGCTTCTTCAGTTCTGACTGAATGGTGGAGAGAATGGAAGGATTTCTATTCCTTGCAGTCATCTGGTCGTTTGCACTCTTTCTGAGAGTTGTTGAGGCCACCTGGAGGTTTATCCCACTCAGCCCCATTCAGATGTTTTAGGATCTGATTGAGGATACTTTATTTCACTCTTCCTTCTTTTCCTCCTTCTCTTCTTCTTTCCTCCTCTTTCTCTTTTCATTCTCATTCTCTTTCTCCACCTCCTTCTTTTTTCTCCTTCACCTCCTCCTCTTCTTCCTTCTTTCCATTTTCCTCTTCCTCTTTCTATTATTCCTCCTCCTCCTCCTCCTCCTCCTCCTCCTCCTCCTCCTCCTCCTCCTGGCAAACCTCTTCTAGCACTGATGATGTTACCTAATTGGGTAATGAAATATCTGGAAGAAAACAACAAAGCTCAGAGAAAACCAAGCACCTCACAGTTCTCCTCCTCTTCTTCCTCCTTCTCTTCCTGCCCTTCCCCCCCTCCTCCTCTAGTTTTAAAATATCACATTCTTTATACTGGGGTTTCTATGATATAATAAAACCACTTTTAGGAAGGATAAAGGTAAAGATTAAGGTTCCCCTCACACATATGTGTTAGTCGTTCCTGACTCTAGGGGGCGGTGCTCCTCTCCCTTTCAAAGCCGAAGAGCCAGCGCTGTCCGAAAACGTCTCCATGGTCATGTGGCCGGCATGACTCAACGCCAAAGGCACACGGAACACTGTTACCTTCCCACCAAAGGTGATCCCTATTTTTCTACTTGCATTTTTTACATGCTTTCGAACTGCTAGGTTGGCAGAAGCTGGGACAAGTCACGGGAGCTCACCCCGTTATGCGGCACTAGGGATTCGAACGGCTGAACTTCCAACCTTTCGATCAACAAGCTCAGCGTCTTAGCCACTAAGCCACCACATCCCAATTTAGAAAGGACCAATTCAGATTGGTATCACCAACATTAGCAATAGCCGGCAGGCATAAAATTCTAGAGAAGGCATTGGGAAATGAAATCAACCTAAAGAGAAATTTTGATTTATCGTATCATCTGCACATTCTCCTCAACAGGAAACTGTTGAGGGCTTCTGAGTACCCTTGAAACTGAAAATAAATAATATGAAACAAAACAGAGTATGATTAAGGGATCCTAAGATATCCTAAACTCCTTGAGGTTTCCCCATGTAGAGTCATTAACTAATGGGATCTAGATTGGTTTCAAGGAGGAGGCTATCGATTGTCCCACTGAATGATTTGTGTAGTTGCTGCAAGAACAGACTTTGAATTTCAGCTCTTTAGACCCGATCGGCTTTAATTAGCCTGAGGTTGACAGCTGAGATCTGAGATGGTAGCTTCATGGGAATAGAAAGCAATTGTGAACTCATTAGAAGCCAACCTTGGCCATTAAGGGACTCATCAGGTGGAACTTGAATGTCAAGTGAGGGAATCATTCGGAACTGACTCTGCACGGATAGGTTGGAGAAGAGAAGTCATCAAATCTCTTTCCAGATCAACGGGAGGAAGTTTGACCTTCTCCAATTCTTTCCATTACAAGCTCTGAACCCCAAACCAAGTATTATCTTTACAGAATAACTGAAAAGGATGTTGGGGGTCTAGTCCAATCCTCTGCTCGAGCAGGAGACCTTATTCCAGATAAACAACTGTCCAATCTCTTCTAGAGAATCTCCCGTGAGGGAACATCTACAACTTCTGGAGGCAAGTTGTTCCACTGATTAATGGTTCTCCCTGACAAGAAATTCCTCCTCTGTTTTCTAGGTTGGAGCTCTCTTTGATAAGCTTCCATCCATTACTTCTTATCTTGCCCTCGAGTATATATTTTGGAGAATAGGTTGACCCCTCTTTTTTTTTTGGTGGCAGCTTCTTAAAAAACCTTCAGTGATGGAGCATCCTCAACCAATGGAGGCAAGGGTTATTATTGTTCTCCCTGTAAGGAAATTTCTCCTTAGTTCTAGGTTGCTTCTCTCCTTGATTAGTTTCCACCCATTGCTTCTTCTCCTGCCTTCTGGTCAGGGGTGGGATTCAAAATTTTTAGCAACTGGTTCTCTGCCCAGTTGCTGGGTGGGCATGGCCATAGTGAGCATGGGCTACTCGGCCTCCTGCACCATGGCGGGAGGGAATATTTTCACCCTCCCCAAATTTCAGAGGCTTTCCTCGATCTTCCAGAAAGGCGAAAACAGCCTTCCCTGGGCTCCGGAGGCCAGAAACGGGCCTGTTTCCACATTTGTGGAAACGTTTGGCCTGTTTTTCATCCTCCCAGAGCCTCTGTGTGGGCCCTGCACTTACCTGGCATCCAAAACAGGCCACATGGAGACTCCTGGGAGGGGTGGGGTGCCGTGGGAGGGGCCAGCTACTCCTTTTTTTTTTTTGCTTTAATTTATATGCCGCCCTTCTCCGGAGACTCAGGGCGGCTTACAATGCCTTAAGCAATAGCCTTCATACTTTTGTATATTTTATACAAAGTCAGTTTATTGCCCCCACAAACTGGGCCCTCAATTCACCTTGTCAGATGTAAATGCCTTATTCTCCAATGTGTAAATAATGTATATTGGAACATCAGAGGTTAACTTATTCTTTGGACTTTAATGTATTCATAACTTACCACTCCCATTCCTAGCTCCACCCCTTGTATATATAAGGAGCACCCTCACCATTCTCGTCGCTTCTACCTTGAATATTCAGTGAATATAGAATGCCTATCATAATTAAAAAGAAATATATTTAAAGCTCTAACTCCTATTATCTTTATTGAGTCTGATCCTGAAAATATTGCAAACAGCTGGTAGCAGAGGATGGTTAATTGACTCAATAAGTAATTAAAAATGTCCAAGAAAGATAGCCCAACACCAGGCCTACAGCAAAGAAATAGAAACTGATCAAGAGATGATCAACGAATCCACCAATGCGATTTCGAGAGAATCCGAAGAATACACCACTGAAGAAGAAGAACTAATGAGTGAAAATAATGACCAGAAAGAAATCGAATAGAAAATAACGAACTCAGGTCAGAGATATTAAAGATACTAAAAGCCAAAAGAATGATGAAAGTCTCATGCGGGACCTCCAGGAGATGCTGAAGAACAGCGAGAGCAGCGAGAGAAAAAACGTCATTAAAGAAAAACCAAAGATCAAAAAAATCGTAAGTGAAATGACTACTGAGAAAATAGTTGTTAAAAAGAAAAGATGTGATCCCGCGCGAAATTTTGAATGGCAGCCATCTTGGTTTCAACGAACTTCAAAAGAGAATGGAGCAGAGCCAATCAAAACGCTCAGTTCAAAATTTCTGGCGCGAAAAACACTATCAGACGAAGAAAGTGAGAAAGAAGTCTCAAACTCTTCAGATGATCCAAAATCAGAAAGTGAAGACGATTTAACAAAATCTCAAGTAAAATCAGCAATGAAAACGCTTTTTGCTGCTTTTGGGCCAAGACTGAAAATTACCAAGACATCTACGAAGAAGCAAGAAATCAAACCGGCGACTCAAGACCTGCACGCTCCCATCCTGACTTCGAAAGCGACGACGCCCGAGCCCAGAGAGCCATGCCGATTTCGCCCTACACCACAGACAAAATCGAATACCAACGCACACAAAAAGAAGAAAAGAACCGTCACCACACCACCAGAACCCAAAAACCGAGCCAGAGACCGACTCATCTGAGGAGGAGCGGATAGAGAGAGCTGAAAGGGAGAGAACCTTCCACGACGCCACCAAAGAAGAAATGAGCAACGCGCATGTGCGAAACTACGTAGACGACCCAGAAGGACTTGAACTGGCCAGAGAACCGCGCAGACTCATTGCAAGCATCCCAATGCCGTTCTGTAATTTCCTGCACTTGAGAGATCACGGACTGCCCCAGGTTGTAAGTAATGGACAGAATAATGTAGGTAACTTACCCAGTGACTTCCCAAAACTTAGAATTGATGGCATTAATTTACAAGAGTGGTATCAACAGCTTCAGGTTATTTTCATGAAAGAAAATTTACTATTCTTTATAACTAGCCCTCCAAGAAGACCTTGGACTTTAAAAATAGATTGTTTACATCATAGAGCATTTTTCATAATAATATCTAGCGTGTCTCCTGCAATGTATCATAGCATCAAACCAAACCTAACTGTATCAGAAATAATTCAATGCATGTTTAATCTATTTCACAGCGATAGCGTAGCTACAACCACAAGAATGTCTAAGGATTTCTTTTCCTCTAGAGTAAAACCAGGGGTTTCTATAAGTGAGCATTTGATAAATCTAAACAAAATAAGAGCTGAGCTACAATTGAGGGGGGAAGTGATTTCAGATCAAACAATGAAAAGTGTTATTATCAATTCACTTGATCCATCATGGATAGCTTTATGTCACACTTAGATACCATTAATTTGGGATATTTATCCATAGAAAGTCTATCTAACAAATTGATAGCAGAAGACAATTCAGAAAAAATCGATCCAGTAACCAAACAGACCACAAACCTTTTAGGAAAGTAGTCTTTCAAGATAAACATAATGAGGCCTTTAGATGCTACAATTGTGGATCCAGGGAACATAGTAGAAGAGACTGCCCCAAAGTCTCAAGAGAGAGACATAGACCAGAATATAGGAGCAAATATAATTACAGACAATCTTCCACAGATAGACACAAATATAGAAGCCCACCAAATTACAAAGAAGGTAGAGGGGGTAGAGAAAATTCAAAAGAGAGGAAATCTGGGTCACTGAATGGGCTAAATAAACAAGACAGCACCAGAACACAGCAGGATGAGAATAACAATTGGCTTATTGACTCTGGTGCAACAAATCACACCACAACAACAAAAGTATATTATCTTCATTTATAGAAGATAAGTTTGTGATAAAGGTAGCTAATCAAGAAAAGGTTCAAGTACTAGGCAAAGGAAATGTGACCTTGCCTGGTCTAGGAAAATAGAGGGGGTATTATTAATCCCAGAAATACCTCACAACATACTAAGTGCCATAAAATTAAGCAGAGAATCTGATATCAATATAGTTTTCTCAAAGGGGAAAGCAACTATAGAAAAGAACAAAACAAATGTAGGTACTGTAATGATAAAAGGAGGTCTACCCTATCTGATAACTAAAGAAAGATGTTTACATAACATTGATTCAAATATGGAAGATTGTATTGAAGCAGATGATGAAAATGTCAGTAACAGTGACAATGATGAGTGTAGAATAACTCATGATCACAAAAATACATACAAGGAAAAGAAACCAAAAATAGGTAAACCAATCATGATGAGTGTGCTCACATCTTACACAGGAAGTTAGGACATGCAAGCTTTCCTGTAGTACAAAAAATGACTGAACACGCAGAAGGTGTCAAAATAAAAAATTGTGAAAATTATTTGGAATGCTCAGTATGTAAGTCCACCAAACTAAAAACCAGTCCCAGACCAAAAAAATCTAACAGATCAACTAACAATATTTTTGATTTGGTACATATGGACTTAGTTGGTCCATTAAGTCCCTCAATTACCTATAGAAAACGTTACTTCCTAACAATAGTGGATGACTACAGCCGATATGGTTTTGTTTACACATTAAAGCACAAGGATGAAACATTTCAGAAATTTAAGGAATTCTACAAACGTATAGAAACACAACATAATATCAGAATAAAGCAAATTATGACAGATAGGGGATGTGAGTTCATGTCTAAAGAATTCTCCCAATGGTTAAAGGATAGAGGAATGTTACATTTCACGTCCAATCCTTTTTCTGCATTCAAAATGGAGTTGCAGAGAGGAAAAATTCCACACTACAAACCATGATTAGGTGCACATTAGAGGATGCTGGTTTAGGCAAACAATTTTGGTCAGAGGCATTACATTATTCGAATTACACTCAAAATAGAACCTGGTCCAGTATTGTGAATAAGACACCATATGAGGTGATGTACAATAGAAAACCCAAATTATCACACATGCACATATTTGGAGTCACTGCAGACGTACACATACCTAAACAATTGAGGAGAAAGGGAGAAAACGTATCCAGGAGATTAAGATTCATGGGATACGAAACTGGAACCAAAGGGTACAGATTTATTGATAGTAATAACAATTTATAGTATCCAGAACAGCTGTGTTCCATGAACAGGCCAATTGGTCAAAATTGCACCTTAATGAAATATTTCCTAATAAATGTAAAGATACAATATCTTGCGAGGAAGGAACAACAGAAAATCAAAATATTAACAAAAGTAAGAACAAAACCAAAACTTGGACTAATAGTCAGCATAAAATAAAGACAGACACATTAACAAAAAAAGAAGCTAGATATTTGCATGATAACCATAGCAAGCCTGAAAGAACTATTAGAAACAATAGAAACCAAATACCAAATAAATACAAAGATTACATAATGCATATGAATGGAGAACAAATAACACCTAATACATATGAAGAAGTATTGAAACTTCCACATGAAGAAAGAGAAAAATGGGAACTAGCTATGAAAAAGAGATGGAAAGTTTACAAGGATTAAATGTATTCACACCTGCGATCGCACCTAAGGATAAAACAATTATAGGTACAGGTGGTGGATTTATAAAATTAAGAACTTAGAAGGAGGCAATACCTTATACAAGGCTAGACTAGTTGCACAAGGCTATGCACAAAAATATCCAGAAGACTATACTGATACATATTCACCACAGTGAGAACAGAGAGTGTCAAAACAGCCCTTGTAGTAGCATCTGCACTCAATCTGGACGTATTCCAATATGACATACAGACCGCATACTTACATGCAAAATTAGATAAGGAAATATATGTAAGAGCACCACACAGTCAATACACTAATAAGAACGAAATTTGGTTATTAAATAAGAGTCTGTACGGATTAAAGCAATCCGGCAAAAGATGGTACGATTGCTTGGTAAAAGTACTTAAGACCATGGATTTCAACGCCACCACTGCTGATAACTGTTTCTTTGTAAAAAAGAGTAATGATCATATTGAATTTGTATTAATTTACGTGGACGATATTTTATACATTGGAAAGCATAAAGAGAGCAGGGAAATCTTTGTAAATAAGTTAAATGAACACTTCTCACTGAAATCTCTGGGTAAAGTGAATAAATACCTTGGTGTGCAAATTAACAAAACTAAAAGGGGATTCAAACTTACACAGAAAGATAAAATCATCGAACTCCTAAACAAATGTAACTTAAATAATGCTAAAACCTGTGACCCCTATGCAAACTGATTTTCTTAGAAACACTGATGAATCTTCCCTGAGTTTAAAGACAACACATTTTACAGATCAGTTATAGGTTCACTCCTTTATATATCTAATTGGACTAGGCCAGATATTGCATTACCTCTCAATCTATTGTCAAGATATGTTAGTAAACCAACCTTGTATCATTGGGAAGCTGTCAAAAGAATTCTAAGATATCTGAAGGGTACATTAGATTTTTGTTTAATGTTGGAACCCAATAATGACAGAGAACCAAAAATTACTTGTTATGCTGATGCAGATTGGGCTGGTGATACATCATGCAGAAAGAGTACTTCTGGTTATGTTTTTCTATTGAATGATTGTCCAGTTTACTGGTATACTGGTAAACAAGAACTAGTAGCCACTTCTACTACAGAAGCGGAATATGTTTGTTTGTCCAAAGCTGCAAATAACCTTGTATGGTTCAATGATCTGATCACTGATGTTTGGAAGAAACCCACCTTACCATTTATTATGCATGAAGACAATAAAGCGGCCATTGAAATATCCAGATCCGATGCAATTGGACAAAGGTCCAGGCATATTGATATAAAGTTTTAAGCATGTGAGACAACTGTCTCAAGACGGATTCATTAAAGCAATACATTGCGATACTTCTGAACAATTAGCTGACATATTAACAAAACCCTTACCTTCTAAACAACACAAATATTTAACTTCTAAATTATATGTATTATATTGTCCTGAATCAGAATGTAATTGGTGTTGTGTAACGAACCGGCATTTAGAGGGGGATTTGTCAGATGTAAATGCCTTATTCTCCAATGTGTAAATAATGTATATATGGAACATCAGAGGTTAACTTATTCTTTGGACTTTAATGTATTCATAACTTACCACTCCCATTCCTAGCTCCACCCCTGTATATATAAGGAGCCACCCTCACCATTCTCGTCGCTTCTACCTTGAATATTCAGTGAATATAGAATGCCTATCATAATTAAAAAGAAATATATTTAAAGCTCTTAACTCCTATTATCTTTATTGAGTCTGATCCTGAAAATATTGCAACACACCTACCTTAGAAAGGATGGAAGGCTGAGTCAACCTTGAGCCTGGTGGGATTTGAACTTGCAGTAATTGCAAGCAGCAGATGTTAATAACAATGCATTAGTCCACTGTGCTACCAAGGCTCTGTTGAAACTACCGGTTCAGCAAACCAGGTGTAAAATTTGCATCTGGTTCTCCAGAATCAGTCTGAACCGGCTGAATCCTACTGCTGCTTCTGGTGTTTTGGAGAATATCTTGACTCTTTCCCTCTTCTTTGTGGCAACCTCTCAAATATTGGAAGACTGCTATCATGTCACCCCTGGTCCTTTTCTTCTGATGTCAAGTTCACAAATATATTGTCCTCCAACGTGAAAGCAGGTCACAGCTCTGAAATATATAAATGGCAATGCTTCCAGTCTATCTGTTTTGCCATTTCAGGAAAACAGATTTCAAGCAAGCTTGAGAACAACATCACCAACTAGAAAACCTTCAGATTGGAAGGAACTGAGATAGAGGAAAAAAAAAAAACAGGTAGGGATGTGGGACTCATAGGGAGAAGTCCTCTTCCTAAACTAATTTGAATCCCGAACTTCTTAATTACAAAGCCGCCAGCTTTGTTTAGAAGAAATGAAAACATTTGGAGCAGATGAGGAACCAAATTTAATTTAATTTAATTTAATATTTAAATTTATATACCGGCCTTCTCCCGAAGGACTCAGGGCGGTGAACAGCCAGAAGTAAAAAAAAACATCAAATACAAAATTTAAAAACAATCTAAAAATAAATTAAACATTTTGGCCCGACAGTTAAAATCCCCCATTAAAAATCCAGATTAAAATACACAATTGGAGAAAGAAATAAATATTTCTCAACATTTCACCGGGGAATTTCTATGATTGTTCAGAAAATCTGTATCTCCGCTGTACAGATTGTTTCTGTACATTTTAAATCCTGAAAACAAAAGATTGACGGGTTGGTTTTTTTTGTTGTTGTTTTTTGGCGCTGGTTTTAATTATATCAAGATATCAAAATTGTTTATTTTGCTGCTGTCCCGCGAGCCGTGGCAATATTTCTTCTTCTGCGGACCAGCAATTGTCCCAATTTTGCTGTCTTCGGTTTAATGATATGTTGTATTAATTTTGAGAGAGGCAAAAAAAAAAACAAACCAACAACCCACTCTTCATAAAAGATGGAATGCATTAGGAATTAATTGCTCCTGCGCCTTTCTCCCTGTCTACTTCTTCAGCAGCTTTAGAATCAAAGTGTCCTCAAAATTTGATTATATTTTAGGAACAGCTGCATCACTTCCCAAACTAAGAGTTTGTAGAGATTCTCAGTCATTCAGGTCATGGTTGTCCCAAAGGTGCTTTTTCAGAAGGCAACTGGACTTTCTTGTTTTTTCTTTGAAGACGTTTCACTTCTCATCCAAGAAGCTTTTTCAGTTCTGACTGAATGGTGGGGAATGGAAGGATTGATACTCCTTGCAGACAGCATTCTGGTCATTTGCATCCTTTTAGAGAGAGTCGTTGAGGCCACTTGGAGGTTTATCTGGGTCTTCAGGGACACCTGAGCGGTGTAAATGGTTCCTGTACTCTACAATTTTTTCCCTCTCGAAATCCATTCATAATCCCACGCCGTTCCAAGGGTGTTCATCCCAATGTCAGGTTTCGAGGTCGTCTCAAATAAATTGCATTTCAAACAAAGTCTTTGAAGGAAAACTCCTATTTATTAAGCACGACATTCTAAATCCCGACTCCATCGAAGCCAACACTGACTTCCAGACCCAAAACCCTCCCTTTCCGTTCCCCACTCCCCTGCACTCATTGGCCATCTTCCAAGTCATTCTACCCCTAATCTACTGCTCCAGCTCAAAGGAATTTCCCCCCTCCCATCCCATCTCCTAGGGGATATTATCTCCAGGGAAAATAAGTAGGTGAAAAGTCAAACGTCCCTTTCCAGACGCCTCCGCTTCTCCTTCTTATGTCAGCACTAGAGGAAATGCAGCTTGAAGTGCTGACACCCAAATTGCATAGCTAAAAGTCTGTAGAGATTCTCAGTCATTCAGTCATGGTTGTCCCAAAGGTGCTTTTTTTCAGGAGGCAACTGGTCTTTCTTGTTGTTTTTAGCAACCGGTTCTCTGCCCGATTGCTGAGTGGACATGACCATGGTGGGAGTGACCTACTCGGCCTCCTGCACTATGGCAGAGGGGACGTTTTTGCCCTTCCCAAGCTCCGGAGGTTTTCCTCAAGCCTCAGGGAGGGCGAAAATGGCCTCCCCTGGGCTCCAGAAGCCCTCTGGAGGCTGGAAATGGGCTTTTCTCCGGACTTCCAGAACTTACGGGAGGCCATTTTTCGCCCTCCTAGACCCTCTGGGCGGGCCCTGCACTTACCTGGCATCCAAAACGGGCCGCGTGCAGACTCCTGGGAGGGGCTGCATGGGCGGAGCCAGCCAGTCATTGAAACTACCGGTTCGGTGAACCAGATGTAAAATTAGCATCTGGTTCGCCTGAATAAGTCCAAACTGGCTGAATCCCACTCCTGGTTTTCCCATTGGGCCTGGGGACTTCAGAGTGATATGGAGCCCATCCAGGGGTTGTTCTGTTGTCCCCAGGTGAACTTTCCTTGCGGTTTAATTGTTCAATATTCCTTGCAGTCACGAATGAAAGAGCTGGCCTCCAGAGCTTTTGAGTGCTCCATCACTGGAGGGGGTTGGATTAGAAGATATCTAAGGCCCCTTCCAACGTGATTGTTCTATTTTTTTAAATATTCTGTAATGTTGATGGTTGACTGACTCTTCAATATCCTCCTTATTGATTCTAATGAGAGAGATACAGTAGTGGCCAAAATTGTGGGAACCTTTTGGGAAAAGTGTGTTTTGGAGGTTTGATGGCTAATAACACCACTTTTTTGGGAGAGTTTCAAGATAATCCTATTCCACTGCTGGATTGGCCTGGGAACAGCCCAGACCTTCTTAACCCAACTGAAAACCTATGGAGCTGACTAAAGAAACTGGTTAGTCAGAAGCGACCCAGCAATAAAACCCAGTTAATAGAAGCCATCATTCAATCTTGGTTTCACATTAGAACAGCTGCGGAACTCAAAGACTTGGTTCACTCAATGGGAAGGTGTTGTAAGGCTGTAATTCATGCTAAAGGTTGCCCAACTAAGTATTAACTGATGCAGTGATCATTTTTGTATATCTTGTTTTTTTCTATGGTGATCATTTTTGTATATCTTGTTTTTTCTATGTGTTTCACTCTTCTCCTTTATACGCTAACTGCTATTCTAATAGCAAATCCTTCCTAAACGTTATTGCATTACATTCTTGATTCAATTATTTATTTATTATTTATTTATTTTATTATATTTCTATACCGCCCTTCTCCTGCGGGACTCAGGGCGGTGCACAGCCGAGATAAAACATAACATATAAAATTAAAAAAAATAAATTAATTAAAAAACAGGTTAAAAACAATTAAATAATTTCGGCCCAGTAATTTAAAATAACCCAATTAAAACCAAATTCAATTAAAACTGAGAGGATGGGATCAATTATCTTTCCATTGATATATTATTTTATGGTACTACTCCCCCCCTCCCAAAAAAGTGGTGTTATTAGCTAGTTTTAGAAAACACACTTTTCCCAAAATGCTTTCCACAATTTTGGCCACTAACTGTATGTTCTTCCCTTTTTTAAAAAAAACAAAAACAAAAGTCAGCTCTATATGGATTATTTCAGTCCTGCTTTCTTACTGCATTTATCTCAAAAGAAAAGTAGGCATAGCCTCCTGAACAATTTCTCTTTATAATGGAAGTTTAGGTCACCTTAGATCAGGGATGGGGACATATAATGGAGTCTTTATTGTTTGTCTTCTGATCTTCCTTCCGAAGGATGTGCAGATCTTACATTCAGCCTCACCTTGATAAAAAGGGCCTGTCTTCCAATAATGTGATTTTTTTCCCCCCTTGTTCTGCCTTTCAAGCAAAAGTTTGGAGAAGAAGATTTTGCAGGCGTGTTCATCTAGATTCTTCTTTTTTCTCCCTTCTTTTTCTTTTTCTTTTTTTTTTTCTAGCTAATATACACTATAATTCCCGGAGTCAGTCTTTACGGTCTACGGATAACCGGAAAAAAGATGACATGGAAGACTTCCAGCAATACGGATATCCTGCACCTCAGATCGGTACGTAGCCCAAAATGTTAGACTGAAATAAATGCAAGAGACCAAGAACGGGGGATCAGGCCAGTGGTGAAATCTAAAATTCGTTACTACCGGTTCTGTGGGCGTGGCTTGGTGGGGGGGGGGTAATGTGACTGGGTGGGCGGGGCCAATTTTTGTTTTTTACTTTTAAAACCATTTTTTTTGCAACCTCGTCGGCAAAGAGGTTGTTAAAAAATGCTTTCAAAAGGCTCTGACGATCCCAGCTGAGCCACACGATCATCAGAGGCTTTTTTTTTATTTTTAAAAGCATTTTTTTTGGCTGAAGAGGTTGTAGTAAAAATGCTTTTAAAAGTAAAAAAAGGAAAAAAGCCTCTGATGATCGTGAGGCTCAGCTGGGGATTGGGAGGGGGGTTGCGCAGGGATTTTTGCTACCAGTTCTCCGAACCACCCGCCTCCATCGCTGATGGAGGTGCAGAAAATAGGTCCTTATGTGAAGGTTCAAATTAACTGATTTGAATTTCCATTAGGCAGGGGTGAAATCTACTTACCTTCCCTACTGGTTCGAAAGTACATGTGCAGAGGGTAAAAAACAGGTTACTAAAACCAGGAAGTAATGACAACTGGGAGGGTGGGTGGAGCCTCTAGCTGTCTTCGCTACCGGTTCTCCAAACCACCGGCTGTCATTGCTACCGGCTCAGCCGAACCGGGCCGAACCGGGAACATTTCACCCCTGCCATTAAGGCAGAAGAAACAAAAAGGGAAGATTAAAAAACTGAGAGTTCATTGGCCACCAGATGTTCACTTCTAAGACATTATTGGACTGTCTTAGACCGACATCCTTAGCCTGGTTATAGCAATAGCAATAGCATTTAGACTTATATACCGCTTCACAGTGCTTTACAGCCGTCTCTAAGCCGTTTACAGAATCAGCATATCTGCCCCCAACAATCTGGGTCCTCATTTTACCAACCTTGGAAGAACAGAAGACTGAGTCAACCTTGAGCCTGGTGAGATTCGAACTGCCAAACTGCTGGCAGCCGGTGATCAGCAGAAGTAGCCTACAGTACTGCACTCTAACCCAGGGGTGAAATGCTTCCGGTTCGGACCGGATCGCCCGATCCGGTAGCGATGGAGGCGGGTGGTTCGGAGAACCGGTAGCAAAAATCCCTGCGCACGTCCCCCTCCATGCCCAGCTGAGCCTCACGATCATCAGAGGCTTTTTTTTTTTTACTTTTAAAAGCATTTTTTCTACATCCTCTTCCAACGAAAAAATGCTTTTAAAAATAAAAAAAAAGCCTCTGATGATTGCACGGATCCTCAGAGGCTTTTCAAAGATTTTTGTCTGCAACCTCTTGGCCGAAGAGGTGGTAAAAAAAAAATGCTTTGAAAAGTCTCTGATGATCCCAGCTGAGCTGCCTGATCGTCAGAGACATATTTTTTTAAAAAGCCTCTCTGATGATCCCAGCTGAGTTGCCTGATCGGCAGAGGCTTTTCAAAGCATTAGAAAAAATGCTTTGAAAAGTTAAAAAAAAAAAAGGTGGCCACGCCCACCCAGTCACATGACCACAGAACCGGTAGTAACAAATTTTACATTTCACTCCTGCTCTAACCGCTGTGCCACCGCGGCTCTTATGAAGATTCGTAAGGATATAAAATTCACCCAATTGGGGAGATTCGCACAAGAGGTGCATCCATCAGTTAAGCAAACAATTTGGGTGTGAATAGCAATGTGACTGTGAAGCCCTTTCTGAGCTTGGTTATTTTCTTTTAGACATTTCATTACCCAACGAGGTGACAGCATCAGTGCTAAGGGTGGTACCTAATTGGGTAATGAAACATCTGCAAGAAAAGAACCAAGATCGGGGGGCACCAAGGGACCCCACAGTTCAACCCTGAGCCACAACTGTTCTCTTCTACTGGTAGCGTAGGAAGTGTCCTGTAGTATTGGAACCTTATACTACCTGAGAAGATAGTATCCTTCTCAATTTGGCAGCTGTCTATATAACAATTGCTGATGGGCAATTGCTGATACCAGGAGGAGTACAGGCAGTCCTTGACTTACAATAGTTCATTTTTTTAAAAAAAATTGATTTATATGCCGCCCTTCTCCGGAGACTCAGGGCGGCTTACAATGTGCTCAGCAATAGCCTTCATCCTTTTGTATATTTATACAAAGTCAGCTTATTGCCCCCACAAACTGGGTCCTCAATTTACCTACCTTAGAAAGGATGGAAGGCTGAGTCAACCTTGAGCCTTGGCGAGATTCGAACCTGCAGTAATTGCAGGCATCTGGTCTTAATAACAGGGTGCTTTAGACCACTGTACTACCAAGGTCATTTCATGACCATTCAAAGTTACAATGGCACTGAAAAAAGTGACCTACGACCATTTTTCACACTTATGACCGCTGCAGCATCCGCACGGTACGTGATTTATATTCGAATGCTTAACAACAGACTCACATTTATGAACGGTTGCAATGTCATATGACATGAGGGGGTCACATGATCCCCTTTTGTAACCTTCAGAGGAGCAAATCGGCAGTGAGCTGAGGTGGCGCAGTGGTTAGATGTGCAGTACTGCAGCTACTTCAGCTGACTGCCTAGTTCAGCAGATCAGCGGATCAAATCTCACCGGCTCAAGGTTGACTCAGCCTTCCTTCCTTCCGAGGTGGGTAAAATGAGGACCCAGATTGTTGGGGGGCAATCTGCTATTTAGTATACTGTCTTTGGTGTGAGCTGCAGAGTCCTCGGAGAGTGGGAGGCATAGAAATATGACTAATAAAATAAAAATAAAAATAAACTCCATGGGGGAACCAGATTCACTTAACAACCGAGTTACTCATTTAACAACTGCAGTGATTCAGTTAACAAATGTGGCAAGAAAAAGTCCGTAAAATGGGGCCAAAACTCACTTAACAAATTCCTCACTTAGCAAACATAAATTTTGGGCACTACAGTAGTCATACGTCAAGGACAACCTGTACTGCAGGGGTGAAATCCAGCAGGTTCTGACAAATTCTGGAGAACCTATACTGGAAATTTTGAGCTGTTCAGGAGAACCGGCAAATACCACCTCTGACTGGCCCCCAAAGTGGGGTGGGAATGGAGATTTTGCAGTATCCTTCCCCTGCCATGCCCATCAAGCATGCCCACAGAACTGGTAGTACAAAAAATTTGGATTTCACCACTGCTATACTGCATATATAGGGGAACTTATTGCCAGGTGCAAAACTCAGGTCCATACATGAAGGAATCTTCTCAGCTAATGCTCAGCACCTGCTTAGAGCTCGATTACAGTCAACAGCAACCAAGGGGGATGGGACTTCGTGGCTGTGTAATGACTCTAAACCAGGGTCTCCAAACTTGGCAACTTTAAGACTTCTGGACTTCAGTTCCCAGAATTCCTCAACTAGCCAGTAAAGAAAACTCTTGGCTCCCACCTAGCATCACTGCAGAGTTTTGCAGCTCAGATGTGCTACACCGGGTCCGTTAGCACACTTGATTAACCCAGATAAAGACAGGATGATTGGTTTAACCCCATGCATAATTCTTGCTTTTTTTTTTCCCCAAAAGGCAACTGGACTTTTCTTTGTTTTTCCCTACAGATGTTTCGCTTTTCATCCAAGCAGCTTCTTCGGTTTGGAAAGTCAGAACTGAAGAAGCTTCTTGGAGGAGAAGCAAAATGTGTTCAGTGACATGGCTGCATTTATGCACAATTGCAGTCTCCCCTGGTCCTACGACCACATTTTATGATTTTTAATTTTTTTTTGCTGAAAACCAACACTTATTTCGGGTTTCGGCAATACTGTGTCGATAACAAACCATTGGTTCACTTAATAACATTGGATTTACTTAACAACGCTGCAAAAATAGTCGTAAAAACAGGTCATTCAGGCGACAAGTTACTATTACGATATACGACTGCAATGGGCAGATCCCAATACAGTCGTTTCTTAAGGACTGCCTGTAATTGAATTCTTGCTTAATACACCCCCGTTTGCTACCTGCATTATTTATATAGCTTGTATAATTGCCTAGTTTTGACCTTGACATCTCAGAGAAGGAAATGCTCCCCGTTCCCATTGTCCCACGTAAGGTCAAAGAAGAAACATTGGCTCCCAAGAGAGATCACAACCTAGAGCAATGAAGGTTAACCTTTTACGTCACCGTATGCTGACCAAGAGCCTTGATAGTACAGTGGTATAGTGCACCCTGTTATTAACACAGCTGCCTGCAATTTCTGCTGGTTCGAATCTCCCCAGGCTCAAGGTTGACTCAGCCTTCCATCCTTTCTAAGGTAGGTTAAATGAGGACCCAGTTTGTGGGGGCAATAAGCTGACTTTGTATAAAATATACAAAAGGATGAAGGCTATTGCTTAACGCATTGTAAGCCGCCCTGAGTCTCCGGAGAAGGGCGGCATATAAATCAAATTAAAAAAAAAAAAATGGCACGCAAAACCATCCCACCTAGACCATATGTCTTTGCTGGCCTTCACACACATGGGAGCACCGAAACCCAGAAGAGAAGCATTTCATTGTGCATGCGCGTGCTGGAACCCAAACTTCCTGTTTTCAGTACGGAGGCGCACCCGACGAATAGCTGGCTGTCGTGCATTTGCACGATGGAAACCCAGAAGTTCGGGTGCTGGCGCACGCATGCATGATAAAACACTGCTCTTCCAGGTTTTGGCGCTTCCACATGTGCACCGGCCAGCTGACCGGCACGCACGTGTGCACAAGAATGTGGAAGAGGAGCCAGCGAGGCTGTGCACCCCACATGGGATGGTTCTGCGTGCCGCTTCCGGCACACGTTCGCCAACACTATAGAGCCTTGGTAGTACAGGGGTTTAAGGCACCCTGTTATTAAGCTGGTTATTAAGACCAGCTGCCTGCAATTACTGCAAGTTCGAATCTCTCCAAGGCTCAAGGTTGACTCAGCCTTCCATCCTTTCTAAGGTAGGTAAAATGAGGACCCAGATTGTGGGGGCAATAAACTGACTTTGTATAAATATACAAAAGTATGAAGGCTATTGCTGAGCACATTGTAAGCCGCCCTGAGTCTTCGGAGAAGGGCGGCATATAAATCAAATTTAAAAAAAAACAAAAAAAAACACGGACCTTGAGAATCCATGCCGCGTCTCTCTTGACCCGTCTCTACGTCTCTCTAACGCAAAAAATAAATAAAAAAAAAAAATTGCAGACCCAGTGGGTGGACAAAGATAAGGAAGTCTCCTGTGTTCTGCACCTTGACAGGTGATCCAGCGGCGGAAGAGTGGTCGCCCTGGAGCGTCTGTTCGACCACCTGTGGGGAGGGCTGGCAAAGTAGGACTCGGTTCTGTGTGTCGTACTCGTACAGCACCCAATGCAGTGGGCCCCTCCGCGAACAACGGCAATGCAACAATTCTGCTGTCTGTCCAGGTGATGACCTTCACAACACCCCCTCCCCCCCATTATTCCCCCTTCTCTCTTCCAGACACTTGGGCAGGGTCTGCTTCCTGCTGAAAGAAGCTTCAGAAGCAAATCCGGTGGGAAACTGCAGAATTCTGCAATCTGTATAAATAATGCACACTAAGCACAACCATTCTGGAATAGTTTTAGCCTGCAGAGATCTTGGTGTTCTCTAAGCTTCTTTATTGCATGATGATGTTTCATTATCCAACTACGTAACATCACCAGTGCATCTGTTATCCAACTAGTTGGGAGAATACAGAATAACAGAGTTGCAAGGGACCTTGGAGGTCTTCCTTGCTTAAACAGGAGACCTTAAGTCACTCCAGATCAATGGCTAACCAATCTCTTCTTCAAAACCTCCAGTGATGAAGCACCCTCAACTTCTGGAGGCAATCCGTTCCACTGATGAATTGTTCTATTAAGAAATGTATCTTTACTTCTACAGTACTGGCCAAAATTGTGGAAATCTTTTGGGAAAAGTGTATTTTTGAGGTTTGATGACTAATAACACCACTTTTTTGGAGTTTCAAGATAATCCTATTCCACTGCTGGAATGGCCTGGGAATAGCCCAGACCTTCTTAACCCAATTGAAAATCTATGGAGCCGACTAAAGAAACTTGTTGGTCAGAAGCGACCCGGCAATAAAACCCAGTTAATAGAAGCCATCATTCAATCTTAGTTTCACATGAGAACAGCTGCAGAACTCAAAGACTTGGTTCACTCCATGGGAAGGAGTTGTAAGGCTGTAATTCATGCTAAAAGTTACCCAACTGAGTATTAACTGATGTGGGTGATCATTTTTGTATATCTCGTTTTTTCTACGTTTTTCACTTTTTTTATTTATACTATAATGGCTATTCTAATAGCAAATCCTTCCTAAAAGTGATTGCATTACATTCTTGATTAAATTATCTTTCCATTGATATATAATTTTATGGTACTACCGTGTTTCCCCGAAAATAAGACCGTGTCTTATATTTTTTTGAACTCTGAAATAAGCACTCGGCCTTATTTTCGGGGAGGTCTTATTATTTTGGGGGTGCATGGAGCAAGATGGGCGTCTTACCTGATTTCCAGCTCTGCATTTAAATATTTTCGGGGGGGGAGGCTTATTTTAGCGCATGTGCTCAAAAGCCTGATTGGGCTTATTATCAGGAGATGTCTTATTTTCGGGGAATCAGGGTACTCCAAAAAAAAAAAATTAGTGGTGTTTTTAGCTTGTTTTAGAAAATACACTTTTCCCAAAAGGTTTCCACAATTTTGGCCACTACTGTAGGTTCAATCTCTCATTAAGCTTCTGACATTCTCTGGAAAATAGATTGACACCCTCCTCTCTGTGACTATCGCAAAACTGCTATCATGTCACTCCTAGTCCTTCTCTTCATTAGACTAGACATCCCAAGTTCCCACAACCATTCTTCATACAGTTTACTGATGAAGATAGTTGGACTGATGAGGTTAATCTAGTCGGGTAATGAAACAACTTCAAATCAACAGATAAGTTCAAAAAGAACCAAGAAAGCCACGATTGAACTCCTTAGGTACAGATGTTCTTTTTTTTTTAATTGGATAGTTTCCCCTCACTTGTGTTATTTCTGAAAGGATTACAAGGAACTTGGACTCCGTTCCAAGTCACAATGGAAAATATATATATATATATCACCTCATGGTTCCTGCCTGCCTGAGAAATTTCACCCACAAGCATATGTTTTCCGTTGTAAAAATAATTCAATGTGTGCTCTTGAAAAGGGCAAACCAGTAAGATGGTTGCAGTGGGATGTTAGAGGGATAATTTGTTTTGTGTTCTCATTAAAATACCGGATTGATTCTCATCTCCAAGAGTATACTGTATATCTATGGAAACTTGGACGGGGCCTTATCAACACTTCTTTAAAAGCATTATATATCCTTAACAAGCCACAAAGATGCCATGTTTACTCTGATGTTCTTGGGCAAATGATACGGATAGCGCAAGTTGTATATCATCTGTGTGATGACATCAAGAATTACGTTATGACATTTGGGCTCACACCTAGGAGTGAATCCCATTCAACTCTTGAGATAAAATTCTGGCTGTATGGTAGAGAAGACTTCGGAAGTTTAAGATCCATCAGATCTGTGGGGTCCTAGGCTTGGTTGTTTTCTTGCAGATGTTTCATGACCCAACTAGGTAATATTATCCGTGCTAGAAGGGAGTGGGGTTTGTGGAGAGGAGGAGCAGGAGGAGGAGGAGGAGGAGGACTGTTGGGATCCTTAACGGTCTCTAAGCTTGGTTGTTTTCCTGTTTCATGACCCAACTAGAAACATCATCAGTGCTAGAAGAGAGTGGGACTTGCGGAGGAGGAGGAGGAGAGGAGGAGGAGGAAGATTGTGTGGTCCTTAGTGCTCTGAGCTTGGTTGTATTTTTGCAAATGTTTCATTACCCAACTAGGGAACATCATCAGTGCTAGAAGAGAGTGGGATGAGGAGGAGGAGGAGGAGGAGGAGGAGGAGGAGGAGGAGGAGGAGGAGGAGGAGGAGGAGGAGGAGGACGACGACTGTGGAGTCATTGGTGCTCTCTGAGCTTAGTGGTTTTCCCATAGATGTTTCATGATCCAGCTAGAAAAAATCATCAGTGCTAGAATGGAGGAGGAGGAAGAGGAGGAGGAAGAGGAGGAGGAGGAGGAGGAGGAGGAGGAGGAGGAGGAGGAGGAGGAGGAGGAGGAGGAGGAGGAGGAGTGGTGGTGGGCTCCTTGGTGCTCTCTGAGCTTAGTGGTTTTCCTGTAGATGTTTCATGATCCAACTAGGTAACATCATCAGTGCTAGAATAGAGGAGGAGGAGGAGGAGGAGGAGGAGGAGGAGGAGGGGGAGTGGGGTTTGCTCTTCATTTATATACTGGTGGTTTACCCTGTCAGTATTGATGGGAGTGTTCTTGATGTGACAGAGCAAACCACTTATATAAAATAAACAGAGACAAACCCCTCTCCCTTCAAGTACTGATAATGTTACCTAGTTGGGTCATGAAATGTCTGCAAAAAAACCCCACCAAGATCAGAGACCACCCAGGACCCCACAGTTCAACCTTGAGCCACAAATATTCTCCTGCACCAGAACTACCAGATCAGCCGGTAGTCTACCACCTCCTAATTTTCAACATCACATCACAGCATGAGGAACTTCGAATGCAATGATTTATAGAATGAATTGTATTTAATTAATTAACTAATAAATGATCTGCAGAGGCCAGAGGTTGACACAGCCAATGCATTGGATCCCAAAGAGCCTGTTTTGAACTTCAGGTAGTCCTTGATTTACAACCATTCATTTAGTGGCCATGCAAATTTACAACACCGTATTTCACACGACTGTTGTAGCCTCCCCATGGTCAACTCATCAAAATCGAGGCTCTTAGCAACTGACTCATATTTATGACGGTTGAAGTGTCCCGTGGGGGGGGGGTCCATGTCATCCCTTTTTGCGACCTTCTGACAAGCAAAGTCCATGGGGGGGGAAAGCCAGATTCACTTAACAGCCACGTTACTAACTGAAACGACTGCCGCAATTCGCTTCACAACTCTGGCAAGAAGGTTGTAAAATGGGGCAAAATTCACTTAGCAACCGTCTCACTTTGGGGTTCAATTTTTGATCATAAGAATTCAGGAATTAAACTCGGACAATTGCTGGAACATCTGAATGGCTTCTTTGGAGCTTGAGTGTCCATGATGGAATATTTTAGAATAGATTAGAGCTGGAAGGGACCTTGGAGGTCTTCTAGTCCAGCCCTCCCCACTCAAGCAGGAGAACCTATACCATTTCAGACTGATGGCTGTCCAATCTCTTCTTGAAAACCTCCAGCAATGGAGCATTTGCAACTTCTGGTGGCAAGCTGTTCCACTGGTTAATTGTCCTCACTATTAGGAAGGTTCTCCTTAATTCCAGGTTGCTTCTTTCTTTTGATTAGTTTCCAACCGTTGTTTCTTGTCTTGTCCTCTGGTGTTTGGGAGAATAATTTGATCCCCTTTTGGGAATCCCCCAGTTTAAAACTAAATTTTGAAAGGCGAATTAAAAAAGAGAGTGAATGCCTTCAAATGTGCCCCTGAAAATAGTCTCCGTATTATATCTGCAGCAGTGACTTGACATGTTTACATATTTTATAATGGATGCTTTGGTGTTTTAATTGGCATTCCTTTTCGTAGGTTCTTTGCAAGGCGAACTCTTGTACAGATTAAATAAAAATAAGCAGGGCTACCGCTAATAATGTTTGAATACAAATTTCAAGAGCCGAGCCTCCTCAAAATACATATTTAAATACGACTTGTAAGGAAAACGCGAGCTTTAGCGGAATCAAAAAGGGGCTTTAAGGAGCGTTCTTAGAATTGCAAATCGATGCCAAAATTGCGGGTGAAAAAGTATTACTTTTATTTGAATTTGAAACGTACTCGTGGGGGAGTCCTTAGAGTTGCAAATGAAGGCAGAAATTACGGTTAAAAATGTTCGCTGAATATGAATAATATGAAGGTCTCGGACGGCAAGTGTGCAGACTTGCTTATCCTGCAGTCAGAAAAGAACAAATTGGTTTCTGCTAAAAACGAAGCTGCAATTTACTAGGAGCTTATAAGTGGAAAATAGAGGCTTTTCCCCCACTTTCTCTGGAGAGTCCGGTGGCAATCAGGATAACTAATCAAGATTTGTTATGTCTCCCATCCCTGTGGTTGTCACTGCAACACGTTGATCTACGCAGATCTAAAAAAAAAATTGTCTCCAGCTATTTAATTTGCGCAGAATAAATGGGGAAGGTGGAATGCAGAACAAAGAGGCTATAAAAAGACAGCCGGTTTGGCTTAGGTGCTGGACTAGGAACCAGGAGACTGGGAGTTCTAGTCTTGCCTTAGACAGGAAAGCTACCTGGGTGACTTTGGGCCAATGACAAGGAGATGGTGAGTTCTAGTTCACCTTCGTCATGAAAACCATCTAGGTGGCTTTGGGCCAATCACCAGGAGACTGTGACTTCTAGTCCCTCATTAGACAGGAAAGCTGGCTAATGACATGACTAGGAGATGGTGAGTTCTAGTTCATGCCCAGTACGAAAGCTATCTAGGTGACTTTGGGCCAATCACCAGGAAACTGTGAGTTCCAGTCCCACATTAGGCATGAAAGCTGGCTGGGTAACTTTGGGCCAATCACTAGGATACTGTGAGTTCTAGTTCACCTTGGGCATGAAAACCATCTAGGTGGCTTTGGGCCAATCACCAGGAGATGGTGAGTTCTAGTTCACCTTGGGCATGAAAACCATTTAGATGACTTTGAGCCAATCACCAGGAGATGGTGAGTTCTAGTTCACCTTGGCATGAAAACCATCTAGGTGGCTTTGGGCCAATCACCAGGAGACTGTGACTTCTAGTCCCCCATTAGACAGGAAAGCTGGCTAATGACATGACTAGGAGACGGTGAGTTCTAGTTCATGCCCAATATGAAAGCTATCTAGGTGACTTTGGGCCAATCACTAGGAGACTGTGACTTCTAGTCCCCCATTAGGCATGAAAGCTGACTGGGTGACATTGCACCAATTACCAGGAGACAGTGAATTCTAGTCCCGCATTTGGCATGAAAGCCTACTGGGTGACTTGGAGCCAGTCCTTCTCTCTCGGCTCAACCCACCTCACAAGATTGTTGTTGTGAGTTAAATAGGAGGCAAAAAGAAGTCTTAGATGTGTTCGCTACCTTGAGATACTGATAAAGAACAAGAAAGGCGGGGATGAATATCCAAGAAATAAGGAATTAATCAATATATCATCAACAGTGAGCTGATGGGTTTAAATCAACCAATAACTTCTGAAGAGATTATGTTTGCAATTAAACAGTTGAAAGTGGGTAAATCCCCTGGGACGGATGGTTTGACAGCTGCTTATTATAAACACTTGCAGTCAGAAATGGTGGGACCACTCAAAGAGTTATTTACCAACATCCAATCTGGAGCAGATGTACCCCCATCCTGGAGGACAGCTTTTATTTCTCTGATTCCAAAGGAGGAGCAAGACCACACCCAGCCAAAAATTTATAGGCCTATATCACTCTTAAATACAGATTATAAGATTTTTGCTAAAATACTAGCAAATAGGTTAATGACAGTCATGCAACAAATGATTCATAATGATCAAACTGGCTTTATAAATGGTAGACAAATGAAGAGTAATGTAAGGCAAGTGGTTAACCTATTAGAGTATTTGGGGAAGAACAACCAAATCCCTGCGGCGCTAATATTTCTTGATGCGGAGAAAGCATTTGATCGATTGAATTGGCACTTCCTATTGAAAATAATAGAAAAGGTGCAGTTTGGAGAATATTTTACACAATCTATTAAGGCGATATATCAGAAACAAACAGCGCAAATAATAATTAATGGTAGTTTAACAGATACTTTTAATATTGAAAAAGGAACAAGACAAGGATGTCCCTTGTCTCCATTATTGTTTATCTTGACTTTGGAATTCTTCTTGAATAAGATACGTGGGTCGGACAAAATAAATGGAATTAAAACAGTGAGCTGATATAGAGCTGAGAAGGCTTCCCTTGCGCTGAGCTGTTCCCTTTCATTACAGTCCACGGCACTTGGGATGAATGGTCTCCATGGAGTCTCTGCTCGTCGACGTGCGGACGGGGATACCGAGATCGCACCCGGATATGCAAACCTCCCCAGTTCGGAGGAAGCCCCTGCGAAGGTCCCGAGAAGCAAACCAAATTCTGCAATATCGCCCTTTGCCCAGGTAATTTGCTAAAGAGACTTTTTCCCCCTCCCCACCCACCGGTGAGCTGTGGGGAAATGTGATATTTCGCTGTTAATTGGATGGCCTTGAATCAGACACTGAAAATGATCCACAATTTTCTTCATCTCCGGAGATCCCTCCAGATCCGGTGTCGTGTTTTCGAAAAGAGGCTGGGCGTTTTTCTTTCTTTTCTTTTCTTTTCTTTTTTTAATTGGTGGCTTTTTTTCATTTCTGGAGATTGGAGAAAGGATAATAGGGAATTGTTCTGTCCCCATCCCACACACGCACCCCCACGGACGGCCCGGAGTTAATAAGCCACACGACAAAATTCTTTGAAGATAAAGCTGGCAGCAACCCAGTGGCTAGCTGCCAATTCAGACTTTACTCACACAAAACAAAGATTAGACTGCAAGCATTCCGATAAAACAGGCAGAGTTTCAACAATACAAGGATTAATCCAAATGCAGTCCAATAAAGCAGGCAAAGTCCAGTAACGCAGAGATCATGGATTATTTCTAGTTTTTGCTCGTCACAAACTGAACCGGCCACCACACCCACATTTATACCCTGTGGGGTGTGGTCCAGTGACTCAGCTAATCTCTGGCACGCCTTCCCCTCTTCTGCGCACGCTTCTCCCTGCGCCTCTGCTGAGGGTCCAGCCAGCACTTATCTTCTTCATCGCTGTCCACCTGTGGCTGTGGGGACATGCTTGGCTCTGAGCCTATCGTTTGGCCTTTGGTGTCCTCCGGTGGCATTGCCAGAGAGGAGGGTCTTGGAGTGGGAGGCCTTGCCAACTCCTCCCCCTCACTCTCAGAGTCTGCATCTGTCGATAGCCCAGGCTCAGGCAACGGAACCACAACAGGAATGAAGGGGAATTATACTGCCAAAAAAAATGTAATCGTATAGGATAGCACATATAGTGGTGGCCAAAATTGTGGAAACCTTTTTGGGAAAAGTGTTTTCTAAAACTAGCTAATAAAACCACTTTTTTTGGGGGGGGGAGTAGTACCATAAAATTATATATCAATGGAAAGATAATTTAATCAAGAATGCAATGCAATCACTTTTAGGAAGGATTTGCTGTTAGAATAGCAGTGACAGTATAAAGAAGGAAAGTGAAACACGTAGAAAAAACGAGATATACAAAAATGATCACCATAGAAAAAAACAAGATATACAAAAATTATCATGTCATTTAATAGTTAGTTGGGTAACCTTTAGCATGAATGACGGCCTTACAACATCTTCCCATGGAGTGAACCAAGTCTTTTAGTTCTGCAGCTGTTTATAATGTGAAGCCGAGATTGAATGATGGCTTCTATTAACTGGGTTTTATTGCTGGGTCGCTTCTGACTAACAAGTTTCTTTAGTCGGCTCCCTAGATTTTCAGTTGGGTTATGAAAGTCTGGGCAAGTCCCAGTGAATGCTGGAAACTCCCAAAAAAAGTTGTGTTATTAGCCATCAAACCTTAAATATACACTTTTCCCAAAAGGTTTCTGCAATTTTGGCCACTACTGTACAGGGAGACTTCGACTTGCAAGCATTCGTTTAGTGACCATTCAAAGTTACGACAGCACTGGAAAAAGTGACTTATGACCATTGCAGCATCCCCATGATCAATCTTCAGACAATTGTATTGTATTAAAGTGGTATTAACACCATGTGATCTTGATTCTTTCTCTCTAGTAATGCAGTTTAGGATTGTGTTGGCTATTTTGGCTGCTGCTGCACACTGCTCACTCATATTTAAGTGATTGTCCATTAGATCCCTCTTACTACTATCAAGACAGGTACCACCTATACCCGTGATGGCAAACCTATGGCACACGTGCCACAGATGGCACGCATAGCCATATTAGTGGGCAAATGAGCTCAGCTCCGGCACGCATGCATGCGCCAGCCAGCTGATTTTCAGGCCTTCTGGGCCTACCAGAAGCAGGGAAACAGGCTGTTTCCTGCCTCCGGAGGGCCTGGGGTGTGTGGGGAAGGCCCCTTTTTCTCACTGGCTCCAGAGCCTCTCTATGAGTCTAGGGAGGGCAAAAACAGCCTTCCCCACCCTCTCGGAGACCCTCTGGAAGCCAGAAACAGTCCATTTCCCAACTTCCGGTTGGACAGGAAGTGACTTTTTTGCTATCCACAGCCTCCAGAGACTCCTAGAGATTTCCAGTGTGCACATGTGCACCGGTCATCTGGTCTTCCGGTTTTTGGCAGGCATGCCCACGCAAAGACCAGCTGGCCTCCACACCAGGGGTGGGTTCTAAGTTTTTTTACTACTGGTTCTGTGGGTGTGGCTTATTTTGTGGGTGTGGCTTGGAGGTCATGTGACTAGGTGGGCGTGGCTAGCTGGTCAGAGTCATTTCTGGAAGGTCCTCACACTTACGACCAGTCCTCGCACTTACGACCCAACTCATTTGTTTGCTTTTAACACTGATCAGCTGTAGGGCGGCCCTTTGAAGCCCCGCGGCAAGAGTTTAAACAGTTTTTTTTCCCTCCAGTCATCAGCTGGGACTCAGGAGGCAGCAATAGATTGGGGGTGGGGCCAAATAAAAGGTAAGAATAACGGGGGTGGGGGGGAGGGCGGGGGCGAGAACCGGTTCGGTGACGTCATATCATCACTGCTACCGGCTCGGCCGAACTGGACCGAACCAGGAGGAACCCACCACTGCTCCACACCAGTGGTGAGTTGCCCCCGATTCGCACCAGTTCTATAGAACCGGTAGTAAAAGCAGTGGGGGGCTCTGCCCACTGACCCCGACGTCATCAGAACGCTTCTGCGCATGTGTGTCAGCAAAGCGAGCATGCGGGGGCGACCCCATTGCAAACCGGTAGTAAAGGTAAGTAGAACTCACCCCTGCACCACGCATGTGCATGCTGGAACCTGAAAGAGCAACCAATGATGACTGGCGTGTCTGGAGAGATGGCTCTGCATGCTACTTCTGGCACGTGTGCCATAGGTTTGTCATCACAGGTATAGGTGGTAGCTGGCTCAACAACAGTAACTGTGAGAGGAACTTTGGAGTCCTAGTGGACTATCACTTACCGTATTTTTTGGAGTATAAGACGCACCATTTTACCCCCAAAAAGACGGTGAAAATCTGGATGAATCTTATCGTCCGAATGTAGCCCCGCCTACCCGCTGGCCTCCACCCTTCGGACATTTTTGGGCAGTTCCAGGCAGCGGGGATCTGGGTTGAAGCACAGCCTGAGGAACAAACCTCTTTGGGACGGTCTGGGGGGGGCGGGGGAATTTGCCCGGCGGCTTCAACAAACAATGCAGGCCCCATGATTCGCGGCTGGTCCCCCCTCTCAGCTCAGCTGAGGGCAGACAATGGCCACAATGACTTCACTCCCCATGTGAGGAGCCGCTGCCGCCACCACCACCTAAGCCCTCTCCGCACCCGGGATCTAATGGACAATCACTTAAATATGAGCCAGCCATGTGCTGCAGCTGCCAAAAAAGCCAACACAGTTCTAGGCTGCATTAACAGAGGGATTGAATCAAGATCACGTGAAGTATTAATATCACTTTATAAGGTTTCGGTAAGGCCACACTTGGAATCCTGCATCCAGTTTTGGTCACCCTATTATTAAAAAAAGATGTTGAGACTCTGGAAAGAGTCTGGAGAAAAGCAACCAAGATGATTGTTTATTTATTTATTTATTTATTTATCAAATTTTAGGGGTCTGGAGGCTAAAACCAGGGGTGAAATGCTCCCGGTTCGGACCGAATTGCCCGATCTGGTAGCGATGGAGGCGGGTGGTTCGGAGAATCGGTAGTAAAAATCCCTCCCACCCCCTCATGCCCAGCTGAGCCGCACAATCATCAGAGGGTTTTTTTTTTTACTTTTAAAAGCATTTTTTCTACTACCTCTTCGGCCAAAAAAATGCTTTTAAAAGTAAAAAAAAAAAAAAGCCTCTGATGATCGTGTGGCTCAGCTGGGATCATCAAAGGCTTTTAAAAGAAAAAAACCCTTTTTTTCTTTTAAATGCCTCTGATGATCCCAGCTGAGTTGCCTGATCGGCAGAGGCTTTTTTTCTTTTAAATGCCTCTGACGATCCCAGCTGAAAAAAGCCTCTGCCGATCAGGCAACTCAGCTGGGATCATCAGAGCCTTTTGAAAGCATTTTTTTACAACCTCTTCGCCGAAGAGGTTGTAGAAAAAATGCTTTTAAAAGTAAAAAAAAATGGCCATGCCCACCCAGTCACATTAACCCTACCACCAAGCCACGCCCACAGAACCGGTAGTAACAAATTTTAGATTTCACCACTGGCTAAAACATATATAGAACAGTTGCTGGAATTTGGGAATATCTCATTTAATTACCCCCAAACAATACCTATTCTCTGATGCAGGAAAAATGCGATGTTTATTTGCAGCTGGACGAGAGAGAGATGGAGTGGCTTTTGGGGAAAAGAAAAGGAAGGGAAGCTTGCAAAATATTGCTTAATTGCAGCAGGAACTCTGCTTAAATTCTGGCTGGCTGGCGGCGATTTGATTTGGTGCAGTGAGTTGCCGATAATTAAGCTGCTGGATCTTCAGAGTGAAAATCTTGGCAAACAACTGGGCACTGCTTTTAGAGTTTGATCACACACACACACTCACACAAACACACACACACACACACGGATGTTAATTAAAGAGAGAAATGCCAGACATTTAACGGAGATGGTTTGTGCTTCAAGAAAGGTCAGAACGCAGCGAGAATTGGAAAAAAAATATATCTCACCTACATCTACCCACCCACCTTATGGACAGTGGGGTTTTTACCGGAGTAAGCTGGGTTGTTGGGGGTGTGTGTGTGATGTCCAGAGTATTCCCTAAAAATACTCAAACACCCTCCCCATTTTTTATTTGTATATAACATAGCATACAAAGAAAATGTAAAAAGAAATGGTAGGGAAAATAAGGAAGGGAAAAGTGAAGGGAAAGAAAAGGGGAAAAAGAAAGAAAAGGCATTGATTTCCAACTCTCTTTGAGGCATTAGAATAAGATAACATTAAACCAGGGGTGAAATGTAAAAATTAGTTCTGTGGGCGTGGCTTGGTGGAGGGGTAATGTGACTGGATGGGCATGGCCAACTTTTTTTTTTTTACTTTTAAAACCATTTTTTCTGCAACCTCTTCGGCTGAAAAGGTTGTAAAAAAATGCTTTTAAAAGCCTCTGACGATCTCAGCTGAGCCGCACAATCATCAGAGGCTTTTTAAAAAACTTTTAAAAGCATTTTTTTTTTGGCGGAAGAGGTTGTAGAAAAAATGCTTTTAAAAGCCTCTGATGATCCCAGCTGAGCCACGCGATCATCAGAGGCTTTTTTTTTTTTTTTTACTTTTAAAAGCATTTTTTTCGGCCGAAGACGTTGTAGAAAAAAAAATGCTTTTAAAAATAAAATAAAAAGTCTCTGATGATTGTGCGGCTCAGCTGGGCATAGGGGCGGGGCGCAAGGATTTTTGCTACCGGTTCTCCGAACCACCTGCCGCCATCACTACCGGATCGGGCAATCCGGTCTGAACCGGGAGCATTTCACCCCTGCATTAAACCTCAACTTTTTACTTTTACATAATAGTATAAAGTAGCCATTTCTATAAAAACAAACCAGTCTAATCGGTAACATCCAAAATCAAAGTTTCATTTTTTTCCACCTCAAGCACAAAGTCCAGAAGTGGTTTCCAAGCAGAAATAAAGGTATATTTTTTCACCCCAAGCACAAAGTCCAGAAGCGGTTTCCAAGCAGAAATAAAAGTATTTATATTTTTTCACCCCAAGCAAAAGTTCAGAAGCGGTTTCCAAGCAGAAATAAAAGTCTTTATATTTTTTCACCCCAAGCACAAAGTTCAGAAGTGGTTTCCAAGCAGAAATAAAAGTATTTATATTTTTTCACCCCAAGCACAAAGTTCAGAAGTGGTTTCCAAGCAGAAATAAAAGTATTTTTATCTTTTTTTTTCTTTGATCAAAACAGTCAATTTGGACACTTCAAGTTCCAATGCATTTGGTCCTCGACTTATCAGAGTTTGTTTAGTGACCATTTGAAGTTACAACGGCCCTGGAAAAAAGTAACCTATGGCCATTTTTTCACATCTACATTCATTGCAAAGATCCCCATGGTCAGGTGATTAAAATTCAGATGCTTGGCAAACTGACTCATATTTATGACAGTGGCAGTCATAAATTGCGACCTTCTGACAAGCCAAGTCGACGGGGAAGCCAGATTCACATAACTACCATGTGGCTAATTTAACAACCTCAGTGATTCACTTAACAACTATTCCAAGAAAAGTTGTAAAATGGGGCAAAAGGCCCAGAAATTTTGGGCTCAATTGTGGTTGTAAGCCGAGGACTACCTGTACAAGGAAATGCTAGTCATGCCCTCTGGGTTGTAAATTAAACCCTAATTTTAAACTTTATGCACAGAGTTGGGCCATGCCATAAATATAAAAGTAGTCCTTGACTTACGACTGTCAGCGTCTCACCGCTGGCATAGAGAGGAGAGAGATAAGCCCTGAACTTTTGCCTGCTAAATCCCTTTGAAGCCCGGTCATCATGGAAATGAGGAGTGGGGAGACATTCCTGTGAAATGACAAGACAAGAAGTCAGTGGAGTGACTTGGAAGATAGCCAATGAGAAGCAAATAATTGGGGATCGGAAAGGGAGGGATTGGGGGGCAAAAGGTCAGTCTTGTCCGCATCGAGTCATGATCCGGTTACTGTGCACAATTAAAGAGAAGATTTCCTTAAAGATTGGCAGTTTGGAAATTCATTTATTATGAGATAGCATCGAAGTCTGACAATGACCACATTTGAGCTCAAAACTGCCATTGGTAAGCAAGGCAGTGCTTGTGAGTGTTGCTCCATTTTGTGACCTTCTTTGCCACCATCGTTCAGTGAGTCGTGTAAGCTGTTCAGCGAATCTGGCTTCTGTTGTGGCCTGTACACAGCCTGTGCAGCTAGTAGCTGATTCAGACAGCGAGGAGGCTGGTGTGGTGCTGCGCCAGCAGCCTGTGCAGCTGGCACTTGAGTTGGACAATGAGGAGTCTGGAGAAGATGTGGTGCTAGAGGCGGGGATTCAGCCAGGGCCTTCAGAACCTCCAGAAGCTTCCATGAGTGAAGAGGAAGAAGAGGAGGAGCCTCTTCTCAATGCATGAGCGTGCAGAGCTGCCAAAAGGCAGGAGTGCCTCCTCAGGAGGAGGTCTCCTCGAGAGTAAGGCTTGGGGCTAATTGGCCACTCCCTTAGCCTATTTAAGGAGGAACGCTGACTGAAGCAATTTGCAGGGAATAACTTCGTTCACATACCTTTGTGTCTTGTCTTGCTTATCTTATCAGCTTCCTGCAAATTGCTTCTGGGCATTCTGCCAACCACAGTAAGCTTTCAGTTATTATTCTTTGAATTCTTGGTAGCTGTTAATGCAATGAGTTGGGTGATCCAATGTTGTCTAGATTGGCCCATCTAAAGGTCTACAATCAATCCTCCGTTTCACAGATCCTTCCAACTTCATCTATTTGTCGGGTGTGTGCGTGTGTGTGTGTGTTAATCTTTGGCCTCCCTGTTTTAGCGATACAAGTGCTGAGATAATTAGATCAAACCCGTCATGTCAAGCCACATTGCAAGATATACGGCTCCAATAAAAATTACTCATATTTCATTCCTAAAATTGCACATTGCAGAAGGAGGTGTCGCCAGTTAGATGATAAATTATGGTTTGTGTTTCAGGCTGTGTGTGTCTTTGTGTATGTGGAGAGTTTTGAGCTAATGACATTGTGCAAAGAGGGAGGGGGGAGTCAGAATCTTGGAGAAACTTGAAAGCTTACAAGAGCGCAAATGAGGACGGGGGCTTAAAAATCCTTATTTTATTTTTATTTCTTTTTTGAAATAATTTGTATTTGCTTTACCATCCCAAATTCCTGTTTGCAGGATACTCAGCCTGGCAAACCGAATCATCAATAAGTTATTTAGAGATTGTAGAAGGGACGAGCAGGGCTAGACTGTCAAAAGAGAAAAATGTCTTATCAAAACCGAGACAGCTGATATTAAAAAGCAATAACAGCCCTCAAGGATTCCATAAATACGTTTCCTTCTTTTGCTTCGGCAGGAAAACCGCTCAAGGAATTCACTCAAAGGTTATCGGCTGTCTCCTTGAATTAGAAAATCAGAATAGAATAGAGCTGGGAGGCACCTTGGAGATCTTCTAGTCCAACCCCCTGATCAAACAGGAGACCCTATACGTGTCACGGCGAACCTTTTTGCCATCGTGTGCCAAAAGCAAGGGAGCGCGGAGGTGGGGGGTGTCACACGCACACATGCCCACACCCATAATTCTATGCGCTTCCCCCAACACGCATGAACGCACGACCTCCCCCCGCTTTGGGCATGTGATGGCACGATGGGACTGGAAGTCAGGAAATGGGCCGTTTCCACCCTCCGGAGGGCCTCCGGGGTGGGGTGGGGAGACCATTTTCACCCTCCCCAGGAAGGAAGGAAGGAAGGAAGGAAGGAAGGAAGGAAGGAAGGAAGGAAGGAAGGAAGGAAGTTTCTGACCTTGTGGTTTTCTTGCAGACATCTCATCATCCAACTAATAATAATAATAATAATTTTATTTCTATACCGCCCTTCTCCCGAAGGACTCAGGGCGGTGTACAGCCTATTTAAAAACAGAATAGACATCAATTTAAAATAATTTAAAAGTATTAAATAAATTTGGCTTAATTTAAAACCCCAAAAATTTAAAATTTAAAATTTAAAAAAACTAGGAAACATCAACAGTGCTAGAAGGAGATAGGATTTGTGGAGAGGAGGAAGAGGAGGAAGAGGAGGGGAGGAGGTGGAGGGGAGGAGAAAGAAGAGGAAGAGGGAAGAGGAATAGGAGAACTGTGGGTCCTTGGTGCTCTCAGAGCTTGGTTGTTTTCTTGCAGATGTTGCATTACCCAACTAGGTAATACCTTCAGTGCTGAAGGGGGTTATGTTTGTGCTTTCTAGCACTGGTGATGTTCCCTAGTTAGCTAATGAAATATCTTCAAAAAAACCACCAAGCTCAGGGAGCACCAAGGACCTCACAGTTCTCCTCCTCCTCCTCCTCCTCCTCCTCCTCCTCTCCTCCTCCTGCCTCCTCCTCCTCTCCTCCTCATCCTCCTCCTCCTCTTTCTCTCACAAACCCACTCCTTCTAGCACTAATGATGTTCCCTAGTTAGGTAATGAAATATCTTCAAAAAACCACCAAGCTCAGGGAGCACCAAGGACCTCACAGTTGTCCTCCTCCTCCTCCTCCTCCTCCTCCTCCTCCTCCTCCTCCTCCTCCTCCTCCTCCTCCTCCTCCTTCCTCCTCCTCCTCCTCCTCCTCCTCCTCCTCCTCCTCCTCATCCCACTCTCTTCTAGCACTGATGATGTTACCTAGTTGGATAATGAAATATTTGCAAAAACACAACCAAGCTCAGAGCACTAAGGACCCCACAGTCGTCGTCGTCGTCGTCCTCCTCCTCCTCCTCCTCCTCCTCCTCCTCCTCCTCCTCCTCCTCTTTCTCTCCACAAACCCCACTCCCTTCTAGCACTAATGATGTTCCCTAGTTAGGTAATGAAATGTCTGCAAAGAAAGCACCAAGGACTCTAACCTTTAACTACGAATCTTCTCTTCCATCGGTACAATCCCCGCTGAAACAGAATGCCGGTATGTGGACACCACCCCGTGCAATAGCGGTTTTCACATTCTGTCTCCTGTCTTTTCTTCCTTTGGGCCACTCAGTGGACGGCAACTGGAATGCCTGGTCCAGCTGGAGCTCCTGTTCCACCTCCTGCTCCAATGGCACCCAGCAGCGGACACGGGAGTGCAACGGGCCTTCGTACGGAGGAGCGGAATGCCAGGGGCCCTGGGTCGAGTCCCGAGACTGTTTCCTTCGGCAGTGTCCAGGTGGGTTGCATGGGGAACCCTTCCCATATCGAGATCTCTGAAGACCAGGGGTGGAATGGAAGGTTTATGTGGTATGATTGGGGGGGGGGACATTTGATAGATTGATATAGATAGATAGATAGATAGATAGATAGATAGATAGATAGATAGATACAGTGGTGGGATTCAAGTAATTTAACAACCGGTTCTCTGCCCTAATGATTTCTTCCAACAACCAGTTTGCCAAACTGCTCAGAAAGTTAACAACCGGTTCTCCCGAAGTGGTGAGAACCGGCTGAATCCCACCATTGGATGGCTAGAGAGAGAGAGAGAGAGAGAGAGAGAGAGAGAGAGAGAGAGAGAGAGAGAGAGAGATGATGATGGATAGATAGATGAGAGAGAAAGATACAGAGTTAGAGAGAGATACAGAGAGATTAGATAGATGAAAGATAGAGAGAGAGAGAGAGACAGATAGATAGAAATAGATAAGAGATAGCTAGAGATATAGACATTGTGTGGGTGGGTGTATACAGAGGGAAACAGACAGGCATAGACAGACAGACAGACAAATAGACAGACAGACAGAGATGGAGATGGAGCTAGAGAAATAGAATATAGAAAGAGAGAGAGAGAAAGCAAAATAGAGAGATACATACAGAGATAGTGAGATGATAGAAAGATAGGAAGAGAGACTAGATAGACAGACAGATGAGAGAGAGAGAGAGAGAGAGAGAGAGATGGGAAGAGAGATAGCAAGATGAGAGAGAAAGAGAGAGAGAAAGATACTAAGATAGATACAGAAAGAAAGAGAGAAAGAGAGACATATAGAGAGATAGTGAGATGAGAGAGAGAGAGAGAGATTCACAGACACCAGATACTGTCTCAATGGAAATTACACAAAATGTGTCACTATTCCTATCGTGTAGGTAGTCCTCGACTTATGACTGTTTGCGTCACGACCATTTGAAGTTTGAAGTGTACTTATGACCCATTTCAAAGTTATGACAGTCTCTCTCTTTCTCTCTTTCACATACATACACACACACAAACACACACAAACACACAAACACACTGCTTTCACGTGATTGCATTTGGGGCATTTGACAACCTGCTCCCCTTTATGACCGTTTGTAGCATTCCGTGGTCACGGGACCTCAATTTTTGTCATTTTTTTACCTGTTTCTGGCATTTACCAAAAATTCCATTGGGTGAAATGGATTTGCTTAATCATCACGGCATCACTGCCAGAAAAATGTCCCCCCCAAAAAATCAGCTTCAGTCCCGTGATGCCTAGACTTATGACCGCAAGGACTTATGGCCATAACTCTGGGTTCAATGATGGTCATAAGTTGAAACTACCCATATTAGACTTAGGTACACTTTCTCATTGAGGCCAGTTCGCCTTCTGCTCTTGTTAAACGTAGAAAGTTGGCTATAATGACATGGAAAAATTGGAGGACTCAATGATTAGGAAACCAACATTTATGCTGGTTTGTTGTGTCTTTCAAACGTTAATTGAGCTATATTCTTGCAAAAGTCTTCATCCCACTCAGATACCACTAAGTCTAGCGCCACCTGGTGTCTAAACCATATTAATGACACTGTGTTTTGGCATTTGGGAAAACTACGGAAAAGCACATTGCTTTGAAAGTCTCCCTTTCCCATTGTAGGAAGAAATATCCTTCTGGGTTCAGCTCCAAGTGGGGAAAAAGACACTGGAAACATGGAGACTGCTTGGAAAGATGGTTTAATGGTGGACAGGATCACATGGCTTGAGTTCCTGAACAGAAAAAAAAGGGGCAGATACAGCGAGTTTCCAGGTTTTATGCCCTCTCTGGCTTTGAACTTCCTGGGGCCCAGAAAGAGTATCCTGATTGGTTGTCAGACTCCCAGGGGGTGGGGGTCTTAGCTAGCCTTGCTGGCTGATGTAATCTTCCCAGGTGCCATGTGGTGAGTTTCTGTTGCTAGATGGGTCCTATTGTGTTAGTTTCTGTTGCTAGATGGGTCCTATTGTGTTGCAGATGATGTTCCATTGACAAAGGGTGGAGGCAGGAAGGTGGGAGCTGCTTCGTCTTTAAAACATGCTTCTCCATTTCTCATCCAGGGAAACATAATATTCTGCCTTTTTAATATTTCCCAAAATATTTCATTCTTCTAGGAAAGGGGTGGGTGCTAACTTCCTACACCATAATATATCTTCTCTAAAAGCAGAAATCCCACACTTCTTAGGAGAAAAAAATCCTATGATTTCTATACTTTGGCCCAAACTTTTTCCCCAGATGGAATTGCCTCGAACTACGAGATGGGACGACAGATATATTATTATTATTATTATTATTATTATTATTATTATTATTATTATTATTATTATTATTATTATTATTATTATTATTATTATTATTATTATTATTATTATTATTATTTGAATTTGTATACCTCCCTACTCCCGAAGGACTCAGGGCGGTGAACAGCCAAATAAAATACATATAATACAAATGTTAAAAAACCATTAAAATACAATTAAATAATTGGCCTGGAAAATGAAATTTAAAACACCCCAAATTCATAAGACAAATTTAAAATTTAAAAATTTTAAAAAAGTTTATTTAATAAACATCTTTTTTTTTTCAAGAGGCAGCTAGACTTTTTAAACTAGGTTTTTCTTTGAAGATGTTTCACTTCTCATCTAAGAAGCTGCTTCAACTCTGATTAAATGGTGGGGGAATGGAAGGATTGATAACTCCTTGCAGACAAAGCTGGTCGTTTGCATTCTTTTGAGAGAGTCATTGAGGCCACTTGGAGGTTTATCTGTGTCCTCAGGGTCACCTGAATAGGGCAAAATTGCCTTGGTCAAAATTGAAAAGCTCTCTCTTAATAGAGGGGGAGACCTCATCTATCTCCAGTATACAACACAGTCCTTTCAACAGTTCCACCAGTTCCACTACTCAGGGGATCTTGAGGACTTTCTTGGTTTTTCTCCTTTGAAAACGTTTCACTTCTCATTCAAGAAGCTTCTTCAGTTCTTTTTTTTTAAAAAAAAGCACATTTCGGATTGACTTGAAGCTTACTATAACCCGGGGTGAAATGCTACCGGTTTGGACCAATGGTGAAATCCAATTTTTTTTTTACTACCGGTTCTGTGAGCGTGGCTTGGTGGGTGTGATGTGGCTTGGTGGACATGGCAGGGGAAAGATACTGCAAAATCTGAGCCTGGTACTGGGCCTGGTGGCTCAGCAGACTGATAGCATTGTGATTAACACCAGCTGTCTGCAATTACTGTAAGTTCGAATCTCGCCAAGGCTCAAGGTTGACTCAGCCTTCCATCCTTTCTAAGGTAGGTAAATTGAGGACCCAGTTTGTGGGGGCAATAAGCTGACTTTGTATAAATATACAAAAGGATGAAGGCTATTGCTTAACGCATTGTAAGCCACCCTGAGTCTCCAGAGAAGGGCGGCATATAAATCAAATTAAAAAAAAAAATCTCCATTCCCACCCCACTCCAGGGGAAGGATACTGCAAAATCCCCATTCCCTCCCCACTCCAGGGGAAGGATATTACAAAATCCCCATTCCTTCCTCACTGTGGGTCCAGCCAGAGGTAGTATTTGCCAGTTCTCCGAACTACTCAAAATTTCTGCTGCTGGTTCTCCAGAACCTGTCAGAACCTGCTGGATTTCACTCTTGGTTCAGACCGGTTCAGGCGAACTGGTAGTAAAAAATCCTACCAGTTCGGGCGAACCGGTATTTCCGATGATCAGCTAGGCGACGATCAGCTATGACGCGCAATTTATATTAGCTAGAATCGTTGGATTTCCTACTTTCTAGCTAATCTAAATCGCATGGCACAGAGGATTCCCCCCCTTTCGTTGTTCTACTTACCTTTGCGGACTCAGAAGGCTTCAAAATGTTCCTCTTTTAGCGCTGCGTATGCCCGCCTCAGGTGCGCATGCACGCGAAGTGCCTGCTCGGTAGCAGACTCACAGAACCGGTAGCAGACTCCAGAGGATTTCACCGCTGGCGATCACTTGGATGTATGGCGTTGCAGGCCAGGTGTTCTTTCTGAAGCCTTCCTCTTCCGCAGGAGTGTCCCAACACTCTTCTTGTCATTTTTGTCCTTCTGCTGCAGTGGATGGAAAATGGCAGGTCTGGGGTCCCTGGGGTAGCTGTACTGCCACGTGTGGAGGGGGAACCCAGAAACGGGACCGTGTGTGCTATGGTCCTTTCTTTGGAGGAGAACCGTGTCAAGGTCCCAAGGAGGAGTTCAAGCAATGCAATGAACGGAGATGTCCAGGTAAGTGGATGATGTTGATGTTGTTGTTCTTGATGATGATGTTGATGATGACTTAATTTAACAGATTAACAGAGTTGGAAGGGACCTTATAAATCATCTAGTCCAACCCCCGCTCAAGCAGGAGACCCTACACCAGTGATGGCTAACCTTTTCTGGACCGAGTGCCCAAAGCGCGTATACATGCGAATGCGTGCACGCACGTCCAAACCCCCCAAAATGCAATACATTCGCGCCCCCCCTGCATGTGTGCACAGCTCCCGCATGTGCCCCACACCCTCCACGTGCCCTGCCCCCCGCACATGCACAGCGGAGACCCGAAGACCAGTTGACCAGCGGGAGACGCACACGCATGTGCAGCGGAGATGAACTAGGGCAGTGATGGCTAACCTTTTTGCCATCACGTGCCAAAAGTGGGGGGAGCGCAGGAGGGTTGCATGTGTGTGGGTGCCCACACCCATAATTCTATGCGCCCCGCCCCAGCACATGTATGTGTGACACACACACACACACACGTGCTTCCCTCGCTTTTGGCATGTGATGGCATGGCAGGCCCGTTTTTCGCCCTCCCCAGGCTCCAGAGCCTTTCTAGGAGCCTGGGGAGGGCAAAAATGACCTTCTCTACCTCCCTGGAAGCTCTCTGGAGGCTGGAAATGGCCTGTTTGCCGACTTCCAGTGGGCCCGGAAGGCCCAAAAATCAACTGTCCGGTGCGCGCATGTGTGCCAGAGCTGAGCTCACGTGCCCACTGATATGGCTCCACGTGCCACCTGTGGCACGCGTGCCATAGGTTCGCCATCACGGAAGTAGGGCAATGGCTCACGTGCCATCAGAGAGGGCTCTGTGTGCCACCTCTGGCACGTGTGCCATAGGTTTGCCATCATGGGCCTACACCATTTCTGACAGATGGCAGTCCGGTCTCTTCTTGAAAGCCTCCAGTGATGAAGCTCCCAGAACTTCCGAAGGCAACTTCTGTCCCATGGGTTGATTGTTCTCACTGTCAGAAAGTTCCTCCTTATTTCTAGGTTGAATCTCTGATGATGATGATATGATCCTTTCAGTAGTGTCCAACCCTTGGCGATTCCATGGGCCAGGTCTTTCCACATCTTCTGATCTTGCACTACTTCTTTGAGCTGTTCGATGCTCTGGCTGGTGTCATAGCTTTGATGGTGTCCAGCCACCATGTTCTTAGGAGATCTGGCTTCCTTTTATGGCTAACTCTTCCAAGCATACTTGCTTTGCTGGATCCCATCTGGATCAGTCATTGGGACCAGAGATTTAGTCTTCCGAGCCTTCAGAGTCGTGCTGGAGCCCATCCTTGGGGAACATCTCTCTGACCAGAATGTGAAATTGCTTTCTTCCGTAGGATATGGCCAAAATAAGAAATGGCTTATACAAGATGATAATTGTATCTCCAATAGAGGAATCATGTCAAGATTTAAATGTGTGGACTTCAATGCCCAGAAGACCAGGCTTGGACGGAAATGCTGGGCATTGAAGTCCACAGATGTTTCAAGGTTGTTGAAGTCCACAGTTGTTTCAAAGTTGAAGTCCACAAATCTCCAAGGTTGACAAATATTGCTGTAGACCAAGGGCTCTCCAAATTTGGCACCAAGAGTTGTGGAGTTTAACGCCCAGAATTCCTTAACCAGCCATGCTGGCTGAGGAATTCTGGAAGTTGAAGTCCTCCAATCTTAAAAAAGTTGCCAAGTTCGGAGCCCCCTGCTCTAGACTAAGAAGAGAAGATGTATTTCAAATTCAGCAGTAGTTCCTTGAAAATTTCCTCCTTTGATTATACTAATTATTAACATTTTGCACGCGTGCCATCTCAGCTCCTTCTCAAAAATTAATTTAATTAATTTCTAAATGCGGAATGCGAATTACAGAAGAGAGAGAGAGTTGTGCTGTGCAAAATCACTCCAGCTGTTGTGGGGAAAGAATTTACACTCAAGAACCAGCTAGTGGAAAATAACAGTGGGGTTCCTGAACCTGGACGGACTGGAAAAGTTGCTGGTGATTTCTGAGACTTTGGGGCGGGGGGGGGGTTGACTCCCAATTATTTAACCACTCTGAATCAGTTCTGGAATTCAGGATGTGGAAATTAGAATAAGGTAAAACCCATATAAATTTAGGTAAAATATTTCTTGCAATACAGACAGTTTGATGGTGAAGTCTATGAGTTAGAGGAGGGGTCTCCAACCCCTGATCCATGGACTGGTACTGTCCCGTTGGCACATGCAGCAAAAGAAACTTCTGGGCAGTGGTGAAATCCAATTTTTTTTTACTACCAGTTCTGTGGGCGTGGCTTGGTGGGCATGGTGTGGCTTGGTGGGCGTGGCTTGGTGGGTGTGGCAGAGGAAGGATACTGCAAAATCCCCATTCCCTCCCCACTCCTGGGGGAAGGATATTGCAAAATCTCCATTCCCACCACACTCCTGGGGAAGGATACTCAAAATCCCCATTCCCTCCCCACTCTGGGACCAGCCAGAGGTGACATTTGTCGGTTCTCCGAACTGCTCAAAATGTACGCTACCAGTTCTCCAGAACCTGTCAGAACCTGCTGGATTTCATCCCTGCTTCTGGGGTATCATTTTTCCAAGAATATAGCTTTACTGATAAAGGTGCCACATAGATACAGAAGAAGCAAAGCCAGTTCTGAAGTTTTCACGCGAAAAGCAGCTTAGGTAGCAGTCCTTTTTTTTCCTCCTGGGCCACCCGCTGTCCATTGTCCACCCATCATATGGAGTCAGTTTGTTTTGGGAATTATCTGTGCCTTTTAGAGGTTTCCCACCGTTTGACCTTGAGGTGTAGAAATTTTCTCAGGCTGAAGATGGTGCTCCTCAATCCCTCAATTCCCTCCCAGCTCTCCAAAAAATTCCAATTACTCCCCTCCCACCTCCCTACTTTCTGTTGTGGTCTGCCAGCAGCCTGCGGAGCTGTCAGCGGAGTCGGACAGCGATGAGGCTGAGGAAGAATATGGGCCAGTCCTGGAGGCTGGGGAAGGCCCAGATGAGGGCTCTGCGTCAGAGGCAGAGATGGGGCCAGGGCCATCTGGGAGTGATGTGCGGACTCCGGAGCCTCCAGAGGCTGACAGTAGAGAGGCAGAGGAACAGGAGGAGCCTGTTCCTAGTGCACGTATGAGAAGAGCTGCCAGAAGGCAGGAGCAGCTCAAGCAGAGAGGACAACTCGGGAGTAAGGCCAAGAGATGATTGGCCCCTCCCATAAGGCTTAAAAGAGCAGCAAAGGCTCTTGGGCTCTTTATCGGAAAACAACGTTGAAAGATTTGCTTCTTGTTTCATTGTATTCATTTCTTGTCGGCGTCTTCTGCTTCTGAACTTTTGCCAAGAAAAGCCTTTGGCAGGTTGCCTAATTATCCCAAGGTCGGTGATAAACTGAGGAATGGTGTTTTGAAGAATTTGCTTTAATTTAGTTTGGACTACGCTGAGAATGAGTTAATTCTCAGCTGTTCTAATAAAGTCTGTTTCTTTTGGAACTGTTTGTATTGAATACTAACTACTTGGGCCTGGGTCACAACAGGAGGTTAGAGAGAAGAGAGAAGCAATGGATGGAAACTAATCAAGGAGAGAAGCAACCTGGAACTAAAGAGAAGTTTCCTAATGGTGAGAGCAATACAACCAGTAGAAGAGCTCGCCTTCAGAAGTTGTGGGTGCTTCATCCCTAGAGGTGTTTAAGAAGAGATTGGACAACCATAGAATGCTATAGGTGTAGGTTAGACGAAAAGATCTCCAAGATCCCTTCCAGCCCATTTATTCTATGTCCTGTTGGGGGGTGGGGATGCTTCAATTGAGATTTCTTTAACTGAGCAGGGAATAGATTTTGAGGTCCAAGTAGACACTTCCACCTTCAGGAGCCAAAAGGAAGATGCTCCTCTTAAATGGCATTGCTGAAATAGACACAAAGTGGACCGATGGAAGTTGCACAGCGAAATACTGCTAGTTCTGATAAGTGTCTGTGGGGGAGTCTGAATTTATCATAACAATTAAATTCTAAATATTGACTTTTTGGCACCAGCCTCCAAAGGATATATTTTAGAGTCTTCTGGGAAGAAAAAAACTAAATTTGTCTTCCTGGAAGCTACTTAGGCCTGTCTTAGTTTCACCACACTCAGAATATATATATTCATTCTCTCGCTCTCTCTTTCAGTCTCTCTCCCTCTCTTTTTTTCATTCTTTCTCTCTCTCTCTTTCATTATCTCTCTTTCATTCTCTCTTTTCTCTTCCCCCTTCTCTCTGTCTCTCATTTTCTCTCGCTTTCTTTCCCTCTCCCTCTCCCTCTCTCTCTTCCTCTTCCTCTCTCTCATCTCTTTTCTCATTCTCTTCTTTTCTCTCTTCCATTCTTTCACTTTCTTCTTTCTCTTTTCTCCCTCTTTCTCTTTCATTTTTCTCTCCCTTTTTCTGTCTCAATACTCTCTCTCTCATTCTCTCTCTCTTCTCTCTTCTTTTTTTCCCTTCACTTTTCTCTCTTCTTCTTCTGTCTCAATTTATCTTCCTTTCTTTCTCTTTCCCTCTCTCTTCCTCTCTCTCTCTTTTCTATCTTTCTCATTCTTTTTCTCTCTGTTCCATTCTCTCTATTGCTTTCTTCTCTTTCTCTTTTCCCTCTGTTTCTCTTCCATTTTCTCTTTCTTCCTTTCTCCTTTTCTCTTTCTCTCATTCTGTCTCCTTCTCTCTTTTTGTTTCTCTCTCTCTCTTCTTCTCTCTCTCCTCTTCTCAAACTACCTATAACTTTTTGAAACCCCTGCTATGGTTTCCATCCAGAAAGAACTTTGATTACGGTTGCTTTCCAAACACAATCCATGTAGTGCTTTGAAAAGTGAGGCACATCTTTCATTATTTCAAAATAAATGCCATTATGGGCTAATGGAGGTAGTGAAAAAATTGATTTTCCTGGGCTCCAAGATCACCGCAGATGGGGACTACAGCCAAGAAATTAAAAGACGCTGGCTCCTGGGGAGGAAAGCTATGGCAAATCTAGACAGCATTCTAAAAAGCAGAGACATCACCGTGCCAACAAAAGTGCATATAGTTAAGGCTATGGTGTTCCCAGTTGCAATGGATGGCTGTGAAAGTTGGACCATAAGGAAGGCTGAGCGCCAAAGAATTGAGAGGCCTTTGAATGATGGTGCTGGAGAAGACTCCTGTGAGTCCCTTGGATTGTAAGGCGATCCAACTGGTCAGTTCTAGAGGAGATCAACCCTGCCTGCTCTTTAGAAGGCCAGATCCTGAAGAGGAAACTCAAATACTTTGGCCACCTAATGAGAAGGAAGGGCTCCCTGGAGAAGAGCCTAATGCTGGGAACGATGGAGGGCAAAAGAAGAAGGGGATAACAAGAGAACGAGGTGGCTGGATGGAGTCACTGAAGCAAATGGCGTGAGCTTCAATGGACTCCAGAGGATGGTAGAGGACAGGAAGGCCTGGAGGAACATTGTCCATGGGGTCGTGCTGGATTGGACATGACTTCGCAACTAACAACAATGGGCTAATGAAAAAGAAGTGAACCTGGTCAAAACTAAAACCTCAACCAAGTTAAAAACAAATAATTAATTAGCAAAGTTTGCCTAACCTCCTGGCCCAAATGTTTTGGGAAGCTGGTGGGTCTTCACCACTTTGCAAAAAGCTTAACAAAGTTAGGGTCAAACCTGATCTCGAGGGGGATGCAGTCGCCCAGAGCAGAAAATGTGTGATGAAATGTAGTAAGGAGATGGATTCCCAGGCAGGTGAATTCCAGAGGCGTAAGAAGCAACTCAGCTCAGATATTATGTGCGAGAGAAAGAGGGTGAAGACATCCCCTCCTTAATAGTTCCAAGAGTATATTGTAAATGCAGATAGCAGAGTGTACAGTTTGGCAAGATTCTGTTGTGACCTAGGCTCATTTAGTCATTACAGGACACAATTAGTCTCAAACAAAACTATTTAATTATAACAGCTGAGAATTACTTCATTCCCAGCTTAGTCCAAATTAATTTCAAAACAAGTCCTTCAGAAAAAGTCCTTCGGGCTTATCAAAAACCTTTATCTTCTTTGGCACCCTGCCAAAGGCCTTTCTTGGCAAAGCCCCACAAAGTTCAGAAACAAGAGACGCCACCTGGAAAACAGATTTAGCAACGTTGCTTTCCTACAAAGAGCCCAAGAGCCTTTGCTGCTCTTTTAAGCCTTATGGGAAGGGCCAATCATCTCCTGGCCTTACTCCCGAGTCGTCCTTTTTGCTTCAGCTGCTCTTGTCTTCTGGCAGCTCTTCGCATGTGTGCACTAGGAACAGGCTTCTCCTGTTCTTCTGCCTCTCTGCTGTCCGACTCTGGAGGCTCCGGAGTCCGTGCATCACTCCCAGATGGCCTTGGCCCCATCTCTGCCTCTGAGGCAGAGCCCTCGTTCGGGCCTTTCCCAGACTCCAGGACTGGCCCATGTTCCTCCCCAGCCTCCTCACTGTCCGACTCCGCTGCTAGCTCTGCGGGCTGCTGGCGGACCACAACAGATTCTGTCTATAGGTTTGAAACAAGAAAGAACTCAGCTCGGAAGACTCAACCATTTAATCATTCTTGGTTCTGGGCCTGACATACCGAAAGTACAACTCCTTTATTTATTTATTTTTTTGTCGTATTTCTATGCCACCCAACTCCCAAGGGACTCTGGCTCCAATGAGATGACATTGTTTGATGGAAAGGAGTTGGAGCATGTCCTCCTTGCTTGATCTGGTGGGACAAGCAGGGATAACAGAGACAAGTAAAGCTTGAATAACCAGCATCTTGGATTACAATAGGATGCTTACGGAGAGTCATTGCAGCTCTCTGAGCGCCGGTGTTATATGGCTGTAATAAAAAAAAATGCTTTAAAAATATCTGCAGTGCTGTGTTCTGGTCCAGCTAGACCTTCCAAATGATCTTGAAGATTAACAGCATGCAGAGCGCTTTATGGTAATCCAAACAGAAGATGACTAAAGGATGAGTCACCAAGAAGACGGTCTCCTGGACTAAAAACAGGCACGGTTGGTACCCGAGACAGAACTGCGCAAAGCCACAGTTGCCCCATGCTGTCCACAGATCCTTGTCTTGATGGTCGAATGACTAGTGCAGGGGTCAGCAGCCTGCGGCTCTGGAGCCGCATGTGGCTCTTTCGCCCCTCTGCTGCGGCTCCCTGTCATTCAAAATATGCGTCACAACTGCCAATGCGCGACACCCACCGGCACGCAATTTATTGAGCTTTTCAACCCTCGATAGGCCAACCATGGATAAATCCAAGAAAAGAAAAGTTTCAGAAGAAAACAGAACATCTAATTCAACTACATTTGCTAGTTTTGTGGCTGCTCAAGAAATAGTCAGGCATGGGAAGGGTTTTTGTGGCTCCCGGTGTTTTCTTTTCTGTGGGAAACGGGTCCAAATGGCTCTTTGAGTGTTTAAGGTTGCAGACCTCTGGACTAGTGGGTGAGTTTGGGTCAATCACCAGGAGAAAGTGACTTCTAGTCGACTGGATCACTGGAGGTTTTTAAGAAGAGACTGGACAGTCACTTATCTGAAATAGTATAAGAGAAGGACCAGGGGAGACAGGATAGCAGTCTTCCAATATTTGAGAGGCTGCTGCAGAGAGGAGCAGGTCAAGCTATTTTCCAAAGCACCTGAAGGCCAGACAAGGAATAATGGATGGAAACTGATCAAGGAGAGATTCAACCTAGAAATGAGGAGGAACTTTCTGACACTGAGAACAATCAACCAATGGAACAGAAGTTGCCTTCAGAAGTTGTGGGAGCTTCATCACTGGAGGCTTTCAAGAAGAGACTGGACTGCCATTTGTCAGAAATGGTGTAGGGTCTCCTGCTTGGGTGGGGGGTTGGACTAGATGACCTACAAGGTCCCTTCCAACTCTGTTAATCTCTCTATCCTTCTATCTCTTTATGTCTATGTCTCTGTCTCTCTCTCCCCCTCCCTCCCTCCTGCTTATTTATTTATGTATTTATTTATTTGTTTATTTATTTATTATTCATATTTCTATGCTGCCCACTCTCCGAGGATTCTGGGCGGCTTACACCAAAGACAGTATACTAAATAGCATATTGCCCCCTAACAATCTGGATCCTCATTTTACCCACCTCGGAAGGATGGAAGGCTGAGTCAACCTTGAGCCGGTGAGATTTGATCCGCTGATCTGCTGAACTAGCAGTCAGCTGAAGTAGCTGCAGTACTGCACCCTAACCACTGCGCCACCTCGGCTCATAGGGGGGGCTGGACTAGAAGATCTCCAAAGTCCCTTCCAGCTCTATTCTGATTCTGATTATTCTCCAAAGCACCTGAGGGTAGGACAAGAAGCAATGAATGGAAGCTAATCAAAGAGAGAACCAACCTAGAACTAAGGAGAAATTTCTTGACAGTTAGGACAATTAATCAGTGGAACAACTTGCCTCCAGGAGTTGTGAATGCTCCAACACTGGAAGGTTTTGAAGAAGAGACTGGACAGTCACTTGTCTGATATGGTGTAGGATTTCCTGCTTGAGCAGGGGAATGGACTAGAAGACCTCAAAGATCCCTTCCAACTCTGTTATTCTGCTATTCTCCACCACTAGAGACTTTCGACAACCGTTTGCCTGGGATGGCATGAGGATCCTCCTTGAGCAGGGCATTGGACTAGAAGACTTCTGATGTCCCTTCCATTCTTATGATTCTATATTCTCTTCTAGCAACCATCTCTAATACAGAGCATCAAGCTTCATTCGCAGAGATGTCATTCAGTGCAGCTTGCAAAATCAGAGAAGGAAATTGTAGTGGTTCCTCCAATCTCTTGTGGGAAGTGTACCCCAGGGGGACAGTGCCAGGGACCTCATAGCACCAGAAGCCTCAGAAAACAGTGCCAAGAGACTCAACCCTAACCCTTCCCCCTTTAAGAAAACCAAGAAGCAGCAGCTGAAAGAAAAACACAGACAATAGAAATACTTAAGTAGAGCCATTAAGATAAGGGGAATCAGGCTAAAAATAACTCACCTGGAACTCCCCTTTCCCTCTTTCCTGGCAGAATTAACCCCCAGGATAGGAAAGACAAAGCCCCAGGAACAGGATTAAATCATTAAGGCAGGAAGATAGAATTCAGAGCAATCACCTTAACTAAAGGCACATACAAAATCTTATCAAATCACACCAACTTCAAAGGGAAGATGGGTATAACAATCCATACACCATTTTGCTTGCAACCCAGGAATGCTCCAGCTGTGTCACTGTTCTTCTTGCCTTCCTGAATTAAAGGATCCCTTTTCTGGCAGCTGCTTCCCTGTCTATTTCTTCTCAGCATCGGTGACTGCTTCCCAGCTGGGAACGAAGCAGGGAAATTTCTTCCAACACTCTGATAACTGAGGAAGGGCAGATGGTGGAGCAGATGGCCTGCCAGGAATGACCCTCCTCCTCCTCCTCATGTTGTGTTCATCACACAACAGCTTTCTAATTGCCTGGACTACAAATTGCCTGGGCCAAGAGCAAAAGGATCATTAGCTTTTCCCCAACTGGATTCTTTCCAACTACATTGGAGGTGGTGCCCATTGAACTCCAGCTGATCTAGATTGGATGAAGGGATCTACACTCCAGACCAACCCGGAGAAGGCTGGAGCCGTAAAATAAAATGAGGAGGGGGAGGAATCTCACATGCTTCATGTATCAGGAGGTCCAGTTCAACACCCTGCTCAATCCAGAGATCCTATATCAATCGATTAATCAAACCTTTATTGTCAATGCACAACATGTGTACAATGAAATTGTATACTGTATCAAATGGCTGTCCAATCTCTTGACAACCTCCAGTGATGGAATACTCATTATTGTAGGCAAGCTGGTCCAATGATTAATTAAAGAGTAACAGAATAACGGAAGAGATCTTGGAGGTCTTCTAGTCAATCCCTCTGCTCAAGCAAGAAACCCTATACCATTTCAGATAAATGGTTGTCCCATTTCCTCTTGACAAACCTTCAGTGATGGAGCACCCAAAACTTCTGAAAGCAAGCCATTCCTCTGACTGATTGTTCTCCCTTCACATTGCAAGGTTGAGAAACACTGAGGTAAGGCAAGGCTGTTTTGAGTTCTAGGCATGCCTCTGGTTCTAGGTATGTCTACGGTCAGTCTTACTTTGCTAATACTTCTTTAGTCTTTCTGGGCCACGTATGTGTCCACTCTGTTTACAAGTTGCTTTACACACCCAGGAAAGAAAGAAATATAATTGGAACTTGAAAAATCTCTACTCCCTCCTATCTTCCCTGCTCCGGAGTTGAGAAATAGCTTTAATATTCCGTTGACAGTTTCCCCCTGGTTTATGTCTCGTAAATAACTTCAACGCATAAAGGCTGGCATTATTGAGGCAGAAGTGGGATTCATTCTTCAATCTTGCAGGCTGCAAACTCTACCTCTCCTTTTCCAGAAGTGTAGAATATTTATGGGAATTTTCATGAAATGCCTTTATGGCTATAACGTATTCTGTTGTTCCTACATGTAAATATCGACAAGTTTTATACTTGGTTTGTCTGCTACCCTCCTGGGCCGCTGCGAGAGAAGGAATCGGTTAGACCTGGTTTTGAATACGAAGTCTGACCATTAAGAAATAGAATAGAATAACAGAGTTGGAAGGGACCTTGGAGGTCTTCTAGTCCAACCCCCTGCTTAGGCAGGAAACCCTACACCACTTCAGACAAAAGGTCATCCAATATCTTCTTAAAATCTTCCAGTGTTTGAACATTCACAACTTCTGGAGGCAAGTTGTTCCTCTGATTAATTGTTCTCACTGTCAGGAAATTTCTCCCCAGTTCCAGGTTGCTTCTCTCCTGGATTAGTTTCCATCCATTGCTTCTTGTCCTGCCTTCAGGTGCTTTGGAGAATAGCTTGACTCCCCTCAAATACTGGAATACAGCTATCATGTCACCCTAGTCCTTCTTTTCTTTAGAGTAGCCAAACCAAAATCCTGCAGGTGTTCCTCATATGTTTCAGTCTCCAGGCCTTTGATCATCTTCGTTGCTCTTCTCTGCACTTTTTCCCAAGTCTCAACATCTTTTTTGTACTATGGTGACCAAAACTGGATGCAGGATTCCAGGTGTCTTAGGAATCCTTACTAAGGCTTTATAAAGCGGTAATAATAATACTAATACTCAGTGGCAGCCACTGAGATATTGGAACACTGCTATCATGTTGCCCCTAGTCCTTCTTTTCATTAAAATAGCCTCTCTGACGATCCCAGCTGAGTTGCCTGATCGGCAGAGAGGTATTTTTTAAAAGATGCCTCTCTGCCGATCAGGGAACTCAGCTGGGATCGTCAGAGACACTTCAAAGCATTTTTTTAACCACCTCTTCAGCCAAGAGGTTGCAGAAAAAAATGCTTTGAAAAGCCTCTGATGATCCCAGCTGAGCCGCGCGATCATCAGAGGCTTTTTTTTAATTTTTAAAAGCATTTTTTTGTTGGAAGAGGATGTAGAAAAAATGCTTTTAAAAGTAAAAAAAAAAAAAAGCCTCTGATGATCGCGTGGCTCAGCTGGGCATGGGGGGGGCAGGGATTTTTGCTACTGGTTCTCTGAATCACCCGCTGCCATCGCTACTGGATCGGGAGATCCGGTCCGAACCAGGAGCATTTCACCGCTGGTGGAGACTCTAGAAAAGTGCAGAGAAGAGCAACCAAGATGATTAGGGGACTGGAGATTACCAAAACATATGAAGACCGGTTACAGGAACTGGGCATGGCTAGTCTAGTGAAGAGAAGGATCAGGGGAGACATGATAGCATTGTTCCAATATTTGAGGGGCTGCTACAGAGAGGAGGGGGGTCAAGCTATTTTCCAAAGCACCTGAAGGCTGGAGAAGGAATAATGGATGGAAACTGACCAAGGAGAGATTCAACCTGGAAATAAGGAGAAATTTCCTGACAGTGAGAACAATCAACCCGTGGAACAGAAGTTGCCTTCGGAAGTTGTGGGAGCTTCATCACTGGAGGCTTTCAAGAAGAGACTGGACTGCCATTTGTCAGAAATGGTGTAGGGTCTCCTGCTTGGGCAGGAAGCTTGGACTAGATGACCTCCAAGGTCCCTTCCAACTCTGTTAATCTGTAATCTATAAATGAAATGTTAGCCAAATCTCTTTCAAACAAATTCTCCAAGTTCTCAAGTTGCTTTCTTGATAGAGCCTCAAGAAATCTGTGATGAAGACAACTTGGCCTCCGTGGTTTGGAAAGAGACTCCGGCTGGAGATGCAGCGGCTGTCCGATGTCCCCGTAATGCCACAGGTAAGATGTGGGAATCAGGCAGTTTCCAGCTTCTGCTCAGCTCTGAATGATCTCTCCCATAATCCTGGTTTAAGGTCAGCTGGGATAAAGCGATCAGATTATTCCCTCCCGCCCCCTTTCTTTTTCTCCTTCCGTTAGTTTGCCTTTTAATCTTTGTTTCTCAAATATGATAAGGATATTTCTATTTAAAAAAAAAATAGAGAAATAGTGGCTACACTTGAACAAGGATCACCTTGAGTTAGCTGTCTCAGGTACTGAAAGGAAAACAGCTAGGACATTCGGAGATCAGTAGGGACCTCAATATTTAATTTTTAAGCTTGGTGGAAGAAAGAGGCAGTTAGCAACATATATATATTGCTAACTGCCTCTTTCTTCCACCAAGCTTAAAAAATAAATATTGAGGTTCCTCAATATATATATATATATATACATATATATACACACACACACTGCTCAAAAAAATAAAGGGAACACAAGCAGAAGATATCCGAGATCTGAATGAATGTAATAGCCTTATTAAATACTTTGTTCGTTACATAGAGTAGTTTTGTGTTCCCTTTAGTTGTTTGAGCAGTGTATAAACTACTGTATGTAAAGAACAAAGTATTTAATAAGGCTATTTCATTCATTCAGATCTCGGATGTCTTCTGCTTGTGTTCCCTTTATTTTTTTTGAGCAGTATATATATTAAATCCTGGAAAGAAAGAAAAACTTTAGAAAGAAACCTAAATGGACAACCCTTTTGGTTTTAACGGAGAGGGAAAATACTGTCTGATTTTTCAAGGTACCGATATTACAGCCTCCATCGGTGTTTTTAAACAGGGGAGTGAATACGCACACTAGGTTAATTTGGGCATATCCAGGGGGTAGTTGAGTTATTTGTAATTGTTTGTGGAGGTCCTTGATGCTGGAGGAGGAGGAGGAGGAGGAGGAGGAGGAGGAGGAGGAGGAGGAGGAGGAGGAGGAGGAGGAGGACGACCTGGTGGCCTGGTGGCTCAGGCCCGGTGGCTCAGCAGACTGATAGCATTGTGATTAACACCTGCTGCCTGCAATTACTGTAAGTTCGAATCTCGCCAGGCTCAAGGTTGACTCAGCCTTCCATCCTTTCTAAGGTAGGTAAATTGAGGACCCAGTTGTGGGGGCAATAAGATGACTTTGTATAAATATACAAAAGGATGAAGGCTATTGCTTAACGCATTGTAAGCCGCCATGAGTCTCCGGAGAAGGACGGCATATAAATCAAATTATATATATATATAAAAAAAGAGGAGCAGGAGGAAGAGGAGAACTGGGGTGTCCTTGGTGCTTTCTGAGCTTGGTTGTTTTCTTGCAGGCATTTCATGACCCAACTAGCTAACATCATCAGTGCTACATGGGAATGGGGTTTGAAGGAGGAGGAGGAGGAGGAACTCTTCTTTTCATGTTATGGTTTTCATGATATCTTCTCTCATCAGGGTTGATCCTACGGCGGTGCCTTCTAGATGAAGATGGTATCGCCTATTGGACGCTTCCCACCTACGTCAAGTGTGTCTCCATAGACTACAGGAATATCCAGATGATGGTGAGTTCTGGGGCTCTGGGGCTGACCCTCAGAATGAGATGGGAAACAGGTGCTTTGAACCACTGAAGGTGGCATCTCAAGATAATCCCAAAGGTGCTTTTTTCAAGAGGCAACTGGACTTTCTTTGTTTTTCCTTGAAGATGTTTCGCTTCTCATCCAAGAAACTTCTTCAGATCTTCAGTTCAGAACTGAAGAAACCTCTTGGTTGAGAAGTGAAATATCTTCAAGGAAAAACAAAGGAAGTCCAGTTGTCCCATGAAAAAGCACCTCCGGGGCAGCCGTGACCTGGGTGATTGTGACTCTCCATAGACATTTAGTTGACTAAATTCTTGCCAAGTAATAGAGGCTTGAATCAATCTTCTATGCTTCCATTCTTTGGAAATATTTCTTTACCAAACCAGGTAACATCATCAGTGTAGTGATGATGTTACCTACTCTGGTAATGAAACATCTGCGAGCAAGCTACTAAGCTCAGAGAGTGCCAAGGACCCCATCTCTGAGCTACAAATATTCTCTTGTATCATTTTTAGTTAATGGCTACAGCACAGTGGTGGGTTCCTCCTGGTTCGGCCCGGTTCTCCCGAGCCAGTAGCGGTGACAATATGACATCACCAAACTGGTTCTGTCCCCCCCTGCCCACCCCAGCCCCCCCATGTTATTCTTACCTTTTATTTGGCCCACCCCCCATCTATTGCTGCCTCCTGAGTCCCAGCTGATGACTAGAGGGAAAAAAAACTGTTTAAACTCTTGCCGCGGGGCTTCAAAGGGCCGCCCTACAGCTGATCAGTGTTAAAAGAAAACAAATGAGCAGACCGGTGCCTGCAAAAATACATGAATAGATCAGTGCCTGCAAAAATAAATGGGTAGATCAGTGCCTTCAAAAATACATGAGTAGATCAGGGCCTGCAAAAATATGGGTAGACCAGTGCCCGCAAAAATACATGAGTAGATCAGTGCCTGCAAAAATACATGAGTAGATCAGTGCCTGCAAAAATAAATGGGTAGACCGGTGCCTGCAAAAATACATGAGTAGATCGGTGCCTGCAAAAATACATGAGTAGATCGTGCCTGCAAAAATACATGAGTAGATCAGTGCCTGCAAAAATAAATGGGTAGACCGGTGCCTGCAAAAATACATGAGTAGATCGGTGCCTGCAAAAATACATGAGTAGATCAGTGCCTGCAAAAATACATGAGTAGATCGGTGCCTGCAAAAATACATGAGTAGATCAGTGCCTGCAAAAATACATGAGTAGATCAGTGTCTGCAAAAATACATGAGTAGATCAGTGCCTGCAAAAATAAATGGGTAGATCGGTACAGCTCTGCAAGCAGTTAAAAGCCTAGTAGACCAGTACCTCTGCTAAATCCTAAAGAATTGTCACATGACCATCAAGCCACGCCCACAAAATAAGCCACGCCACAGAACCAGTCGTAAAACATTTTAGAACCCACCCCTGCTACAGCAGTTGTGATCTTGGTCAATGGCAGCACCATCTCATGCATGCATCCTTCTTCAAGCTCCCTGTAAGAAATTTCAAATGGAAAACAAATACACATCGCACGAAGGAATAAGCTTATCACTTAAACATGAGCCAGCCGTGTGCAGCCACCGCCAAAAAAACGAATACAATCCTTGGTTGTATTAACAGAGGCATAGAATCAAAATCATGTGAAGTATTAGTACCGCTTTACAAATCCTTGGTAAGGCCACACCTGGAATCCTGCATTCAGTTTTGGCCGCCACGATATAAAAAAGATGTTGAGACTTTGGAAAAACTGCAGAGAAGAGCAACTAGGATGATTAATTACTCATGGAGACTAATCCATATGAAGAACGATTGCAGGAACTGCGTTTGGCTAGTCTAGAGAAAAGAAGGACTAGAGGTTTTATGATAGCAGTATTCAAGTATTTGAGGGGCTGCCACAAAGAAGAGGGGGCCAACTTATTTTCTGAAGCATCAGATGGCAAAACAAGAAATAATGGATGGAGAAGCAACCTGGAACTAAGCAGAAATTGTTGTGTTTGTTCTTAGCTGATTAATTATTCTAACTGTCATGAAATTTCTCCTTAGTTCTAAATTGGTTCTCTCCTTGCTTAGTTTCCATCCATTGCTTCTTCTCCTACCTTCTGGTGCTTTGGAGAATAGCTTGACCTCTTTGTGACAGCCTCTTAAATATTGGAAGACTGCTATCATGTCGCCCCTAATCCTTCTTTTCATTAGACTAGACATACCCGATTCCAGTAACCATTCTGTTTTGTTCGGTTGTGCTTAAAAACATAATATTCTTTTTTGTTTAAGGAAATATCATGAAATAACATTTGTTCTTACTTCTTTTTGACTTGCCAGACCAGAGAGCATCTCTCAAAAGCTCAGAGGGGTCTAGCTGGAGAAGGGGTCTCGGAAGTCTTGCAAAACCTGGTGGAGATCTCTCAGGATGGAACCAGCTACAGTGGAGATCTGTTGTCAACTTTTGACGTACTCAGGAACATGACAGAGATTTTCCGCAGGGCATATTACAACCCAACTACGAGTGACGTACAGGTGAGTTTACACACAGGTATCCACACTGCTGTGAGTTACCATGGGCTAACATGAAGGTTTATATTTAAATTAAAAATGCTTCCATTTTTAAAAAAAATTCTGAGAGTTCTCAGTTTAGTTGTCAGGGTTCCAAGGAACACCCCCAATGAAAGAAGACTCCAAGGCTTGAAGTTCTTCAAAGTTCCATTTTACTAGAGATGTCATATTGGCACATCTGGGAAAACCCGAATCTGAAAGTTTCCAGATTTTCCCCACCCAAAGGAAAGTTCAAGTCCCTGCCCAACACTCACATGTCCATCACATGGTCCAATCCAAGCACCGTCCCAACTGGAGATGCCTCCCTGTTCCAACTGTCCAGGTGCAGGGCAAGATGTCCTTGACTCTCTGAGAAAGGAATGTTATTATGACTACATATCACCCTGGCTCCATATAATCCCCCCTCCCAGTTTCCCACAGTTGTAATTGTGGCAGGCCTTGGCAACTTGAAAATGTATGGACTTCAACTCCCAGGATTCTGGGAATTGGAGTTCATGTATTTTAAAATTGCCAAGATTGAGAATACTCTGATCCAGAATGAGTCCAATAGAGCTCTTTCATAGTTTCTCGTGTGCTGTGAAGTCGCACGTACCATTGACGGGGGGAGGGGTGGGGGTGTAGAGATGGCACGACAGCGTAACGCATTCATCATTTTGATGAAAGCTTTCGATTCCTCCGACAGCCAAAATGTGTAAGGAAGAAATGGCAACGCTTGATGAGATGCCAGATGATCAGCCCTGAAACATCAGCAATCAGCCAGTCCTAGGCTTAACCGGGACGCGTAAGAGGAGATTAGAGAATCAGTAAACAAGTAACAAAGAAGGGTATTGATTAGGGAATGTGTTCACCCAGACAGTCGATTCCCATTAATGCCTTGATCAGTTTACGTGCTTTGCCAGGACAAAACATCCCTGATGGAATCTCATCTTTGGAAAGTGATCGGTGACAAATTGACAAGCATGGTAGTAGGGACGGAATTTAGATGAGCTTAAGACTTCTTGTGCTCTTAAAAAAATAACTGTGAACGATAGTTTTTTTCCCTCTTTAGAATGCTTTTTGGAATGGAATGGGATGGGATGGGATGGGATGGGATGGGATGGGATGGTATAGGACAGGACAGGACAGAATACAGAGAAAAGAATGGAACAGAACAGAATAGAAAATATAAAAAATGGAACAGAACAAAACAGAATAGAATAGAATACAGAGAAAGGAATGGAACAGAACAGAATAGAATAGGAAAAAAACAGAATATGGAGAAAATAGAACAGAACAGAACAGGACAGAATGGAATGAAATAGAACAGACTAGAACAGAATACAGAGAAAAGAATGGAACAGAATAGAATAGGAAAAAAAAACAGAATACAGAGAACAGAACAGAACTGAACAGAATAGAATGCTTTATTGGCCAAGTGTAATTGGACACACAAGGAATTTGTCTCCAGTGCAGAAGCTCTCACTGTACATACAAACAACAAAGAAATGTAATCATAAGATACTAATAACAGAATGCAATAGGAACAATGGGGAGGATAATAGTAACACAGCCCTACTACCTAGTTATTAAATATCCCTAGATGTAAGGCAGTGCTGTGAGAATTAGATGTATATTTTACTTTTTTGGCTGTTCGCCGCCCTGAGTCCTTCGGGAGTAGGGCGGTATATAAATTTAATTATAAATAAATAAATAAATAAATAAATAAATAAATAAATAAATAAATAAATAAATGTTCAGCAAAGTAATGGCATGAGGGGGAAAAAATTGTCTCTATGTCCAGTTATTTGGGCATGCAAAGTTATTATATCATTATTAATTATCAATTAATAAATGAATCATTCAATTCATCATAAGAATGGAGGGATTTTTTCCCCCTCCATTCTTAGCAGGTCGCTCCATTGCCATATTTTTTTTTTCCCCTTCCTCCAAATAAAATTGAACTGAATTGAATTGAATATTTTATTTGGTCAATCATGGTCTCAGGTACAGAAGTGTACCTGAGGAATTTGTCTCAGGTACAGAAGTGTACGTGCAAAGCATCATCGTCATCATCATCCCAATAAAAGGAAGAGTAAAGAAGATAATAAGAAGGATAAATAATAATATTACAGCCACACTACTTGGGTGAATATAGATAGACTTTAGACAGGATGGAGAGAACTAGGCCTTCAGCAGAGTGAGGTCAGGAGGAAAAAAATTGTCCCTGTGTCTCTAGTTGTTTGGGTATCCAATGCCCTACAGCACCATCTTGAGGGGAGAAGTTGAAACAGTCTATGTCCAAGATGTGAGGGGTCTACAGATATCTTTCTCAGCCCTCATTCTGATATACAGGTCTTGCAATATACAGGTCTTCTAGGAAAGGCAGGTCAGTTCTAATTGTTCTTTCTGCAGTCTTGACTATCTGTTGGAGTCTGTACCTGTCCTGTTTGGTTGATGGACAGCTTATAGGAGGTGATGGTGGTGAAGACCATCTGGAGATGACTCTTTATGAGGTTTCAACTCAACTTTAATGCCTGCGATGCTGAAATCACCGGGGTTCTGGTTCTAAAATAATCTAAAAATAATACAAATCTGGGATTTGCAGTTTTTCAGACTTCCCAAGATCTGAATTCCCAAGATCAAATACACTTTGCTATTTAAGTACTGTAGTGCAATGTTTCTCCATCTTGGCTGGCCGGGGAATTCTGGGAGTTGAAGTTCACCCATCTTCAACCTGCCAAGATGGAGAAACACTGCTATGGTGCTTCTCAAAACCCATACTGAAGGTATGGTGGAGTGGGGAAAAAAACACCAGAGAAATGAATTCTTCATACCTTCTTAGAAGTTCTAGCTTCACCTTTTCTTGAGCAGTCTCCAGAATTGCTAGCATAGATGGAATAGAAGATCAGGCTCACCAATGGATGGATCACTCACCTCTAGTTGAATCCATTGGTAGATGTCCTCTTCACACAGCATCTGTCTCTCAGTCATAGATAGCCATGACCGCATGCCTTAAAAATCTAAAGTTTGAAGCACACATTCTTCCAGAGAGAAGTTCTGTGAGGATGGGCTACAGTATGGGTTCAAAACTTGGAAGACAAAACCCCTTGTCCCAGTGATTGATCCAGATTGGATCTAAAGGTGTCTCCATGAGATCCTTTTCTTCCTGGCTTCCTCATCATTATTTAACAAATGGCCCTGAAGGGAAAGGTCTTATTCACCTTAAAATGGGGAGGATTGATCAAGGGATGTGTCAATAAGGGTGTGTCAATTTCAGGGATGAATCCACTGATTTTCTGGGGTTTTTTTCTTCTCAGAACTTCGTCCAGGTAATTAGCAACATCTTGACCGAAGACAATCGAGACAAATGGGATGAGGCTCAACTGGTATGTGAATCTTCAGTTTCCGATATGAATTCTTATTCTTATTTTTATTTTTATTATTCGTATTTCTATGCCGCCCACTCTCCGAGGACTCTGGGCGGCTTACACCAAAGACAGTATACTAAATAGCATATTGCCCCCCCCAACAATCTGGGTCCTCATTTTACCCACCTCGGAAGGATGGAAGGCTGAGTCAACCTTGAGCCTGGTGAGATTTGATCCGCTGATCTGCTGAACTAGCAGTCAGCTGAAGGAGCTGCAGTACTGCACTCTAACCACTGCGCCACCTCGGCTCTTCTGGAAATTGCTTGGAGGGAGAATGGCAATTCTCTTGGAGTTTATAATACAGGTGGTCCTTGATTTACGACCAGTTGCTTGATGGTCGTAAGTCAAGGACTATCTGCATAATAAACTATATAGTAACATTTGCTTAGCGGCTGTTGGAAGTTTTGATGGATCGACCTGAGGAGTATTTACAATCCAGATTTGAAGTTTTGGTGGTTGAGCGCTCCACCACGATCATGTGACTACACCAAAGATTAGGGTACTAAGGGACTAGAACTCACAGTCACCTGGTGATTGACCCAAAGTCACCCAGCCGGTTTTCATGTCTAAATCAGGACTAGAACTCACAGTCACCTGGTGATTGGCCCAAAGACACCCAGCTGGTTTTCATGTCTAAATCAGGACTAGAACTCACAGTCACCTGGTGATTGGCCCAAAGACACCCAGCCAGTTTTCATGTCTAAATCAGGACTAGAACTCACAGTCACCTGGTGATTGGCCCAAAGACACCCACCCAGCTTTCATGTCTAAAGCAGAACTAAAACTTACAATCTCTTTATGCTTGACCCAAGGTAGCCCAGCTTGTTTTCATGTCTAAAGTGGCACTAGAACTCACAGTCACCTGGTGATTGGCACTAAGTCACCCAGCCAGTCCTCATGTCTAAATCAGAACCAGAATTCACAAATTCTCCTGGTGATTGGCCCAAAATCCCTCAGTTGGCTTTTATGAGTAAGGTGGAACTAGAACTCACAGTCTCTTAGCGATTAACCCAAAGTCCCATAGCCGCCTTTCATGTCTAAGGCGGGACTAGAACTCACCGTCTCCTGGTTTTCTATGCCAGCACCTTCCTTGTGACATCAAACTGGTTTTGTGTGGCAAAGAGGCCAGAGACACTGAGAAAAATAAAATAAATAAAAGCTAAGCTTTTGTACAAAAATGTTTGCTAGGCTTCCTTTCTGATGTAAGACGAGAAAAAAACAGCCACAACCGCAAAAAAATAAATAAATAAATTGTGCCGCCTTTTGAAAAGCCAAGCGTGTAGACAAGAAGACAAAGTGACACTTGGAAGCTTTGTTCAATGTTATCAAAGGTACCTTGATGGCACAGCGACAAATCTTTTTTAACAGATTTTCAAACAACTCTCGGCAGCGCTGAGACACGGGAACCTAGGAAGAAACTGTCTAATCCCATCTTTTTAAAAAAGAAAACGTCTTTCTCTGAGCTATGGTGGTATTTTTCTGTGTGTATCATCCCAGGGGTGCTCTAGGGCAAAGACGTGGGAATCGGCCAAGATAAAATCTTCAACTAAGTTATTAACACAACATGTTTAATCAGGTCAGCAGAAGCTCCAGGGAGCTGACGGTTCAGTGTGGTGGAACAGAGCAGAAAACGGGTTAATTCCGTATCTGTAATTAACAAAGGGGATTTAAAAAGGACCAAGGCATAAATTGGCTGGAGGTGAGATCTTCTAATCTACTAGCCCTATATTGGCGAACGTATGGCATGCGTGCCACAAGTGGCACACGGAGCCATATTGGTGGGCACGCAAACATTGCCCTAGCTCAGCTCCAGCACACATGCGTGGGCTGGCCAGCTGATTTTTGGGCCTTCTGGGCCCACCGGAAGTTGACAAACGGGCTGTTTCCGGCTTCCGGAGGGCTTGCAGGGAGGTTGGGAAGGCTGTTTTCGCCCTCCCCAGGCTCCTAGAAAGCCTCTGGAGCCTGGGGAGGGCAAAAACAGTCCTACCGGGCCCACCATCACATGCCAAAAGCAGGGGGAGCATTAGGGGGGTCACGCACACATGCGTGGAGGGGCAGGGCGCATAGAATTATGGGTGTGGGCATGCCCGCACGCGACCACCCCGCACTCCCTCAGGTTTTGGCACGCGATGGCAAAAAGGTTAGCCATCACTGTACTAGCCAATTCTCATCGGGATCCTAAACCAGTTGACTGAGCCAGGTTTTGAATCTCTTTTGGAAGGCAACTCGCCATGGCCAACTCGCTGCAACCAACTCGCCACAACTCAACAGTTCAGGTTAATTATTTAAAATAATTAAAAATATTTTTTTTTTCGTTTTTGTCATTCACATTTGGTTTTCTCCTTCCTTTTGCATCCTTTATTTAATGACTCGATTCCACCACTTCTTCCATATTAACTTAACTGTTGTGGCCTTTCCACCAACGGCCTCTCCAGCAGCCAAATCAGAGGAGGAGGAGGAGGAGGAGGAGGAGGAGGAGGAGGAGGAGGAGGAGGCGGTGGTGTGGGAGTCAGGCTCAGGATCAAGGCAACCTGAGAGCTCCCAAGGGGAAGAGGAAATAGAGCTGGCAGAGAGAGAGAGACAGAGGCGTGGGCCATCCATCAGCCCTC
>NW_026844077.1:4591828-4706828 GCF_029531705.1 Pantherophis guttatus | reverse complement strand
GGAACACATTCTCTCAGAAAGAAGATCCAAAGTTTCCTGTCCAGCCTGGACAGAGTTAAAATCCGAGTTCTCTTTGAATTACCTGTAATCTGAAATAGGAAACCCACCTTTTCAACATTCTTCTCTACTCCAAATAAGCGTGGAAGGTCAGGCCCTCGGTGAGGCTGCCGAGGCTCGAACATTCCTCTCTAGTGACCACCTCTTTCACAGACGTAATTGAGAGTAACACAATTATGGGTGCCAGATGTATGCTAATGGCCACACTGAGAAATTGCGGGAAGAAATAAAGCTGCTTCATTATAGAATGGCCAGGCAAAATATTACACGTAATTTAGATTTGGACCGTCGTGGCAAATTTCTAGGTCGGTGGGCAGGTGGGAGACAAGTTAGATTAGATTAGACTAGACTAACAGAGTTGGAAGGGACCTTGCAGGTCATCTAGTCCAACCCTCCGTCCAAGCAGGAGGCTCTACACCATTTCTGACAAAGTTGAACACACGAGGAAGTGTGAGACAGACAGACAGACAGACAGACAGCAAACGTTAACACAGATAAGGATAAGGATAATTTTATTTCTATACTGCCCCTCTCCCGAAGGACTCGGGGCGATGTACAGCCAGGTAAAAACACAATACAAATATCACAATTTAAATTTAAAAATTATTAAAAGTATTACATTTAAGGCCAATTAACTAAAAAACCCCCAAAATTTAAGAATTCCAAATTTAAAACTCAATTTATGAAGCTAGCCCTGCCTGTCGGAAGAGCAGGGTCTTAAGAGCACAGCGGAAAACTCGGGGGGCAGGGAGGTGCATGTTGGCTGCCAGTGGCTCATCGTGCATCCTACTAGCACTCCAAGAGTAATCTAAGGCTCCGTCCCTGAGCATATGGGCTGGCTTGAGCTAAATTTTAAATTGATTTTAAATTGGGTTGTTTTAATTTACGGCCAGAATATTTAATTATTTTAATACTGTTTTTTAAATTTTGTATGCTTTGTTTTTACTTAGGCTGTGCACCGCCCTGAGTCCTATTTGGAGAAGGGTGGTATAGAAATTTAAACAAATAAATAAATAAATAAATAAATATTGGATTGATAAAGAAATAATGGATGGAAACTAATCAAGGAGAGAAGCAACCTGGAATTGAGGAGAAACTTCCTAATAGTGAGGACAATTAACCAGTGGAACAGCTGGCCACCAGAAGTTATGGGTGTATCATCACTGGAGGCTTTTAAGAAGAGACTGGACAACTATCTGAAAGGGTATAGGTAATGTGACTGGGTGGGCGTGGCCAAATTTACTTGTTGCTTACTTTTAAAACCATTTTTTCTACAACCTCTTCAGCGAAGAGGTTGCAAAACCTCTTCGATCCCAGCTGAGTTGCCTGATCGGCAGAGGCTTTTTTTCTTTTAAATGCCTCTGACGATCAGGCAACTCAGCTGCTTTTGCTCATTTGCTCAACTCAAATGCTTTTAAAAGCATTTTTTTCTACAACCTCTTCAGCGAAGAGGTTGCAAAAAAATGCTTTCAAAAGGCTCTGACGATCCCAGCTGAGTTGCCTGATCGGCAGAGACTTTTTTTCTTTTAAAAGCCTTTGAGGATCCCAGCTGAGCCGCGCGATCATCAGAGGCTTTTTTTTTTTTTTAAATTTTAAAAGCATTTTTTGGCCAAAGAGGTTGCAGAAAAAATGCTTTTAAAAGTAAAAAAAAAAAAAAGCCTCTGATGACTGTGCGGCTCAGCTGGGCATGGGGGGAGGGCAGGGATTTTTGCTACCGGTTCTCCGAACCACCCGCCTCCATTGCTACCGGATTGGGCGATCCGGTCCGAACCAGGAGCATTTCACCTCTGCAGCAAGCCCACAAGAAAATAACAGGAGTCATCTACAATAGACAGTATATGGATTGTAAGAGTCACTATATAACCCAAACAGGCAGAGGATTAGCAGTGGGCATCCATGGACACCGACTAACAATCACAAGACAGGATAAAATCTGATTTAATTTCACAGGGTAGACTTAAGCATAGTTTCAGCTGGGAAACTCTGACCACCGTAAACCGAACCAAGAGCAAAACATCTAGGGAATTCCTGGAAGCTGAGGGACAGAGAGGAGGAAGGCTCAACCTATTCTTCAAAGCAACTTAGGGCAACACAAGAAGTAATGAACGGAAGCTTAACAAAGAGAGATACAACCTAGAATTAAGGAGAATTCTTCTGTCAATGGGACCTGTTAATCAGTGGAACAACTTGCCTCCAGAAGTTGTGGATGCTCCAACACTGGAGGTTTTTAAGAAGAGATTGGAGAGCCAATTGTCTGAAATGGTATAGGGTCTCCTGCTTGAGCAGGGGGTTGGACTAGAAGACCTCCAAGGTCCCTTCCAACTCTACTATTCTGTTAAGGGTGTCACTGAAAGCTCAGCATTCATTCTTGAAAAAAATTAGCATCCTGGCCTAGAAATGTCTCCTAGAACTGCTTCTGAGGATAAAAGGGGGAAAGGTGGGGTCTTTGTCTTCCCTTTACCCCTTATAGATTGTTGAACAACTGCAAGCCCATGCTTACAGATAGATACAGATACAGATTAACAGAGTTGGAAGGGACCTTGTAGGTCATCTAGTCCAACCCCCCGCCCAAGCAGGAGACCTTACACCATTTCTGACAGATGGCAGTCCAGTCTCTTCTTGAAAGCCTCCAGTGATGAAGCTCCCACGACTTCCGAAGGCAACTTCTGTTCCATGGGTTGATTGTTCTCACTGTCAGAAAACTTCTCCTCATTTCTAGGTTGAATCTCTCCTTGGTCAGTTTCCATCCGTTATTCCTTGTCTGGTGCTTTGCAAAATAGTTTGACCCCTTCCTCTTTATGGCAACCCCTCAAATATTGATGGGAGGGGAATTGCTTACTCCCTCTGAAAGGGCTCGCAATCTAAGCATCCTCCTGGATTCGCGGCTGTCCTTAATGGACCATCTGACGGCCGTGACCAGGGGGGCTTTTGCACAGGTTCGCCTGGTGCGCTAGTTACGCCCTTTCCTAGACAGGGATGCCCTCCGTACAGTCACCCAAACTCTTGTTATCTCTCGTTTGGACTACTGCAATGCCCTCTACATGGGGCTGACCTTGGGGTGAACCCGGAGGCTCCAGCTGGTCCAGAATGTGGCCGCGCGGGTTGTTATGGGAGCTTCCCGTTACTCCCGTGTTACACCTCTCCTGTGCGAGCTGCACTGGTTACCGGTGGTCCTTCAGATCCGCTTCAAGGTGCTGGTACTCACCTATAAAGCCCTTCATGGCATGGGCCCGGGATACCTGCAGGACCACCTTCTGCCTGCCTCCCACCGCCCTGTGCACTCACATAGGACTGTCCTCCTCCGGGTGCCATCGGCCAGACAATGTCGGCTGGTGGCACCCAGGATAAGGGTGTTCTCTGTGGGCGCACCGACCCTCTGGAATGATTTACCCACGGGCCTTCGGATGGCCCCCGACCTCCGCTCTTTCCACCGTGACCTGAAGACGTGGCTTTTCCAACGAATTTGCTGATCTGATGGGTGATTTTAATTGGGAGATTTTAATCGATTATTTTAGTAGCTATTTTTATTGTTTTTATCGTTTTAATTTCTGTGAGCCGCCCCGAGTCCTTTGGGAGAAGGGCGGCATATAAGTATAAGAAAATAAATAAATAAATAAATAAACAAAGAAAGAAACAAACAAACAAACAAACAAATATTGGAACACTACTATAAGGTCTTCTCTTCACTAGGCTAGCCATAACCCAGTTGCCCTAAAGGTGCTTTTTCAAGAGGCATCTTGGCTTTCTTTGTTTTTCTTCGAAGACGTTTCGCTTCTCATCCAAGAAGCTTCTTTAGTTCTGACTGAATGGCAGAGGATGGAAGGACTTATATTCCTTGCGGTCATCTGGTTGTTAGCACTTGGAGTTTTATTTTTGCCCTCTGGATAGTGCAAGTGGGTGTGGAACCGTTTTGGAACTGCTGAAGAGCAACTACTTCACAAATGCATGGCACAACATAGGAGAATAAACCCATCAGGACAAGATTCAGCACTTCCATCTGCATTTAAAAGACAAAGTTCGGCCGAACCGATTGCGATGATGATATGTCACCGAACCGATTCTCTTTGTTCGGGAGCTGGGCCCTCCCGCCCCCCTCCACCACCCCCCATGTTATTCTTAGCTTTTATTTGGCCCCTCCCCTAATCTATTGCTGCCTCCCAAATCCCAGCTGATCAGCTAGAAGGCAAAAAACTGTTTAAGCTCTTGCCGCGGGGCTTCAAAGGGCCGCCCTACAGCTGATCAGTGTTAAAAGGCAGTGTGCTGGTAGACCGGTGCCTCCAAAAACAAATCAGTAGACCGGTAGAGCTCTGCAAGCTGTTAAAAGCCTGGTAGACCAGTACCTCTGCTAAATCCTAAAGAATTGTCACATGACCATCAAGCCACGCCCACAAAATAAGCCACGCCCACAGAACCGGTAGTAAAAAAATTTAGAACCCACCCCTGATGCACGCATGCCAAAAGTCAGAAGAGCAGCCACCCGTTGTGCATTCATGCACCGGGAAGGTGATCTTCCGGTTTCTGCTGCACGTGTGAACACTGGCCAGCTGATTTTCACGCATGCATGCGCACCAGAAACTGGAAGACCAGGTGGCTGGTGCACATGCGCACACTGGAAACTGGAAGGGCAGCCACCAGGTGTGCACATGCGCACCAGGCAGCTTCTGATCCTGTTTCTGGCGCTCCCATGTGCGTGAAGACCAGCTGTCCAGTGCACCAGAACCCGGAAAAGCAATGGGCGATGACTCACATGCCTGGAGAGATGGTCTGCATGCCACTTCTGGCCATAGGTTCGCCATCTCCTGTTTACAACAGAGTCCTTTCAGCAGTGTTCTGTCCCCGTCTCTCTCACACACACAGACAGACAGCCGGGGGTTAAATAAACTGGCAGACAACCAATTCTTCTGATAAGATGCTTGGCAGCAACCCAGTAGCTGCTTGCCAAGAACTTTTACTCAATAAACAAAATACCCACAGTCAAGAATTGTCCAGTTCGTAAAATAAAACCAAGGCCGATAATGTTGTTTCCAAAGATGCAACATGACTCGATAGTAGTTAGTTTTGTCCGTCACAGAGTCTGAATGGCCACCTCACCCCCTTTTATACCCTGTGGGGTGTGGTCCAGTGACTCAGCCTAATCTCGGGCACGCCTTTTCTTCTGTTGTGCGCGCTTATCTCTGCGACACTGCCGAGGATCCAGTCAAGACTCATTACCCTCATCACTGTCCACCTGTGGCTGCATGGACGTGCTTGGCCCCGGCCCTATCTCTTGCCCTTCGGCGGACACCGAAGGCATTGCCAGAGAGTAGGGTCCTGGAGAGGTAGGCCTTGCCAACTCCTCTCCTTCACTCTCGGAGTCCTCTCCTGCCGATGACACAGGCTCAGGTAACGGAGCCACAACAAGCAGTTCAAGGTTCCACACCCTTTTGCATTATCCTGGTGACCCCGAGGGCACAGATAAACCTCCAAGCGGTTTCAGTGACTCTCAGAAAGAATACTAATGACCAGATGACTGCAAGGAATATAAATCCTTCCATCCTCCACCGTTCAGTCAGAACTGAAGGAGCTTCTTGGACGAGAAGCAAAAGCTCTTCAAGGAAAAATGAAGTCCAGTGGCCTCTTGAAAAAAAACCACCGTTGGGACATCCTATCCAATTGTCCCCCGTAGAAAACTGCCTACCGAACATGCTCGATGGGCCCTCGTTTCCCACAACGATCATTCCCAACTTCTAATTCTGAACGGTATTTGTCTCGTGGGCCGTTGTCCCTTCACGACACAAGTTTAGCAATTCTGCACAGTGCAATCTAATTGTGCTCCAGCCAATACGTTTTTAGGAAAACAGAAAATTGAAGAGGCACTTAATTGGAGCAGCAGTGCTACAATGGGAATAGGCGATCGGACTCCTGCGAGCTGGATGGTTGGGACTGCTAATTGAAAAGGGACTTAAGTACCCTCAATTGAAAGGTTGTGTAGAGGCAGCTTTCTCGCTTGCCAAAACAACGCAAAGAAGAGACTGCAGCTTAAATCACATCAAAGCCAGCAATGTTATTCTTAATCGCTTGGTCATTTTGTAGACTGGAACTGGAATTTAGACCTTTATCTTTATCTTTATTTGATTTATATACCGCCCTACTCCCGAAGGACTCAGGGCGGTGAACAGCCAAACGATAAAATTTTAAAACAGAATAAAACTGAATTAAACAATTTGGCCCAGACAGATTTAAAACACCCCAATCATTTAAAAACAGATTAAAATTTTTATATTAAAAAGAAAAAGGGAAAAGATTAGGCCAGGCCTGCCTGGTGGAATAAAAAGGTCTTGAGAGCGCGGCGGAAAGGTTCGCAGATCCGGGATTCTCCGTATCTCTGGGGGGAGCTCGTTCCAGATAGTAGGTGCCCCCACAGAGAAGGCTCTCCCCCTGGGGGCCGCCAGTCGACATTGTTTGGCTGACGGCACCCGGAGGAGCCCCTCTCTATGAGAGCGTACCAGCCGGTGGGAGGCTATTGGTGGTAGTAGGCGGTCCCGTAGATAACCAGATGACACCTATGTGCAAAAACCCCAGTTTATAGTTGACATTTGATCCTCAAACCACCCACAAAATCAGGGGAGGACAACCAGTGCAAATTCAGCCCCCTTTTTCTACAAGCGTCATGACTGGAAGAGGTTAATGGTAGAGGATATGTGAAGGACTTTGTCACCTTTGAAGCTTTTCATGGGTTGGGGCCATCTTAGAATCATAGGTTAGAATGGTAAGAATAGAACAGAGCTGGAAGGGAGGTTGGAGGTCATCTAGATCATCCCCCTGCTCAAGCAGGAGAACCTATCCTATTTCAGACAAGTGACTGTCTAGTCCCGTGATGGCGAACCTATGGCACGTGTGCCACAGGTGGCACGCGGAGCCATATCTGTGGGCACGTGAGTGTTGCCCTAGCTCAGCTCCAGCGTGCATGTGCGGGCTGGCCAGCTGATTTTCGGGCCTACAGGATGTCGGGAAATGGGCCATTTCCGACATCCAGAGGGCCTCCGGGGCAGTGAAGAAGGCAGTTTTCACCCTCCCCAAGCTCCAAGAAAGCTTCTGGAGCCTGGGGAGGGCAAAAACGGGCCTACCGGGCCCACCGTGCCATCGCCTGCTAAAAGCAGGGGGAGTACGGGGGGTCACGCATGCAAGTGTGGGGGACATTGAGTGGGGGCACACGTGTGGGCAACCCCCGCATGCTCCCATCGCTTTTGGCATGTGACGGCAAAAAAGTTAGCCATCACTGGTCTAATCTCTTCTTAAAAACCCCCAGTGCTGGAGCACCCATGACTTCTGAAGGCAAAGTGTTCCACTGGTTAATTGTCCTCACTGTTAAGAAGTTTCTCCTTAGTTCCAGGTTGCTTCTCTCCTTGATGAGTTTCCATCCATTGTTTCTTGTTCTGCCTTCTGATGCTTTGGAGAATAATTTGACCCCTCTCTTCTCTGTGGCAGCCCCACAAATACTGGAATACTGCTATCATGTCACCCCTGATTCTTCTTTTCTTTAGACTAGCCAGACCCAAAATATGCAACCATTCTTCATAGGGTTAGAAGCAGTGGTGAAATCCAATTTTTTTTACTACCGGTTCTGTGGATGTGGCTTGATGGGCATGGTGTGGCGTGGTGGTGTGGCGTGGTGGGCATGGCAGGGGAAGGATACTGCAAAATCTCCATTCTCACCCCACTCTGGGGCCAGCCAGAGGTGGTATTTGCCGGTTCTCCAAACTACTTAAAATTTCCGCTACCGGTTCTCCAGAACCTGCTGGATTTCACCCCTGGTTAGAAGGGACTTTGGAGTTCTTCTAGTCTAACCCCTGCCCAAGGCAGGAGGCCTCACACATCCTGGACAAATGGTTGTCCAATCTTTTCTTGAACTTCTCCAGCAATGGAGCACCCACAACTCCAGAAGGCAAGCTCTCTCATTGATTTAATCATTCTCACCCTCAGCAAATTCTCACCTTATTTCCAGGTTGGCCAGCACCCATGGTATCTTATCCTAGCCTCAGATGCTTTGGAGAATAAGTTGATCACCTCTTTCCTAGGACAGTTCTCTCTTGCCAAGAGGTCCGGCCACAGAGAGGTGGCCGGCAGGAACGTTGCCAAAATGTAATTATTTAGATAGTGAGATGTTTTATTTTCCTTATAACAAATAAATGAGTTTTTTCTTAGAAAAATATATCTCCGGGTTTATTTTCTTGCAAAAGTATGCTTCAAGGGAAAAGTCTCGATCCATGTCTCTAAATCAAGGTGCGATTACCCAAAAGCAGAATGGGATTAATTAGCACCCTGACAATCAGAAAGGTTGGCAGTTCGGCGGTTCGAATCCCTAGTACAGGTTTTCCTGCGTGAGCAGGGGGTTGGACTAGATGACCTCCAAGGTCCCTTCCAACTCTATTACTGTTAACTCCCTATACTCATGAAGGCTGGTTTGAGGTGCAGGTCACCATCTGACAGATTTTGTATGTTGCAATAGGATTTGTATCTGCAAACAGCAGGGTGGTATAATTGTCCTGTGGGTCCAAAGAATTGCAGTTATCTCTGGGCTGCTAATTGTATTTTATTTCCCTTTTTGTATTGTCTTAACTCAACACTTTTAATTGTTTTTATGATTGTTTGCTGCCCATGGTTACTGGTTTGAGTTGGATGGCCGTACAAATGGAGGACCAGAGTTGACATGATAGTAGGATATGAGGGGTTGCCACAAAGAGGAGTGGGTCAATTTATTCTCCAAAGCTCCAGAAGGCAGGACAAGAAGCAATAGATGGAAACTAAACAAGGAGAGAAGCAACCTGGAATTAAGGAGAAACTTCCTAACAGTGAGGATAATTAACCAGTGAATGTCTCGCCTCCAGAAGTTGTGGGTGCTCCATCACTGGAGGCTTTTAAGAAGAGGCTGGAGAACTGTCTGAAATGGCATAGGTTCTCCTGCTTTAGCAGAGGGTTGAGCTAGAAGACCTTCAAGATCCCTTCCAACGCTCTTATTCTGTTAATTAATAAGTGGGACATCTTGCCTTCAGAAGTTGTGGGTGCTCCAACACTGGAGGTTTCAAGAAGAGATTGGACAGTCATTTGTCTGAAAGGGCCTTCTACTTCAGTAGTAGTTGGACTAGAAGACCTTTGAGGTCTCTTCCAGTTCTGTTACAGGTAGTCCTCGACTTACAACCACAACTGAGCCCAACATTTCTATTCTTTAAGTGAGACATTTGTTAAGTGAGATCCCAGGATGCTGTGACTGTCATAAATACGAGTCAGTTGCCAAGTGTCTGAATTTTAATCACATGATCATGGGACACTGAATCTGGCTTCCACATTGACTTTGCTTGTCAGACGGTCGCCAAAAGGGAATCATATGACCTTGGGACAAAGCCACGGTCATAAGTATGAACCATTTGCCAAGCATCTGAATTTTGTAAAAGTAGTTTTTATTGAATATAAATATTAAAAAAGATATACGTAACATATACACAACAACCATTTATACAACATATACACAAAAAGAGTGTAATTTCTTCTTAAGCATTTTTTCAGAGTGACGTTCTACAATTCTACTTATGATATATTCCTTCACCTCTCCTTAATCTAATAACATTTTTTATTATATATATATATTTAAATCGGTAATATTTCCCCTATATTTTTTGTATATTTCTGATTTTTAACCAATTATACCAATTATTCCATATTTTATAATAGTCTGATTCTTCTCTTTCTTGTAATTCTTTGGTTAACCTATCCATTTCAGCGCATTCTAAAATTTTCCCTATTACTTCTGTTGCCAAGCATCTGAATTTTGATCACGTGGATGCTGCAACCAATAGTTGTTAAGTGTGAAAAATGTCACATTTTTCAGTGCTGTTGTTATTTTGAATTGCTCACTAAACACAAACGATTTATTTATTGCTTCGATATATATGCCGCCCTTCTCCGGAGACTCAGGGCGGCTTACAATGTGTAAAGCAATAGCCTTCATACTTTTGTATATACCTGCTTAGTAGGGCTTTTGGCTGTTGCAAGTTGAGGACTATCAATATTCTGTTTAAAGAAATCCAGCTCTTCCTTTTTTTCTCGGTTCTTGCTGTTGTGATTCTTTTGCTCCACTTCTGTCCTCACTTCGCTTGCTTTGTTGCTTCTTTACAGAGACCGATGACTCCGCCGTCTTTGTGGTGGGCACGGTGATTTATCGCAACCTGGCTGGGATCCTGGGCCTGCAGAGGTAAAGTGGATATAAATATATATATATTTCATATACATCCATGAAGATGGAGAGAGGTGGTGAAAAAAGATGGTGTGATGACCTGGGGCAAGGCACAAGGGCAACACAATCAGCTGATAGTTCAAATTGCCCCTTTATCATTCCAACCTTCCCCCAAACACTCCCGCGTTGATGGCAAGTCCCAGAGCAAAGTGATCACACACACACACATTTCCAGCAGCTTTTGGCTGCAAGTAGTCCAGCAAAAACGCTGTGAGCACAACAGCTGCAAAGTAAGAAATCCAGCGGGGCAAGGGAATAAGTCAATGAGTCCAGGAAGCAAAGGGACAAGGCAATTAATCCAGGAAGCAAGAAATAAAGCAAGAAGTCCAGGAAACTCCAAACGTCGGCAATGAATGGCATACAAAACTCCATGAATTCAGTGTTTGTTCCCAACAAATGCCCCTCCCCACAGCGTCTCCTTAAAGCTCAATCCCCAGGTGTGCCTTGTGAAGAGGGGCGGGGCGCTTCTCTCCCGAGTCATTGGGTCAGCCTGCACTGTTCCTGCCTTCTCTCCAATTGTTCTGTCCCCGTCTCACACACGCACACCAGCAGTCGACCAAGAGTTAAAATAAACCAGCAGACAAGAATTTCCTTTGATAACAAAATTGGCAGCAACCCAGTGGCTGCTTGCCAAAAGTTTTTACTTACAAAGGGAGGTTTATCTCCTCCGACTGAAACATCAAAGTAAGTCCATAAAAGCCAAAGAATAGTCAAGTCCAGTCCAAAAATCAATCCAAGCAGAGCATATAACAAAGTTCCAGAAATGCAGAATGACTTGCTAGCTTTCAGTTTTGTCCGTCACAAAGCCTGAATGGCCACCACACCCCCTTTTATCCCCTGTGGGGTGTGGTCCAGTGACTCAGCTTAATCTCTGGCATGCCTCCTTCTCTGCTGCACGTGCTTGTCTTGCCGACGCTGTCGGGGATCCAGCCAAGACTTATCTCCGTCGCTGTCTAACTGCGGCTGCTCGGAAGTGCCTGGCTCCTGGCCTATCTCTTGGCCTTCGGAAGACACCTGAGGCATTGCCAGAGAGGAGGGTCCTGGAGAGGGAGGCCTTGCCAACTCCTCTCCTTCACTTTTGGAGTCTTCTCCCTCCGATAAGATGGGCTCGGGGGTCGGAGTCACAACACCAATCTCCATGCTCAGGGATCAGGAGGGGGTGATCCTTGCTCATTGCCTGAGCTCTGTCGCTCCTTGTGTTCACTGCTTGCCCTCTCTTGGTCATTCTGCCCCTGTTCCTCCCTGCCTACAAGCCATCCCAATCCTGAAAAGCCCTGGCCTAACTTAGACTGCTCCTCCCCACATTTCTCCGAAGCCAACAAAGCCACCCCCTCGATCTCTATTGGCTCCAGCTCCAGCTCAGATTCAATTTCCGAGGGCATGACAGATGGTCTGTTGCTGTGTTTGGAATCTCTTCAATGAGAGCTGACCATGACTTTGATCTTCCACTTTTGACCTCCTGAATTTAGTTTTGGCATATGGATTGTAGCTAATAGGAGAATAAACCGGGCCTTCTGGTCTAGCTAAGTCAAGAATCAGATGTTTGCAGGGATCAATTTGTCGAGGAATTTGCGCAGCAGCTGTCCAGATGCAGTCGGAGACACCGACACAAACTTATAGCCTTATATATAAATATAGTTAACATTTAAATTTACAACAGTCTTTGCCATCATCCAGAAAAGGAAGAACGTAAGATAGTCAGGAACACAGGAACATGAGGTAACTCTAAAACTGTATACAGAACACACAGACGAAAAAGGTGGGAAAATTTATTGGAGGTCTTTATTGTATTCCTGGCATTGTTGCCTTTACTTTCTGTCAGGGAATTGCGCAGCAGCAGCTATCCAGATGAAGTTGGAGACTGACACAAACTTGTAGCCTTTTATATAAATATAAATGTAGTTAACATTTAAATTTACAGCAGTCTTTGTCATTATCCAGAAAGAAAGAAAAATACACAAAGATAGTCAGGAACACAGGAACATCGTGAGGTAAATTAAACAGTATACAGAGCACACAGAAGAAAAAGGCGGGAAAAAAGGAAACACCCCCTTTATACTTACAGCAACCAATCGTAGCGTAGATTACCTCATGCATGAGTCAGCATTCCCTAACTAATCAACTACAATAGTGTGTTCTGTGTTTCACTTTCTTCTCCTTGTTGAGGAGCTTTTCAAATGCCTTTTGTTGACCACAACAGAGTATTTAATATATTGGGTTTTGGGCCTAATCAAGAAAAGCTCATATTATCTTCTAAACTACCAACCTAGGAGAACCATTGGCAGCTTTGAATAAGAGTTTGGTTAGCTACTCCCTCACAGAAAAGTGTTTCTCAACCTTGATGACTCTAAAATGAGTGGACTTCAATTCCCAGAATTTCCCAGCCAGCCATCGCTGGCTGGGGAATTCTGGGAGTTGATGTCCACCAATGTTAAAGCCACTAAGGTTGAGAAAAGTTGTCAAAAATTTCTCCCCATCAATGCTTTTCTTCTATCTGGATGCATTTTAACCACATCATAAGGACATCAAGCCTGAGAGGACGTCTCTGTGGAAAATTAACACATCCTTTGCTATTTCTTCATTGGCACATCGTACTTCACTGCACTGCAGTAGCTGTTTCAGCAATGACTTGCTGACTCAGATGTACTGAGCCTATAGATCCAAAAGGGCCTTCGGAGAGATCTAAAACCTCATTCCACAGCAGAGGGTTGGAAACTCTTGCTTTTTTCAGTCAGAGCAGGGAATCCACAGTGCATCTCTAAAAGCCGATCCAGCGATCCCAAAGGGATCTGCAGATCCCAGTCCAATAAAACTACAGCTGCCTCTATTTTTTTTGCAGACTTCAGCAGGGGGTTATTGTCTACAGGTATCATGAGAATGAAACGGGAACCATAGCTGAAATCTCTTGTTTGATTCTCACTACAAATCCGTTAACTACCTCGTGTCCTCCTCTCAGCTGGAAAGCAGAGATTGATTTAAAAAAAAGGACCACTACCAAGCAATTGTAAATTCCAGGTCTCCAATCAATAGGTGGAGTTGTTTATAGACATGGGGATTTTACTGTACAGTTCCTGATTTTCCAGCCTGCATGCATAGTGAATTTACTATATGGTTGACGTCCCCAAAGGGATACTAGAAGTTCGTTTTCTTTTCTCAGCTGCAAGAAGAAATAAAGATGGTTGGCGTGAGAGACCAGCAAAGAAATAATGAATCTTAGGGAAGGAGACAGTGATGAAGTTGGACAATTATCAAGAAGTCCTAGGCTGCATTAATGTGAGGGATAGAATCAAGACCACATGAAGTTGTTGATAGCACTTTAGAAGGTCTTGGTAAGGCCACACATGGAATACTGCATCTGGTTTTGGTCACCATGATGTAAAAAAAGATGTTGAGACTCTAGAAAGAATGCAGGGAAAAGCAACAAAGATAATTAGGGAACTGGAGGCTAAAACAGGAAGAATGGTTGTAGGAATTGGGTACGTCTTTGTTGTTGTTGTTAGTTGCAAAGTCATGTCCGACCCATCGCAACCCCATGGACAACGTTCCTCCAGGCCTTCCTGTCCTTTACCATCCTCTGGAGTCCATTTAAGCTCATGCCAACTGCTTCAGTGTCTCCATCCAGCCACCTCGTTCTCTGCCGTCCCGTTCTTCTTTTGCCCTCAATCGTTCCCAGCATTAGGCTCTTCTCCAGGGAGTCCTTCCTTCTCATTAGGTGGCCAAAGTATTTGAGTTTTATCTTCAGGATCTGGCCTTCTAAAGAGCAGTCAGGGTTGATCTCCTCTAGGACTGACTGGTTTGATCGCCTTGCGGTCCAAGGGACTCGCAGGAGTCTTCTCCGGCACCAGAGTTCAAAGACCTTCATTCTTTGGTGCTCAGCCTTCCATATGGTCCAACTTTCACAGCCAGACATTGCAACTGGGAAAACGATAGCCTTGACTATACGCACTTTTGTTGGCAGGGAGATGTCTCTGCTTTTTAGAATGCTGTCTAGATTTGCCATAGCTTTCCTCCCCAGGAGCAAGCCTCTTTTAATTTCTGGGCTGCAGTCCCCATCTGCGGTGATCTTGGAGCCCAGGAAAATAAAATCTGTCACTACCTCCATTTCTTCCCCATTTTTTTTTGCCAGGAATTGAGGGGGCCGGATGCCATCATGTTAGTTTTCATAATGTTGAGTTCCAAGCCAACTTTTGCACTCTCCTTCTTCACCCGCATCAACAGGCTCTTTAGTTCCTCTTCGCTTTCTGCCATTATGGGTATGTCTAGTCTAATGAAAAGAAGGACTAGGGGTGACATGATAGCAGTGGTGCAATGTCTTAGGGGCTGCCCCAAAGAAGAGGGGGTCAGTCTATTCTCCAAAGCACCTGAAGGCAGGATAAGAAGCAACGATTGGAAACTAACCAAGGAGAGAAGCAAGCTAGAACTAAGGAGGAATTTCCTGGAAGTGAGAACAATTAACCAGTGGAACAACTTGACTCCAAAAGTTGTGGCTGCTCCATCACTGAAGGTTTTTAAGAAGAGATTGGACAACAATTTGTCTTTTTCCTGCTCGAGCAGGGGTTTGGACTAGAAGTCCTCCAAGGTCCCTTCCAACTCTGTTATTCTGTAGTCAGTCAACCAATTGTATTTTCAGTAGCAAGCTAGACATTGGAATAGAACAGCTAGAAATGAAAGCTAGACATTGGAATAGAAGAAGAGAGAGTTAAAAAGTAACTAAAGTTAAATTGTAGGCTGGTAAATGGTTATTAAGAGTACGGGTAGTCCTTGACTTACAACCCATTCATTTAGTGACCGTTCAAAGTTGCAACGGCACTGAAAAAAGTGACTTACGGCCATTTTTCACACTTACGACCATTGCAGCATCTCCATGGTCAGATGATCCGAATTCGGACGCTTGGCAACTGACTCATGTTTATGACTCATGTTGCAGTGTCCCGGGGTCAAGTGATCCCTTTTGCGACCTTCCGACAAACCAAGTCAATGGGGGAAAGCCAGACTCATTTAATGACCTTGTTACTCATTTTACAACTTCACCTTAACAACTGTGGCAGGAAAGGTCATAAAATCGAGCAAAGCTCACTTAACCAATGTCTCACTTAGCAACATAAATTTTGGGCTCAGTTGTGGTTGTCTGTTGAGGACCACTTGTATCATGGACTGCAAGAAGAAGAAGAAGTTATTCAGTTCGGAGCCAATCAAGGCTTGTCTGGTCCTTGGAGATGGCAATCATCCAACAAAAGTTCACATACTTTGGGTACGTGATGTGGGCAGCTGATGGTCTGGAAAAGAAAGTGAGCGAAGCAAAAAGACATCAAGGGTGGAAGGACGAAATGACATCTTGGCGTGTGTATCAGGATGAGCTACACATGATGCTGGAAACAAGCTGAGATGGAGAACATTGGACTATAAACTCCACAAGAGCCCAGATCTAACTGAGTGCCACTGCACTGGCTGGTCTCTCTTGTTTTTGGTCAAGATGAACACCCAACGTGAAGAAACGTTCATTTTTGAGCCCATGCATCTGCAGACTTTGACAAAGCTGTTTCCGTGGAACATTTAATATGGAATTTGCCTAGAATTTTAGTGTCTTTCTTTCTTTAACGTATCTCTAAGTTGCTTTGAATGACAAAGATCCCATCAAGTCAATTTGCAGGATTAAAATCAATAAGATGAGGATGTTAGCAAGGTTAATAGTCCCCATGTCAGGGCATTTATTAATCCCATGTTTGGCTCTGGGACTAATTACCCTGGTTTAGAGGAGGAGATGAATCGAGGCTTATTCCAAGTTGCAATATTCTGAAAAGAAACGCGAAGGAAGGTTTCTAATAAAACTCATTTATTTGTTATAAAGAAAATAAAACACCTCACTAACTAAGAAAAGTTAATTGCTACATTTTTGAAAATAATTCTTGCCGGCTATGTCAGCCGGACCTTGCTGGAAAGAGAACAAAGGAAGAGTGTGAGAGCAAGTGAAGGAATGTGGGTGGATACGGAAACATGTAGCTTACTGATAAGAAGTTGGCAAAGCTACGGAGAGTCTGACAGTCCAGAAATGATGAGTTCAGCTGGCAAATAAAATAACGCAGTGACACCCCAATTAAAATCTCCCTGAATCTTCCTTTCCTTTCCTTTCCTTTCCTTTCCTTTCCTTTCCTTTCCTTTCCCTTTCTTCCTTCCTTCCTCCTTTCCTTTCCTTAACTTTCCTTTCCTTTCCTTTCCTTTCCTTTCCTTTCCTTTCCTTCCTTCCTTCCCTTCCCTTCCCTCTCCTCTCCTCTCCTCCCCTCTCCTCCCCTCCCCCTCCCCTCCTCTTTTCCCCTCCCCTCCCTCCCCTCATCTTTCTTTCTTTCTTTCTTTCTTTCTTTCTTTCTTTCTTTCTTTCTTTCTTTCTTTTTTTCTTCTTTCTTCTTTCTTTCTTTCTTTCTTTCTTTTCCTTCCTTCCTTCCTTCCTTCCTTCCTTCCTTCCTTCCTTCCTTCCTCCTCCTCCTCCTCCTCCTCTCTTTAACAATATAGTGGAGACTTTACCACTCAGCTCGGGCATTCAAAAGGATCATTAAATCCTTGTTAATGATCCCTTTTCCTTATTGTTAAAAACGGTGTGTTTTGTTTTTTATAATTAATTTTTCATCACTGACAGACTGAATGGTATCTGTACAATTTCTTTGTCCACTTACTGATATTATACCTTTGCATCATTCTTTATTTCCTTTTATTTCCTCTTTTTTTTAAAAAAAATTAAATCTCTAAAAACCAGGCGCACACAAATGTGATTTCAGGTTACTAATTGCGATCTTTGAGGGTTTTTAAAAAGCTAGCTGTGGGGGAATCTGAGAAATCCAATTTATAAGGCATTTCATAAGCATGAATCTTTCTTCTTAATGGTCTCCAAGAGAGGCTCAGAGGGATGATCTTAAATTAATGATAGTGATGATATTAAATGAGAGTGATGGTATTAAAATAATAATAATATGCACGTTGCTCAGCAATGCATATCTACTGTTGCTCAGCATGTGTAGAGATAGTTTAAAAATCAGCAGGTTGAAGCACACAATTTTGGAAAGTATAAACAGCACACTATGATATTTTGATCTGATTTTCCGTAAGCATAATACATTTCAGGACTGTAAGACACTCCAAAACATCCAGTTTTAGTTGCCATGATTTAAAAAAAAGATGTTGAGACTTTGGAAAGAGTGCAGAGAAGAGCAACAAAGATGATTAGGAGACTGGAGGCTAAAACATATGAAGAACAGTTGCAGGAACTGGGCATGGCTGGTCTAGAGAAAAGAAGGACTAGGGGTGACATGATAGCAGTGTTTCAAAATCTCAGGGGCTGCCACAAAGAAGAAAGGATCCTGTTCTTGAAAGCACTGAACTGAACAAGAAGCAACGGATGGAAACTAATCAAGGAGAGAAGCAACCTAGAACTAAGGAGAAATTTCCTGACAGTGAGAACAATTAATCAGTGGAACGGCTTTGCTTTCGGGAAGTTGTAGGTCCTCCAACTCTGGAAGTTTTTAAGACGAGATTGGACAACCATTTGTCTGAAATGATCCTACTTGATCATCTGCTCTTAAAGCCTCCAATGATGGAGCCCCCACAACTTCTGGAGGCAAGTCGATTAATTGCTCTCACTGTTAGGACATTCCTCCTTAGTTCTAGGCTGATTTTCCCCTTGATTAGTTTCAGAGTAAGAATCACAAAGTTGGAAGGGTCATTGGAGGTCTTCTAGTCCAACCTCCTGCTCAAGCAAAAGACCTGTACTTTTCTGGATCAATGGTTTCCATCCATTGCTTCTTGTTCTGTCCTCAGATGATTTGGAGAATGGGTTGATCCCCTTTTCTTTGTGACACCCCTTACGTATCGGAACACTGTCATCCCCTAGTCTTCTTTTCAGTTGACATCTGTCCATTATGCGGAAAAAGGAGGTAAAAATTCTTTGAAGGAATCACTCAACGGACTGTTCTTCTGTTGACCGCTCTGAATACTCTTCCATCTTCCATCATTTATCTGTTTCCTTCCTTCTCTCTAGGAATACCACAGTACTCAATTCGCGCATCATCTCCGTGACTGTCAAGCCAGAACCTCAATCCCTGGTCGCCATGATGGAAATCGAATTCTCCCATTTGTATAATGTAAGTCATCGTTCCTGCCTTGGGACCACTTAGAAGGGAAGGATTTTGGGTGGGAATAGAACTTAGAACTGAAATGAATTTTTCTCTCTCGGTTGAATATTTTGCTGAGGACAAAGAAAGAGGGCCCTGATCATGAAGTTACGACATCTTGTTATTCTGTGACTTCAATGTTCTTCCTCTTCTTCCTCATCCTCCTCCTCTTCCTTCCTGCAAAACCCACTCCCTTTCATCACTGATGATGTTATACCTAGCTAGGTAATGAAACATCGGCAAGAAAACAACCAAGCTCAGAGAGCACCAAGGACCTCACAGTCCTCCTTCTCCCTCCTTCTCCTTTTGGGAAAAGAAAGGGAAGGTCCAAATCAGACTGCGTATATGGAATATTGTGCTCAGGGACACGTTTGAAGAAAGACAACCGTGAGCTGGGAGATTGACCAGGAAGCCTAAATGATGTGAAGGCCAGCATTTGTGTATGAGTAACATCACTGCATTGATGATATTACCTAGTTTGGTAATGAAACGTCTGCAAGAAAACTAACAGGCTCAGAGGATACCAAGGATCCTACAGTGTCCTCTTCCTCCTCTCTGCAAGCCCCACTCCCTTCTAGCACTGAGTGTGTTACCTAGTTGGGTCATGAAACATCTGCAAAGAAACAACCGAGCTCAGAGAACACAAAACAGCCCAACCATGAGCTACAAATATTATCTTCTATGGCTTCCCAGGTCTCTCTACAATAGTGCTGATCTCAAGTAAACACCTACTGCACATTTTCCATTTGCCTATCCTGGATAGATACCTTTTTAAAAAAAAAATCAGGAGGGAGCCACAGTCTTTATGGTGTCCTGGAATCCATGAATAACGTCTATTTTTTCATTCGAGCAGAGCATCTGAGCTTGTGTACCGCTACCCTTGATTCCTAACTGTGTTTCCCCTGGTGTAGAAGCTGACACATCCCATCCCATCATTTACCTCTTACCCCCCTCAGAGAGGACTCGCAACTTGGGCGTCCTCCTGGACTCACGGCTGTCGTTGGATGATCATATGACGGCCGTAGCCAGGGGGGCCTTTTATCAGGTTCGCCTGATCTCCGAGTTGCGTCCCTTTCTGGATCGGGATGCCTTGCGCACAGTCACCCACACCCTCGTCACTTTCTGTCTGGACTATTGCAATGCTCTCTACATGGGGCTCCCCTTGAGAAGCACCCAGAGGCTCCAACTGGTCCAGAATGCAGCTGCGCGAGTGATAATGGGGGCGACTCGTAGCTCCCATGTAACACCTCTCTTGCGCGAGCTGCACTGGCTCTCGGTGGTCTTCCGGGTGCATTTCAAGGTGTTGGTTACCACCTTTAACGTGCTCTATGGCTTAGGGCCTGGATATTTACAGGACCACCTGCTGCCACTGACTGCCTCCCACCGACCGATACGCTCCCACAGAGAGGGCCTCCTCAGGGTGCCATCGGTCAAACAATGTCGACTGGTGACTCCCAGGGGAAGAGCCTTCTCTGTGGGGGCCCCGGCCCTATGGAATGAACTGCCCCCGGACATACGAAGGATCCCCGACCTCCGTGCCTTCCGTTGTGCGCTGAAGACCCTGTTATTCCAGCAAGCCGGTCTGATGGGACAATAATTTTAATTGGGTTTTAAATATGGGTTTTAATATGGTTTTATAAGGGTTTTAGAATGGGAATTTTAAATTTGGCCAAAATTGAATTATTTTAATATGGTTTTTAAATTTGTCTTGTATATTGTTTTATTATGGCTATTCACCGCCCTGAGTCCTTCGGGAGAAGGGCGGTATAAAAATATAATAAAATAAATAAATAAATAAATAAATAAATAAATAAATAAATAAATAAATTTGAATTTTGTCAGGAGGAGATGTCAAAATGTAGGCTTTTTAGGCAAATTGGAGGACACACATCCACAAACACGGATTAAGGGACTGCCTGATTGATACGAGCATCACTCTGTGGATTGCACTCCGATTTATTCTTTTATCTCCTTTTTTCTCTCCAATCAGGGGACCACAAATCAAACCTGCATTGTCTGGGATGAAGCTGATGTGTAAGTCAAGTGGGTTTGTTTGTTTGTTTGTTTGTTTCTGATTGAAAAAAAGCACAAATGTATTTGCTGGGGTGGCTGGCAAGAGCTGCGTTTGGAGGAAATGGAAGCTGGTCAGATGTGGTCTTGGCCGTTTGGTTCCATCCGTGTTGATTTGGAGTGATGGTTCCTGGCTAATGTAACATCGCCGTATGCCAGGCGTCCCCAACTCCCGGTCCGCGGCCTGATGCAAGGCTGTGGCCCGTTGGAAACCAGTCCATGCAAGCCGCTGATGAGCATGCAATGCTGCATTTCTTAAAGGTGTACATGCATGCAAGACCATCCGTTCCCTCCCCACCGCCATGACAGAGCCGAAAAGTTTGGGGACCACTGCCACACGCTAAATAAATTGCCTGATGGTCTTTCCCCCTTTATTTTTGTCCGTAGCTATTTGGGGATGTATTTGCAAAAAAAAAAAACCCTAACCCCAAATCCTATTCAAGCATTCCCCAAGGTTGACTCAGCCTTCCACCTTTCAGAGGTGGGTAAAATGAGGACCCAGATTGTTGGGGGCAGTATATGCTGACTCTGTAAACCGCTTAGAGAGGGCTGTAAAAGCATTGTGAAGCGGTATATAAGTCTAAGTGCTATTGCTATTGCTATTCCTCCAGATTTTGGAGCGCAAAATGGAGTTGAAAAAAAAAATAAAATAAACATAGACACATCCGCCAAGCTTCCGTCCTACATTAACGCAGTGTGATAGCATGGGAAAGAAATAGCAAGAAGTGAATACAGATGTTGGGAAATAAATCTGGTATTTACTTATTTTATTTTGTTTAGAAGAGTCTAGGAAATACATTAGGCCCATAACATGGAGAGGCTCTTCCTTATGAACGTAGATCAGGGGGAAAAAAAAAAAATGTTCAACAGCTTTTGTGGCTATTTTCTTTTGGAGAGTGAGAGACAGACTACCTATTGAGTTCAGCTTCCGAATTTGCATCATTTTTAAAAAGGTTGATGAAGCTTTCAGCAAAGGTTCTGCCTAAAATTACAGACGCTGTTCACTGATTTTGTGAGTGGAATGCCACCTGTCTGAATTCTTCCTTTTCCTTTGTATGTGTGGTACGTGTGTATTAATATATACTGTAGGTAGAAAGAATTAGAATTATTAGAATTCTTTATTGGCCAAGTGTGATTGGACAGACAAGGAATTTGTCTTTGGTGCATACGCTCTCAGTGTACATAAAAGAAAAGATACATCCGTCAAGAATCATAAGGTACAACACTTAATGATAGTCATAGGGAACAAATAAGCAATCAAATCATACTAGGAAACAATTAGATAGATGGATAGATGGATAGATGGATAGATGGATAGATGGATGGATGGATGGATGGATGGATGGATGGATGGATGGATAGATAGATAGATAGATAGATAGATAGATAGATAGATAGATAGATAGATAGATAGATAGATAGATAGAAAGAAAGAAAGAATTCTTTATTGGCCAAATGTGATTGGACACACAAGGAATTTGTCTTTGGTGCATATGCTCTCAGTGTACATAGAAAGAAAAAATACATTCGTCAAGAATCATAAGGTACAACACTTAATGATAGTCATAGGGTACAAATAAGCAATCAAATCCAGTAGGAGAAGGGCGGTATAAAAATCTAAAATCTAATAAAATAAATAATATTAGGAAACAGTCAATATAAATCGTAAGGATGCAGCAATACGTTACATTCATATCAGGGGTGGGTTCTACTTACCTTTACTACCAGTTCGCATCGTGTCCGCACATACACATGCGCAGAAGCTTCTGCATATATACAGATCGCCTATGATGACCTTCGGAATCAGTGGGCGGAGCCTCCCGCTGGTTTTACTACCGGTTCTTGCGAACTGGTCTGAACCAGGGGCAACAACCACTGAGTCATACAGTCATAAGTGGGAGGAGATGGGTGATGGAAACGATGAGAAGATTAATAGTAATGCAGACTTAGTGAATAGTTTGACAGTGTTGAGGGAATTATTTGTTTAGCAGAGTGATGGCATTTGGGGAAAAAACTGTCCTTGTGTCTAGTTGTTCTGGTGTGCAGTAGCGTCGTTTTGAGGGTAGAAGCTGAAACAATTTATGTCCAGGATGCGAGGGGGTCTGTAAAAAAACACATTTCCATCATAAACTCATCTGCATTTAGATAGATACTTAAGCTGTATAGTTACGTATGGCTTTTCTATTTTTTTTTCCCTTTTGATTGAACAAACCCAGTCTGTGCTAATGGTTAATTTCTCCTCAATCACACGTCCCAATGTTTACACTTGAGTTGGACGTGACAAAAAGGAACCACCGAGGGCTGGGTGAACTGGTGCAATAAAAAAAACAGGCTTCTTGGAAACACGAAAGAGATCGTTGTCGATTTCAGAAAAGGCAAGGCACAGCCACACACTCCTGTGTGGGTTTATGATTCACCTGTGGAGGTGGTTATCTTAGCAGCATCAAGTTTCTGGGTGTGCAACTGACGAGTAGGCTGACTTGGTCGCTCAACAGTGAGACCCTGGTGAAGCGGGCACAGCCGTGCCTGCCTTTTCGGCGTCACATGAGAAAAGTACACGTTTATTTATTTATTTATTTATTGGTTCGATTTATATGCCGCCCTTCTCCGGAGACTCAGGGCGGCTTACAATGCTTTTAAGCAATAGCCTGCATACTTTTGTATATACCTGCTTAGTAGGGCTTTCGGCCCCCACCCTAAACAGTGTTCTTTTTTTTTTATATACAAAGTAAGTTTATTGCCCCCACAATCCAGGTCCTCATTTTACCTACCTCGGAAGGATGGAAGGCTGAGTCAGCCTTGAGCCTGGTGAGATTTGAACTCGCAGTAATTGCAGGCAGCTAAGTGCTATTTAACAGCACTTTAGTCTGCTGCGCCACCAAGGCTCTAATGTTCCTTGTCCTGTCCTTACCACTTCCTATAGAGCTGTGATGGCGAACCTATGACACGCGTGCCAGAGGTGGCACGCAGAGCCCTCTCTGATGGCACGCGAGCTGTTGCCCCACTTCAGCTCCCCTGGTCTTCGGTTCGCTGCTGCGCATGCGGGGGGGCGGGGCTCATGCATGCATTTTGGGGGTTCGGGCATGCACATGCACCAGGGGTGAAATCTACTTACCTTCCTTATCGGTTCGGAAGTGCACGTGCCACACACACACGCTCGCCTCACTCGCTCATGCACGCACATCACATCCGCGCACAGACCCTCTGTGCATGCATAAAACCTTCTGCGCGTGCGCAGAGGGTAAGAAACACATTACTTCCTGGTTAAAATGAGGAAGTAATGACACCCAGGCGGGTGGGCAGAGTCTCGCACCGCCATCGTTACCAGTTCTCCAAACCACCTGCTACAATTGCTACTGGATCGCGCGATCCAGTCTGAACCGGGAGCATTTCACCCCTGACGTGCACGCTCTTTGGGCACTCGGTCTGGAAAAGGTTAGCCATCACTGCTATAGAGGGATGATCGAGAGCATCCTGTCATATTGCATTACAGTCTGGTTTGGAAGCATTACTCCTTCAGATGGGAAGGCAGTGGAGAGTTTAGTTTAGTTTAGTTTTATTAAATTTGTATACCGCCCTACTCCCGAAGGACTCAGGGCGGTGAACAGGCACAGGATAAAATACAGAAATACAAAAGTTAAAAACAATTTAAAACCAAATTTAATAATTTAGCCCACGACAATTAAAATCCCAATAAATTTAAAACAAATTAAAATTTCAATTTAAAATTTAAAAGAAAGGGGAGAAAAATTAGGCCAGGCCGGCTTGCTGGAATAAGAGGGTCTTAAGAGCACGGCGGAAGGTGCGCAGATCTGGGATCCTCCGTATCTCCGGGGGGAGCTCGTTCCAGATTGTAGGTGCCCCCACAGAGAAGGCCCTCCCCCTGGGGGCCGCCAGTCGACACTGCTTGGCTGACGGCACCCGGAGGAGCCCCTCTCTATGAGAGTGTACCGGCCGGTGGGAGGCTGTTTGTGGTAGTAGGCGGTCCCGTAAATAACCAGGTCCTAAGCCATGGAGCGCTTTAAAGGTGGTGACCAAAACCTTGAAGCGCACACGGAAGACCACCGGGAGCCAGTGCAGCTTGCGCAGGAGAGGTGTTACACGGGAGCGCCATATTGCTCTATAACCACCCGCGCGGCCACACTCTGCTCCAGTTGGAGCCTCCGAGTGCTCCTCAAGGGGAGCCCCATGTAGAGAGCATTACAATAGTAATGCGGGAGGTGACGAGGGCATGAGTGACTGTGTGTAGGGAGTCCCGATCCAGAAAGGGATGAAAGAGTGGTGAGGACAGCGGAAAAGATCATTGGCAGTTCACTCCCCTCTATCCAGGACATGGCATGTAAGTGATGCTTGAGCTGGGTCCATAGGATTGTCTGGGATGCTAAACATATAAAGAACAGTTGCTGGAATTGGGTATGTCTAGTTTAATGACAAGAAGGACTAGGGGTGACATGATAACAGTGTTCCAGTATCTCAGGGGTTGCCACAAAGAAGCTCTTCTCCAAAGCTATTCTATTCTTTGTGGCAGCCCCTCAAATTTTGGAAGACTGCTATCATCTCATCTCAAGTCCTTCACTTCATTAGACTGGACATAACCAGTTCCCTCAATCATTCATCATATGGTTTAGTGTTGATCAAAGAAAATATTGGGTAAACTTCAACCAACCTCTGCCTCTCTCTAAGCCCAAGGTACTCTACAAGAGGCCCTTGACTTATGAGTGGTTGCTTAGCCACTGTTCAAAATTGCAACGAAATCCAAAAAAAAAAACAAAAAACTCTGAATGGATGAGAAAGAGAAAAGGGTGGTCTCTGGTTGACAGTGAAACCTGTCTATCCCCATTTCTCCTTTCTAAACCTCCCCTTCCCAGTTTTCCCTTTTTCATGTTCTGAATTTCTCACAATGCCAGAGAAGAGCTGGCTGGCTTGGGCAATTCCATATGCCAACATGGCCTATGGCTTCATGGAGCCACTTTGTCTGTGCCTGGGAGGAGGAGGGGGGAAGGAGGAGGAGATTGAGGAAGAGGAAGAGAGGAGGAGGAGAAAGGGAGGCAGAAGGGGAGGAGGAAGGGGAGGAAAGGAGGAGGAAAGGGAGGAGGTGGAGGAAGGAAAGGAGGAAAGGAGGAGGAGGAAAGGGAGGAGGAAGATAGGAGAAGGAGGAGGAGAAAGGGAGGCAGAAGGGGGGGGGGAAGGGGAGGAGGAGGAGGAAAGGAGGAGGGGAAAAGGGAGGAGGAAGATAGGAGGAGGAGGGAGGAGGAAGATAGGAGGAGGAGGAGGAGAAAGGGAGGCAGAAGGGGAGGGGGAAGAGGAGGAGGAGGAGGAAAGGAGGAGGTGGAGGAAGGAAAGGAGGAAAGGAGGAGGGGAAAAGGGAGGAGGAAGATAGGAGGAGGAGGAGGAGGAAGAGGAGGAAGAGGGAAGGGAGGCAGAAGGGGAGGGGAAGAGGAGGAGGAGGAGGAAAGGAGGATGTGAAGGAAGGAAAGGAGGAAAGGAGGAGGGGGAAAGGGAGGAAAAAGATAGAAGAGGAGGAGGAGGAGGAGGAGAAAGGGAAAACAGAAGGGGTGGAGGGAGGGAGGAGGGAGGGGAGTAGGAAGAGAAGAAAGGGAGGCAGAAGGCGAGAGGAGAAAGGGAGGCGGAGGGAGAAGAGGACATGGCTTTCAGCTCCTACAACTCTTCCTTGACCCCCCTCCCCCCACTACCTTTCACCCACCCACCCACACTCCTCCTTCCAAAAAGAGTCTGCCTGTGTGTGTGTGTGTTTTTGTGTGTGTGTGTGTGTTGTTGAGTCCATTCAGAAAGCTCCCATTTCCCAATTGTGTTTGGCTCCAGTTGTGTCGCGGCCAAAGGGGCCTCTCTACAGGTTTCCATGCTTACCAGTCGCCACAAATCTCTTCGGTGCTCAGCCCTGAAAGTTTAATCGACTCTACAGGGAGGAGGGGAGAGAGTTGTGAAGAGGGAGAGCAAGGAAGGGGGGGGAATGGAAAACCGAGAGCGGAATTCCCGGAATTAAAAAAAACGGAGAAGGCCACCGATCCTGAATCCCCAATGAGATACTTCCAAGACAGCCAGGGGCAGAGGAGACCATCACACACCCTGAACAGGAGTCAGTTCAGAAAGTTGGTAAAGTTGGTATAATGTTCCTCAGTTCCTCTGTCCTCCAGCCCTGGGATTGGGCAAGTGTAGGAAGAAACTACAAGCTGAGATTTGTGGTTGACAGGACAGATGAAGCATTCTTTAGGGTTTGTGGGTTGCACATTATGTTGCTACCGGTTCGCCCCGCGTGCGCGCCCAGTTCGCACATGCGCCTGCCTTCCGCACAGGCATCGGGCCTTCCGCGCATGTGCCCTGCCTCAAAAACATCCCTAAATAGGACGGCATAGAGCCGGGGCAGGTGGGGGCGGAAGGGCATCCGCAATTTCCATTACCGATTCAGGCGAACTGGTCCGAACCGGCTGAATACGATCTCTGGTTCTAGCAGAAGCTACAAGCCATGATTTTGGATTGACAGGACCGATGAAATATTCTTTAGGATCTGAAGGGGGAGGTGTAGGGAAAACTCACAAGCTGAGATTTCAGATAAAGCTTTCGTTAGGGTTTGAATGGGAGGCTGTAGGAGAACCTACAAGCTGAGATTTGTGGTTGAAAGGAGAGATAAAGCATTCTTTGGGATTTGAATGGGAGGCTGTAGGGAGAACCTACAAGCTGAGATTTGTGGTTGAAAGGAGAGATAAAGCTTTTAGGGTTTGAATGGGAGGCTGTAAGGAGAACCTACAAACTGAGATTTGTGGTTGAAAGGAGAGATAAAGCATTCTTTAGGGTTTGTATGGGAGGCTGTAGGGAGAACTTACAAGCTGAGATTTGTGGTTGAAAAGAGAGATAAAGCTTTTAGGGTTTGAATGGGAGGCTGTAAGGAGAACCTACAAACTGAGATTTGTGGTTGAAAGGAGAGATAAAGCATTCTTTAGGGTTTGTATGGGAGGCTGTAGGGAAACTTACAAGCTGAGATTTGTGGTTGAAAAGAGAGATAAAGCTTTTAGGGTTTGAATGGGAGGCTGTAAGGAGAACCTACAAACTGAGATTTGTGGTTGAAAGGAGAGATAAAGCATTCTTTAGGGTTTGTATGGGAGGCTGTAGGGAGAACTTACAAGCTGAGATTTGTGGTTGAAAGGAGAGATAAAGCTTTTAGGGTTTGAATGGGAGGCTGTAGGGAGAACCTACAAGCTGAGATTTGTGGTTGAAAGGAGAGATAAAGCATTCTTTGGGATTTGAATGGGAGGCTGTAGGGAGAACCTACAAGCTGAGATTTGTGGTTGAAAGGAGAGATAAAGCTTTTAGGGTTTGAATGGGAGGCTGTAAGGAGAACCTACAAACTGAGATTTGTGGTTGAAAGGAAAGATAAAGCTTTCTTTAGGGTTTGTATGGGGAGGCTGTAGGGAGAACTTACAAGCTGAGATTTGTGGTTGAAAAGAGAGATAAAGCGTTCTTTGGGGTTTGAATGGGAGGCGGTAGGAACTTTGGTATAGATGGATGGATAATCGAATAAGGGAAAGATAAGAGATAGTGTAAATGCCAGAACGAATAGGTAAATAAGGAGGCACTATAACAAAAGAATGAATTTAATCTGTATAGAAAATACCACTCGATTTTATTTGTATTGTATTGTAATGTAATATAATAAAATGTATATATTAAAAAATCATTCTTTAGGGTCGGAAGCAGTGGTGAAATCCAAATTTTTTTACTAGTGATTCTGTGGGCGTGGCTTGGTGGGCGTGGCTTGGTGGGCGTGGCAGGGGAAGGATACTGCAAAATCCCCATTCCCTCCCCACTCTGGGGCCAGCCAGAGGTGGCATTTAATGGTTCTCCAAACTACTCAAAATTTCCGCTACCGGTTCTTCGAACTGCTCAAAATATCCGCTACCGGTTCTCCAGAACCTGCTGGATTTGACTGCTGGTCTGAAGGGATGCTTTTGGGGAGTGGGCAAACGGGAGCAGCCTCCTAGAGTTGACTTGATCCACTCATTGTAGGAACTAAAGCCAGTGAGGATTACAAGAAGGACGTTGTTTTGAGATCAGGACACAGGTGACTTTGAGCTCAACAAGCTGGGTTTTGGGGTTTGCCAGGCAGGGTTCTTCCTCCATAAAAGGCATCAGGTGATGGAAGTGGAAGAGAGCAGAATAATTACCGGAAGGCAGAGCTATCAATGGCCCACTGAATGCTTTTGGTCTCCGCGTTTATTATTATTTCTCTTTGTTTGTGGACCGTTTTTGCTAAGCCCGGGTCTGATTCTATTGCATCTCGGCTGAGAGCGCGATGCGTTTGTCTAGAACGGGTCGGAAGAGAAATTGTCGGGAGGCAGGGGTCTTTGACACAAATGCATACAAATGGGCTTATTAATGTTTCTTAATTGCTTATTGGGGGAGAAGGCAAAGATTTGGGCTGCTTCGGGAGATGTGTGTCATCTCTCAGGCTAGTTGGGTCGAGACAAGCTAAGAAAGATTTGAAAAGGAGGCCAGCCAGCAAAGGGGAAATTTTAAATTTTAACGAGAGGGAGGGAGGGAGGGAGAATGAGAGAAAGACAAAGAAGAGACAGAGGAACAAAGAATGAGAGAGAATGAGAGAGAGAATGAAAAAGTGTGGGAGAGAGAAATGAGAGAGAGAGAGAGAATGAGAGAGAAAGAGGGAGAATGAGAGAAAGAATGAGAGACAGAGAGGAACAAAGAATGAGAGGGAATGAGAGGGAATGAGAGAGAGAATGAAAGTGTGTGAGAGAGAATGAGAGAGAGAATGAGAGAGAGAGACCGAATGAGAATTAGAGAAAGAGAGAAAGAATGAGAGAATAAGAATGAGAGAGAATGAGAGAGAGTGAGAGTGAGGGGGAGAATGAGAGAAAGAATGAGAGACAGAGAGGAACAAAGAATGAGAGAGATAATGAAAAAGTGTGGGAGAGAGAAATGAGAGAGAGAGAGAGAATGAGAATTAGAGAAAGAGAGAAAGAATGAGAGAGAGAATGAAAAAGTGTGGGAGAGAGAAATGAGAGAGAGAGAGAATGAGAATTAGAGAAAGAGAGAAAGAATGAGAGAGAATGAGAATGAGAGAGAAAGAGGGAGAATGAGAGAAAGAATGAGAGACAGAGAGGAACAAAGAATGAGAGGGAATGAGAGAGAGAATGAAAGTGTGTGAGAGAGAATGAGAGAGAGAATGAGAGAGAGAGAGCGAATGAGAATTAGAGAAAGAGAGAAAGAATGAGAGAATGAGAATTAGAATGAGAGAGAGTGAGAGTGAGGGGGAGAATGAGAGAAAGAATGAGAGACAGAGTGGAACAAAGAATGAGAGAGAGAGAATTAAAAAGTGAGTGTGAGAGAAAATGAGAGAGATAAATGAGAGAGGGAGAATGAAAGGGAGAATGAGAGAAAGAGAATGAGAATGAAAAGGAATGAGAGAAAGTGAAAGAATAAGGGAGGGAGGGAGAGAAAGAGAGAGAATGAAAGAGAGAAAGAATGAGATACAGAATAAAAAATGATGAGAGAGAGGGGGAGAATGAGGGAGAGAGATAAAAGTTGGAATTAAAAAAAGTCGAATCAAACCCATGTTATTTTTTCCCCTAATAATCTTCACTGACCCCAGTTCCTTTTCAAACCACCTTTAATTTTAATCTCAGAGGTTAGATATAAGAGTGGGTAGAACCCACCAAGATATTTGGGTCAATGAAATGAATGAACATCCTCACCGCAAATTGCGATTGTGCCTTCCCAACAACTTCTCATAGACCCAAAGCTGCTTTTTTAAGAGGCAACGGGATTTTCTGGATTTTCTTTGAAGACATTTTGCTTCTCATCCAAGAAGCTCAGAGCTGAAGAAGCTTCTTGGGTGAGAAGTGAAACATCTTCAAAGAAAAAACATAAAGTCCAGCTGCCTCTTGAAAAAAGCATCTTTCGGGCAACCATGACCTGGATGACTGAGAAGCTCCATAGACATCTTCTCATAGTGTTGTGGAATCACACAACACAGAAGTCCCATGGATGCCCTGTTGTGATACGCAAAACAATGCAACATGCTCTATGAGGAGCTACCCTTGAAAAGTATCTGAAGTGACCCGCATGTTTCTCAACAAGCCTAGATTTGTGCATGGGTCATATGTCTTGTGAGAACTGCATTGGCTGCCAATTTGCTTCCGGGTAAAATTCAAAGTCCTGATTGTCACCTCTAAAGCCCTACATGGTCTGGGCCCAAATTATTTGAAGGACTACCTATTCCCAGTTAAGATCTACCTGACCCACCAGAGTGGGGAGGCAGGATATGTTATAGGTCCCCTCTCTTAAGGAGGCCCATCTTTGGTGGGCCCAAGAAGAATGGCCTTCTCCATGGTGGCTCCCTCCCTGTGGAACATCATCCCTGCAGAGATAATACTGACCCCCTCAATTGGACACTCTTAAAAGGCCCTGAAGACATGGTTCTGCCAATGGGCTTGAGGAACCCAACTAGATATGGAACCCATCAAGCAATTGGTTGGTTTGTTGTCACCAAGGGATTGAAGATTTATTTGCTTTTGTGTTGGAGTTTTATTTCAGGAAGCCTCCCAGAGTCACTCTGAATGAGTTGGGCGACCGCATAAATCTCCCCCATAAATTTCTTAATAAAATAAATATATTTCACCCCATCTTCTCATTGCGTTCTGGCATCAGAACCCAATCTGATGTTGTAGCGTGCACCAAAACCAGCGATCGCTTCCCCACCTTGATGGTGAAATCCCTGGGAACAGCTGGATGCCATCAGCTTTGAGCCAGGGTGACGCTCAACAGCAAATGAGAGGAAATGCACCTGGCGCATTTGTAGGTTTGATTGATGGTTGGTTTATGCTCAGAAGCAGCAGGAGTTGAGAAGGCAATGAACGAGAAGGGGAAACCAGCAAGAGTCCTATCAGCTAGAAGTGGCTGAGGGTGGTTTATAAATCAAGATTGTTTATCAGAATGCATGGGAGTTATTGGGAAGAGTAAGGACCACACCTGGAACACTGCATCCAAATTTGGTCACCACGTTACATAATAGATGCTGAGACTTTGGAAAAAAGGCAGAGAAGAGCAACTAGCAACTAGCAACCTTCCTTTCTTCCTTCCTTCCCCTTATTCCTCCATCCCTTGTTCCATCACCCAATATCTTTCCTTCCTTCCTTCCTTCCTTCCTTCCTTCCTTCCTTCCTTCCTTCCTTCCTTCCTTCCTTCCTTCCTTCCTTCTTTCCTTCCTTCCTTCCTTCCTTCCTTCCTTCCTTCCTTCCTTCCTTCTTACCCCTTACCCCTCCCTGCCTTGTTCCCTCACCCGATATCCTTCCTTCCTTCCTTCTTTCCTTCCTTCCTTCCTTCCTTCCTTCCTTCCTTCCTTCCTTCCTTCCTTCCTTCCTTCCTTCCCTCCCTCCCTCCCTCTTTCCTTCCTTCCTTCCTTCCTTCCTTCCTTCTTACCCCTTACCCCTCCCTGCCTTGTTCCCTCACCCAATATCCATCCTTCCTTCCTTCCTTCCTTCCTTCCTTCCTCTTCCTTCCTTCCTCCTTCCTTCCTTCCTTCTCCCTCCTCCCTCCCTCCCTCCCTCCCTCCCTCCTCCCTTCCTTCCTTCCTTCCTTCCTTCCTTCCTTCCTCTCATCCACCTCTCTCTACACTTCATCTCCACACCTCTCCTTCCTCTCCTCCTCCCCTCTCCTCTTCCAAATTTCCTTTTCCTCTAGGCTGACCATTGCACCTTCCCTCTTGACTTGTCTGACCTCAGGACATCCCTGCCTCATAGCCTGTCCACTAAATTCAGACAGTGCAGTCTAGTGGTTGAAGTCTCGGACTCGGACCTGAGAATTCCAGATTGAAGTCCTCCCGTTGGTCTGGAAGTATTTTGAGTCGCTTTTTAAGTCAACTCACCTTGCAGAGCTCTTGATATGCAGGACGAAGTGGGTGGGGGGGGAAGGAATTGTCCATAAGCCAACTTGTAAAGAAGGTGAGACAACTCCAACAATGGAAGAGTTAAAATCCTTCCAGAAAAAAGCATGACCCAGATACAGGATTGATGCCATGAAAGATTTCCGAATGCTTTTAATGGGCCCCAGCCCCATCTTTATCAACTTCCCTTATATAGATAGTCCTCAACTTACAACATTTCGTTTAGTGACCATTTGAAATTACAGCAGCACTAAAAAAAAGTAACTGACTATTTTTCACAGGCTGTTGATTGCAGTATCCCCCTGGTCAGGTGATTCAAATTCAGACGCTGATTCGTATTTCTGACGGTCGCAGTGTCCTGGGGTCATCCCCTTTTGCGATCTTCTGTCTGGCAAAGTCAATGGGGAAACCAGATTCACTTAACAACCGTGTGACTCACTTAACAGCTTTAGTGATCTACTTAAAGCTCACTTTGCAAATGTTTCGCTTAACAACAGAAGATGTGGGCTCAATTGCAGTCATGTTGGGGCCCGTCAGCGGCCTGTGCAGATTGTAACTGATTCTGACAGTGAGGAGGCTGGTGTGGTGCTGCACCAGCAGCCTGTGCAGCTGGCATTCGAGTCGGACAGTGAGGAGGCTGGAGAAGGTGTGGTGCTAGAGGCGGGGATTCAGCCAGGACCTTCAGAACCTCCCCTAAGTGAAGAGGAAGAAGAGGAGGAGCCTCTTCTCGATGCATAGGCGCGCAGAGTGGCCGTGGCTCCTCAGGAGGAGGTCTCCTCAAGGAGTAAGGCTTGGGGCTAATTGGCCACTCCCTTAGCCTATTTAAGGAGGAACGCCGACTGAAGCAAGTTGCAGGGAACAACTTTAGTTCACTCTCCTTCGCGTCTGGATTCTCTGCAAAATTGTTTCTGGGCTTTCTGCCAACTCTAGTAAGACTGTGATTACCTTATCTTAGAATTCCGGTAGGCTGTTAAGACAGTTTATTAACAGCCTTTGGTTGATAAAGATTAAGTTATCTGAGTAAAATAAGCTTTGTATAGAGATTGTGTGTGCTGCGTTCTTTGGGGTCCATAGCGGGGGCAGAACAAGTCATAAATCAAGGATTACTTGTATCCCCTTCATTCTGTTTCTCAAAGGCTGCGTCCCTTGGTCATCTGCATTCCAGATGGATTAGATGAATACCTCCCTGCTGTCTGGGGATGATAGGCCTTGGGCTTTCAGACAGACTAGCTGTCTCTTTTTGTGCCTTGCAGTGAACGAAAGAGAATTTCAGCGAGTCCCAGAGGTGTAAAAAACCTGGGTTTTGGAAAAGCTCCGCTAAGATTTTTTTCCCCCTCTGGCTCTTCGTTGCATGAATGAGTCTGTGGATCTTCAAAGAAAGCAGAAAAAGGTGATATTTGAAGAGTTTGAAGAGTCTGGCAGCAATATTTTACCTCCAGCCAACACTGTATGGAAAAATGCTTCTCAAAAAAACATGTTCACCCTCCTTTTCTTTTAACTGCTGCTGGTGAATGAATGCATCTGCGGGTTTATTTAGATGTGATTTATTCAGAATGTTTTGAGTGTATTTTTTTAATGTTTTAGGGTGTTTCAGCCCTGGAGGCTTTTAAGAAGAGACTGGACAGCCACTTGTCTCAAGTTCCCTTCCAGCTTTATTCTGATTTTTTTTTTTTAATTAGATTTATATGCCGCCCTTCTCCGGAGACTCAGGGCAGCTTACAATGCGTTAAGCAATAGCCTTCATACTTTTGTATATTTTATACAAAGTCAGCTTATTGCCCCCACAAACTGGGTCCTCATTTCACCTACCTTAGAAAGGATGGAAGGCTGAATCAACCTTGAGCCTGGGGAGATTCGAACTTGCAGTAATTGCAAGCAGCAGTTGTGAATAACAGTGCTTTAGTCCACTGTACTACAGGCTCTTTATACTTTATACAAAATATACTTTTGTATGTTTATACAAAGTCAGCTTATTGCCCCCACATACTGGGTCCTCAATTTAACCACCTTAGAAAGGATGGAAGGCTGAGTCAACCTTGAGCCTGGGGAGATTCGAACATGCAATAATTGCAGACAGCTGAATGTTAATAACAGGCTTTTAGTCTGTTGAGCTATCCAGGCTCCCTGATTGATTGATTAAAATCCCATTTCTGGGTTTTCTTTAAAATGCAACCTCTTTAGGGCTCTGAAGATGGGCAAGTTGTATTTTAGGGTATGGAGTTCAGCATGATTTATCTGGGCTCAGAAGATCAGTAGGACAAGGTCTGCTGGGTACCAGGAAATAATAGAATCATAGGGCTGGAAGAGACCTTGGAGGTCTTCTAGTCCAACCCGTTGCCCAAGGCAGGAGTCATTATACTATCCCAGAAAAATGGCTGTTCAATTTCTTCTTGAAAACCTTCAGCGATGGAGCATCCACAACTCCAGGAGGGAAGCTGTTCTGTTGCTTAATCGTTGTTCTGTCAGGAAATTATTCCTTATTCCCAGGTTGGATCTCCTTTCTGAGGAGCTTCTACCGATTGCTTCTTGTTCTACCTTCAGGTGCTCTGGAGAATAAGTTCGCTCCCTCTTCTCGGTGACAGCCCCTCAAGTGATAGATGACAGCTATCGTTTTATTTATTTATTTATTTATTTATTTATTTATTTATTTATTTATTTATTTATTTATTTATTTATTTTATTGGATTTCTATACCGCCCTACTCCCGAAGGACTCAGGGCGGTGAACAGCCACAGAATAAAACACATAAATACAAAAATTTAAAATAGAATAAAAACGAATTAAATAATTTGGCTGAGACAAATTTAAAATACCCCATAATTTAAAAACAAATTAAAATTTACATTTAAAAAGGGGAGAAGATTTAGGCCAGGCTCCTGAGCCTTCTCTTCCTTAGGCTAAACATACCTAATTCCATTCATCATACAATTTAGCTTCCAGGCCATTTATCCTGGTATGTTTAGATAGTAGATAATAAATATAGTCTGGCAATAGATAGATAGATGATAGACAATAGATTGTAAACGGTAGGTAGATGATAAATGATGATAGATAGATAGATAGATAGATAGATAGATAGATAGATAGATAGATAGATAGATAGATAGATAGATACATAGATCTGTTTACATAGTAGATAATAAATATAGTCCAACAATAGATAGATAGATGATAGATCAGGGGTGAAATCCAGCAGGTTCTGACAGGTTCTGGAGAACTGGTAGTGGAAATTTTGAGCAGTTCAGTGAACCGGTACGGAAATTTTGAGTAGTTTGGAGAACCGGCAAATACTACCTCAGGCTGGCCCCAGAGTGGGGTGGGAATGGAGATTTTGCAATATCCTTCCCCTGGAGTGGGGAGGGAATGGGGATTTTGCAGTGTCCTTCACCTGGAGTGGGGTGGGAATGGAGATTTTGCAGTATCCTTCCCCTGCCATGCCCACCAAGCCATGCCCAGAGAACCGGTAATAAAAAAAATTGGATTTCAGCAGTGTGATAGACGATAGATGATAGATGGTAGGTAGCTAGATGATAGATGATAGATGATAGATAGATAGATAGATAGATAGATAGATAGATAGATAGATAGATAGATAGATAGATAGAGGGAGAGAGGGAGGGAGAGAAAGAGAGAGAAAGAGATAAATGCAAGCAATAGACAATGAAGGATGGATACACATCCTGGCAGTATCCAAGTAACAGTGGAAACCTTAGTTTTAATCAATCAAGTTGAATTGAACTGACCTGACATAAAGTCATTGCATGCCAGAGTTGGAAGGGGCTTTAAAGATCATCTAGCCCAACCCCCTGCCCGATACTGAAACCCACTCCTTTAGCATCCCCCGAGACGTAGTCATCTAGCATCCGCTTCAACATCTCCAATAAAAGGGAACCCCCCCCAGCTCCCAAGACAGCCTCTTCCTTTAAAAACCTGCTTCCTTCTACATTTAATTCTTTTCCCATCTTTGGATGGGAGACCACACAGAAATCTCTGGAACGTATGCTGGACTGCAACACAAAGGAATAAAATCCCAGAAGAAGTGAATCCCAAAATATATCTGCTTTGTTGCAAAAGAGAGAGAGAAAGAGAGAGAGAGAGAGAGAGAAAGAAAGAAAGAAAGAAAGAAAAAGAAAGAAAGAAAGAAAGAAAGAAAGAAAGAAAGAAAGAAAGAAAGAAAAAGGAAGGAAGGAAGGAAGGAAGGAAGGAAGGAAGGAAGGAAGGAAGGAAAGAAAGAATTGAATGAGACCACAGTTTCTCAGATCAAAGAACCAGTTCAACATTTATTTATTTATTTATTTTAATTTGATTTATATGCTGCCCTTCTCTGGAGACTCAGGGCGGCTTACAATGCGCTAAGCAACATTTAGCTGAGGAAGATATCTGACAGATATAATAAGAAAAAAAGCAGCTTATAAAAATGGATGTTGTATTACTGAGGTGAAAGAAAAATCCTCCCAGCCCTCCTGGAAAATATTTTGGGTTATTAAAGAGCCATGTGCTTTAATTGAGGGTGATCATGTCTCTCTGGGCACAATAAATGTTTTCTGAATTAATTATAGCTTCAAAGAAAAGAAGGAAAAAGCTCCTGCTCCTAATTAGCAAAGGCATCAATATCTTGTCTGTTGTGGAAAGTTTGAGTTCGGGGGGGGGGGGGGGGGGGCAAAGAATTGATCCCGAGCTTCTCACAGAAGCGGGGAGCTGATAGAAGGGGGAGCTGGTCCTCTCTTGGGCCTTCCTTTCCTTCCTCTCTTTTCCAGCATGTTGCCTCTTTTCCCCGTCCCAGTTTCTTCCAGTAGCTCCTTTGGGGCAGGACTCTGAAAGTACAAAACCTAAGGCAGGACTAGAACTCACAGCCTCTTGGTTTCTAGACTGGAGCTTTCACCATTAGGCCAAATCAGTTCAATTTTGCAGGCATATTTTTCTAAAATTATATCTAACTATTCTATCTCTAATCATCCATCCATCCATCCATCCACCCACCCACCCATTCTATCTATCTATCTATCTATCTATCTATCTATCTATCTATCTATCTATCTATCTATCTATCTATCTATCTATCTATCTATCTATCTACAATCCATCCATTATCTATCTATCTATCTATCTATCTATCTATCTATCATCTATCTATCTATCTATCTATCTATCTATCTATCTATCTATCTATCTATCTATCTACCTACCTACCTACCTACCTACCTACCTACCATCCATCCATATCTATCTATCTATCCATCTATCCATCTATCTATGTATGTATCATCTATCTATCTATCTATCTATCTATCTATCTATCTATCTATCTATCTATTTATCTATTTATCTTTCTATCTATCTATCTATCTATCTATCTATCTATCTATCTATGTATCATCTATCTATCTATCTATCTATTTATCTATCTATCTATCTATCTATCTATCTATCTATCTATCTATCTATCTATCTATCTATCTATCTATCTATCTATCTATCTATCTATCTACAATCCATCCATCATCTATCTATCTATCTATCTATCTATCTATCTATCTATCTATCTATCTATCTATCTATCTTATCTATCTCTATCTAATCATCTATCATCTGTCATCTTTCCATCTCTCTCACACACTCTCTCTTTCTCTCTCTCTCTCTCTCTCTCTCTCTCTCTCTCTCTCTCTCTCTCTGTATGTATCATCTATCTATCTATCTATCTATCTATCTATCTATCTATCTATTTATCTATCTTTCTTTCTATCTATCTATCTATCTATCCATCCATCCATCCATTATCTATCTATCTATCTATCTATCTATCTATCTATCTATCCATCCATCCATCCATCCATATCTATCTACCTACCTACCTACCTACCATCCATATCTATCTATCTATCTATCTATCTATCTATCTATCTATCTATCTATCTATCTATCTATCTACAATCCATCCATCATCTATCTATCTATCTATCTATCTATCTATCTATCTATCTATCCATCCATCCATCCATATCTATCTACCTACCTACCTACCTACCTACCTACCATCCATATCTATCTATCTATCTATCTATCTATCTATCTATCTATCTATCTATCTATCTATCTATCTACAATCCATCCATCATCTATCTATCTATCTATCTATCTATCTATCTATCTATCTATCTATCTATCTATCTACAATCCATCCATCATCTATCTATCTATCTATCTATCTATCTATCTATCTATCTATCCATCCATCCATCCATCCATATCTATCTACCTACCTACCTACCTACCTACCATCCATATCTATCTATCTATCTATCTATCTATCTATCTATCTATCTATCTATCTATCTATCTATCTATCTACAATCCATCCATCATCTATCTATCTATCTATCTATCTATCTATCTATCTATCTATCTATCTTATCTATCTATCTATCTTATCTATCTATCTATCTATCTATCTATCTTATCTATCTATCTATCTATCTATCTATCTATCTATCTATCTATCTACAATCCATCCATTATCTATCTATCTATCTATCTATCTATCTATCTATCTATCCATCCATCCATCCATCCATATCTATCTACCTACCTACCTACCTACCTACCATCCATATCTATCTATCTATCTATCTATCTATCTATCTATCTATCTATCTATCTATCTACAATCCATCCATCATCTATCTATCTATCTATCTATCTATCTATCTATCTATCTATCTATCTATCTATCTATCTTATCTATCTCTATCTAATCATCTATCATCTGTCATCTTTCCATCTCTCTCACACACTCTCTCTTTCTCTCTCTCTCTCTCTCTCTCTCTCTCTCTCTCTCTCTCTCTCTCTCTCCATCCATCCATCCATCCATCTCCATCCATCAATCTCTATCCATCCATTTATCTGAGTCCATCCATCCATCCGCCCACACAAATACAAACACACAGATATATACAACTCTAAGGAAAAGTGCCTATTTGAAGACGTCTTTCCTTTTTGTTTGTTTGTTTGTTTGAGCCAAGGAGCGCACAACACTGCAAAACTTGAAAAGGTGCAAAAAATTCAAAGGATAACGTTGCAATCAAAGGACGAGATTCGCCTTGGTGCACAATCGTAAAACACTTCAAAACTGCTGATCAGAGCAATTCCTTTAGCCTCCCTTCCGACTTAACGTTGCCGGCTTTTACCATATCAGTGGTGCGGCTTTATTTTATGATCACTTATTTTTATGTTTCAGTAAGCTACCCAGAGCGTCTGGGATATGAAGTATTTAACTGAAATATATCGGCTAAATATTTACTCAGATAAATGCATGTTTGACTAGATGTGAGATGCGAGTAAGAAAATAAATAAATAAATAAATAAATATTGAAAGAGAGCTGAAAGTGTTTCAGGCTTTTGAGCAGCCGACTGTAATTTCAGATTTTTAAGTTACCACCGTGAGGTTTGCAAAATGAAAGATGCCAGGGCCTCAAATTTCCATCCGTTCCTGTGTTACTCGATCTGACAATCCTGCTTGGATTTCCAGAGGGTGCAAAAAATAAGGGTGCAAAAATAAGGATTTCTAGAGGGTGCTGAAATAAGGGTGAGGGGTGGGGGATGGGGGAGGAAGCTGCAAATGAAGATTGCTCTCGGGAAATTTGTAGCCGAAACAAGTCATTTTGACTCCTCTCCTCTGCTCTTGATGGACGATTCAACGTGGCAGAGGAATGCAGCAGAATATTAGGCCGACCTCAGACCAGAGGTCAAAAGACCCCAGTACCGAAGGGCTGTTTCATTTTGCTGTCTATGGAGCTTTAACAGATTAACAGAGTTGGAAGGGACCTTATAGGTCATCTAGTCCAACCCCCCGCTCAAGCAGGAGACCCTAAACCATTTCTGACAGATGGCAGTCCAGTCTCTTCTTGAAAGCCTCCAGTGATGAAGCTCCCACAACTTCTGAAGGCAACTTCTGTTCCATGGGTGGATTGTTCTCACTGTCAGGAAATTTCTCCTTCATTTCCAGGTTGAATCTCTCCTTGGTCAGTTTCCATCTCTTATTCCTTGTCTGGCCTTCGGGTGCTTTGGAGAATAACTTGACCCCCACCTCTCTATGGCAGCCCCTCAAGTATTGGAAGGATGCTCTCCTGTCTCCCCTGGTCCTTCTCTTCACTAGACCAGCCATGCCCAGTTCCTGCAACCGTTCTTCATATGTTTTAGCCTCCAGTCCCCTAATCATCCTGGTTGCTCTTCTCTGCACTTTTTCTAGAGTCTCAACATCTTTTTTTATAGTGTGGTGACCAAAACTGGATGCAGTACTCTAGGTGTGGTCTTACTAGGGCTTTATAGAGTGGTATTAGTCCCTCACTTGATCTTGATTGTATCCCTCTGTTAATGCAATTTAAGATTGCATTGGCTTTTTTGGCTGCCGCTGCACACGGCTGGCTCATATTTAACTGGTTGTCCACTAAGACTCCAAGTTCCCTCTCACAGTCACTGCTATTAAACCTGGTTTCACCCAGTCTATATGTATACTTTTGGTTTTTCTTGCCTAAGTGTAAGACTTTACTTTTCTCTACATTGAATTTCATTTTGTTAGATAGGGCCCAGGGTTCAAGTCTGTCAAGATCCATCTGGATCTTGAGCTTCCTCAGCTCTGATTGGATGGTGGGGAATGGAAGGATTTAGATTCCTTGAAGACAGCTGGTCATTTGCGTTCTTTTTAGAGAGTCGTTGAGGCCACTATCTGTGCCCTCCGTCGGGGTCACCTGGATAGTGCAAATGGGTGTAGAACCTTCTTGGAACTGCTGAAGGGACTCTGTTGTAGATACGAGATAGGTGTTGTGACCCCGACTCCCGAGCCTGTCCTAACAGAGGAAGAGGACTCAGAAGGTGATGGGGAGGAACTGACAAGGCCTCCCTCTCCAGAACCCTCCTCTCTGGCAATGCCTCAGGTTCCATCCGAAGGCCAGGAGGAACAGCCTGGGATGCGCCAGGAGGAAGGCATATCGGAGCACCAATTGATAGGGAGCGAGGAGGATGAATCCTGGCTTGATCCCAGGCAGCGTCGGAGGGAAAATTGTGCGCAGCAACGGAAGAGGCGTGGGAGGGCCAGAGATTGAGCTGAGTCATGGAGCCACGCCCCACCAGGAATAAAAGTGGGTGTGCTGATTGCTCTTCAGGCTTTGTGACGGACAAAGTGAAACCCTGAAAGTCGCATCGTGATCTCTGAAATTCGGCTTGGATATATTTTGGACTGAACATTGACTAAACTCTTGTCTCGTGGATAATTTGTTGCTCCTGGAACGGACTGAAGATAAGTCCTCTTCTGCTTTATGGGACTGAAAACAGTCTTGGCAGGCATTCGGCAGTTTGCGGCCAAAACCTTGGTCTGCCAGGAATTCTAATCTGTTTATCTAATAAAATATTGGCAGGCGTGCTTGGTATTACGCTTGCCTGTGTGAGGAAGGGGGACAGAACAATAGGTGGTGTCATATCCCTCCTCCTTCGTTGAGACCTAGTTTTGACCTAGACGACCTCTTTGACCCCTCTTTCAAACCAGCCAGCCAGAATGTGGACTTTGCTGTCTCCAAAAGAGTGGCCTTTCTCTTTTAAATGCAGGTGGACTGCTGAATCTTCTCCTGATGGGTTTGTTCTCTTACGTTGTGCCACGCATTTGTGAAGTGGTTGCTCTTCAGCAGTTCCAAGAAGTTTCCACAGCCAGTGGTGGGATTCAAATAATTTAACAACTGGCTCTCTGCCCTAATGACCGGCTGGGTGTGCATGGACATGGTGTATATGGCCAGGGGGTGTGACAGGCAGCACACCGCCTCCTACACCCCCCGTGGGAGCAAAAATGGGACGCTGGTGGGATGCGCCCCCCCCAACACCCCGTTTTGGGCCTAGGAGGCCTCCCTGCAGCCTCCTGGGAGTGAAAAAAGGCGGGGGGGCGGCACTGCACACCCCCCCGCATCCCGTTTTGGGTTAGGAGGCCTCCTTGAATTTACCTGGGAGCTGAAATGGGGCATGTGGGGACTCCTGGAAGGGGCTGGGAGGGGAGGGGAGCAATTTAACTAATTTAACAAACCGGCTGGATCCCACCACTGTTCTACACCCATTTGCACTATTCAGGTGACCCTGAGGGCACAGATAAACTTCCAAGTGACCTCAATGATTCTCAGAAAGAGTGCCGATGGAGGCATTGATTCATCCGAATGTGATTAATACGGAAAAAAATTGTAAGGTATAAGGACATTTTGAATGCTAAAGGGGAACTCAAATCTAAACAAGAATTAATTAATCAAGGGATCGATTTAGCATGGTGGCCATCCATGCAAATGCAATCAAGATATGAGAAAGATGCAAGGATGCATGGTTTCTATATAGAACCCACAGAACTAAAGCAGATATTACTAGGGACAGACGGAAAAATTAATTTTAAAATAATGTATAGCTACTGTACTTATTGAGTATTAAAATGGAAGAAGAGCAAGTGAAAGAAACGATGATAAGATGGGCTAAAAACTTTGGTTATTTAATAGAATTAGACAAATGGAAGAAATTGTGGGATAGAAACTGTAAATTAACAATGTCGATAAGGAAAATCTATGCAAAATGTTTTATAGATGGCATTTACCACCAGCGAGGTTAGCTAAGACGTTTGAAAACTTATCAGTTAAATGTTGGAAGTGTAATCAGACACCAGGTTCATATTATCATATGTGGTGGACATGCCCAAAGGCAAAAAAAAAAATACTGGGCTAAAATACACACTCGGCCGGTGGGCAGAGTCGCCCACAGGTTTTACTACAGGTTTTATAGAACTGGTCAAACCAGGGACAATTCACCATTGACCGGTTCCGTGGGCGTGGCTTGGTGGGCATGGTGTGGCTTGGTGGGCGTGGAAGGATACTGCAAAATCCCCATTCCCACCCCACTCCTGAGGGAAGGATATTGCAAAATCCCCATTCCCACCCCACTCCTGAGGGAAGGATGCTGCAAAATCCCCATTCCCACCCCACTCCTGAGGGAAGGATACTGCAAAATCCCCATTCCCATCCCACTCCTGGGGGAAGGATACTGCAAAATCCCCATTCCCATCCCACTCCTGAGGGAAGGAGACTGCAAAATCCCCATTCCCACCCCACTCCTGGGGGAAGGATACTGCAAAATCTCCATTCCCACCCCACTCCTGAGGGAAGGACTGCAAAATTTCCATTCCCTTCCCACTTCTGAGGGAAGGAGACTGCAAAATCCCCATTCCCACCCCACTCCTGGGGGAAGAATACTGCAAAATCTCCATTCCCACCCCACTCCTGGGGGAAGCATACTGCAAAATCTCCCTTCCCACCCCACTCCTGAGGGAAGGATACTGCAAAATCCCCATTCCCATCCCACTCCTGGGGAAGGATACTGCAAAATCCCCATTCCCATCCCACTCCTGAGGGAAGGAGACTGCAAAATCCCATTCCCACCCCACTCCTGGGGGAAGGATACTGCAAAATCTCCATTCCCACCCACTCTTGAGGGAAGGATACTGCAAAATCTCCATTCCCACCCCACTCCTGAGGGAAGGATACTGCAAAATCCCCATTCCCATCCCACTCTGAGGGAAGGAGACTGCAAAATCTCCATTCCCACCCCACTCCTGGGGGAAGGATACTGCAAAATCCCCATTCCCATCCCACTCCTGAGGGAAGAATACTGCAAAATCTCCATTCCCTTCCCACTCCTGGGGGAAGAATACTGCAAAATCCATTCCCACCCCACTCCTGAGGGAAGGATACTGCAAAATCTCCATTCCCCCCACTCCTGGGGGAAGGATACTGCAAAATCCCCATTCCCATCCCACTCCTGAGGGAAGGAGACTGCAAAATCTCCATTCCCATCCCACTCCTGGGGAAGGATACTGCAAAATCCCCATTCCCATCCACTCCTGAGGGAAGGATACTGCAAAATTCCATTCCCACCCCACTCCTGGGGGAAGAATACTGCAAAATCCCCATTCCCACCCCACTCCTGGGGGAAGCATACTGCAAAATCTCCCTTCCCACCCCACTCCTGAGGGAAGAATACTGCAAAATCTCCATTCCCACCCACTCCTGAGGGAAGGATACTGCAAAATCCCCATTCCCATCCCACTCCTGGGGGAAGCATATTGCAAAATCTCCATTCCCACCCCACTCCTGAGGGAAGGATACTGCAAAATCCCATTCCCATCCCATTCCTGAGGGAAGGATATGCAAAATCCCATTCCCACCCCACTCCTGGGGGAAGGATACTGCAAAATCTCCATTCCCACCCCCACTCCTGGGGGAAGGATATTGCAAAATCTCCATTCCCACCCACTCCTGAGGGAAGGATACTGCAAAATCTCCATTCCCACCCCACTCCTGAGGGAAGGAGACTGCAAAATCCCATTCCCTTCCCACTTCTGAGGGAAGGAGACTGCAAAATCTCCATTCCCTCCCCACTCCTGGGAGACCGATACTGCAAAATCCCCATTCCCACCCAACTCTGGGACCAGCCAGAGGTGGCATTTGACGGTTCTCCGAACTAACTCAAAATTTCCGCTACCGGTTCTCCAGAACCTGTCAGAACCTGCCGGATTTCACCCCTTAATCCAGATCACGGTTCTTTCAAAGGTGCTATTTTTCAGGAGGCAACTGGACTTCGTTTTTTTTTTTCTTTTGAAGATGTTTTGCTTCTTATCCAAGAAGCTTTTTCAGCACTGACTGGATGGTGGGGAATGGAAGAGTTGAAGAAGCTTCTTGGATGAGAAGTGAAACATCTTCAAAAGAAAAAAACAACATTCAGTTGCCTGTTGAAAAAAAGCACCTTTGGGATGTTGTTGTAACTTCGAAGGGTCACTAAACAAACACAACAGTTTGTTGTAAGTCGAGGACTATCTGTGTTTAGGTAGTCCTCGACTTACAGCAATTCGTTTAGTGACCGTTCAGTTGCAACAGCCCTGAAAAACAGTCATCATTTTTCACAGTCATGACCATTGCAGCATCCCGTGGTCAAAATTGAGACACTTGGCAACTGACTCATATTTATGACGGTTGCGGTGTCCCCGGGGGGGTGTGTGTCACGTGATCCCATTTTGCGACCTTCCGACAAGCCAAGTCAATGGGAAAACCAGATTCGCTTAACAACGGAGGCCGGAAAGGTCGTAAAATAGGTCAAGTCTCACTTAACAACGGAATGGTTGGGCTCAGTTGTGGCCATAAGTCATTGACCTGTAGGGATGCAGCTGTATGGAAAAGTTGCTTGTATTAAATCACATGGTTCGAGGAGATGCAGAAACAGAACAATAGATGTGTGGAGGAGGAAGAGGAGGATTTAGCAAAGCAATTGATATTTTTTTTAAAAAAAAATAAAAATAAAATGCAATTTAAGGGGCGTTACTTTGTATTTAGTAATACAAAATTGTATTACTAAAATATTTTGTATTTTCAAGGAAATACAATCCAGAGAGAAACTTCCATCCAGCTCGAAGCGTTTCTCCATCATCTTAGACATCTGATGGTTGTGTTGGTAGTCCCCGACTTACGACCGCAATGGAGCCCCACATGTCTGCTAAGCGAGACATACGTTAAGTGAGCTCTGCCCCGTTTTATGACCTTTCTTGACACAGTCGTTAACTGAATCCCTGCCATTGTGAAGTTAGTAACGTGGTCGTTGAGTGAATCCTGCTTCCCCATGGACTTTTGCTTGTCATAAGGGGGATCACGTGACCCTTCCCCGGGGACGATGCGACCGTCGTAGATACTAGTCGGTTTGCCAAGCGTCTGACGTTTGATCACAGGATTGTGGGGGGGACGCTATAAGGGTCGTAAGTGTGAAAAACGGTCGCAAGTCCCTTTTTTCCAGTGCCGTTGTAACTTTGAACTTTGAACCCAAATGAATCATTGTTCAGTGGAGGATTACCTCAGGTAGTCCTTGACTTACAACACTTTGTTTAGTGACTGTTCGAAATTACGAACACTTACGACCATCTCCCGGGGGTCACGTGATCAGTAAAACACAAGTCAGTTGCCGAGCGTCTGAAATTTTGATCGTGTGACTCTGGGCATGTTGCGATGGTCGTAAGTGTGGAAAAACGGTCGTAAGTCCCTTTTTTTCTAGGCCGTTGTCCCTTCCAAACGGTCACTAAACGAATTGTTGTAAGCCGAGGGTATAGGCAACTTGTACATCCCAGCGAGACCCCTCCCATCAAAACACGCCCCGTCGAATGACTTTCCCTGCTGGAAAGTTGTGCGCATTGCAGGCTCGAAGGTGTGAATGGGACACGCTGCGTGTTTCGTGGAACCCGTGGTTCGCTTTTCACAACCCTCGGCTGCCTGCTGAGGTGTGTAACCATCCAGGCACAATTCCATTTTTGTTTTGTTTCCCCCCACCCCCTCCCGGTCGGGTGTGAAACGGCCCTCCGAATACGGAACGGCGGTAGGTGTGGAAACAGCTGCTGCCGGGGAGTGTGAGAGCGTGGGAAGCCACGCGCTGGGTGTTTGCATGCCACGTGGACCTTGGTGGTGGATTGTTGTGCGCCGGAGAGTCGTGGTTTGTGACAGAGGGTGATGTGTCATGCTGAGAGCCAGGGTGTGTATGTGTGTGTGTGTGTGTGTGTGGGATCCTGGATGTGATATGTGCCACCATGAAAAGTGTGTGCAAGTCGCTGGCTGAAAATGAGCAGCCTTCGGAGAGAGGGAGGAGAAGAAAGTGCTGTCGGTTGCAGCTGGAGGAATTGTGTTTCTCGCACACAGGTGCGCTGAACCCAAAGCAGCCAGGCAGGAAGTGCTGGCCCGAGTTTTGTGCATAGTTGTGTGCCGATGATGGCTAGGAGATGTGCGGGACCTTGGACGCGAAGTGAAAGCCTCGAAAAGCCATCCTAAATTGGCTTCTATTGACTTCTTGACTTCCTGAGATCTCCTGGTGGTCTCCTCTCCAAAAAAAAAAACAACCAACAACAACAAACAAACCACCCAGGCTGGAAAGGGGAGGGGGGTGGCTTGAGACCTCAGTGAGGGCCTTTGGGGTGCAAACTCCTGGCTGGGCAGCAGGAGAAGGAGGGCAGGAATCGGAGTGACATCCAGGTAAGGTTCAAAGTCACTTTTGCAGTGGATGGGTGGGCTTGCCTCTTGTTTCTGCATTCCTTGCTGCCTTTGGGGGGGGTGGGGAGAGGGAAGGGAGGGCCACGTACGCCGTGAGCACCAGAGGGAGGGGGGCGTGTGAGGCTGACTGTGGTTGTGATGTTTCCTTCAGCAATGTGTCGGTGATGCTTGTTTTCTCTTCTCCTCTTGTCGTCCCCTTTCTCTCTCTCTCTCTCTGTCCCTGTGTGTGTGCACGTCTCTTTCTTTCTTTCTCTCTCTCTGTATCTCTCTCTCCCCCTTTGCACTCGCTTCCCCCTCCTCCCTCCTTTCACAGACCCTCCTCCTCCTCCTCCTCCATCGCCACCTCCTCCTCCTCCTCCTCTTCTTCCTCCTTCTCTCCATCTCAGCTTGGCGCCTGGTCCTGGAAAGGCTGCCGAACCGTCCTCGTCGATCCTTTCCGTACCAAATGCTTCTGTGACCGGATCTCTACCTTCGCCATCTTAGCCCAGATTGCTGCTGACATGGTAAGTCCCTGCCAAAGGAGCATCTCCGCTGCCTGCCAGCCAGCCAGCCAGCCAGCCAGCCGGCCAGAGCGGGAGACAAAACCCTTGGCTTCTGCCCAAAAGGTGGAGGAGGAAAGAAAGAAAGGAAGGAAGGGAAGAAGGGAGGGAGGGGAGGGAGGGAGGGGAAAAAAAAGAAATCCACAGTCCAGCCTGTGACATTTCCAGCTTGCTCGGTGCACGCCTGCGTGTGGCAGAGTTGGGGTGTGTGTGTGTGTCCTGAGTGAGTGTGTGTCTCTCTCTCAGTGGGTGCATCGCAAAGATTAGCGCGTCTGAGCGACCGTGACTACATGCATGCCCAGCTAGAGGAAAGCAACGTCTCTCTAGCCTTTTGCACATCTCCCAGCTGTGCATCGGCGTTGCACAATCTTGCACATCGCGAGGTGCGTTATCTAGCAGAGACCAACCCCCCTTTTCCTTTGCTCTCTTTGAGAACCGGTGACCTGAATAAATCGCCGGGGATCGTAACGGCATTAAAATGACACCCTCTTGTGCCTTTTGACCCCCCCTTTTTTCTCAGTAAAACTGGGAGCTCCTTGGAGATGGGGCGAGAGGGGGGGGCTGGCTTTGCTTGTGTGGGGGGGGCAGGGGGAAGGCTTGCAAGTGAGTCAGCCGGTGCCGAAATGCTCGGAGGGGCTCTGGGTATCCAGGCCTCTGTTTGAGCTTTGCAGCAGCGAAGGATGGGAGGTGATGGCCTCCTTGGTCCTTTCGAAAGCAGCGCTGGCAGCTTAACTCCTTTTTTTCCACCGGGTTGGCCGGTGTCCAGTTTCAACTTCCAGATTTGGCTCCGGGTGTCCGAAAGACTTTTTGGTGGTCTCTAAAAAGGTGGTGGCTTTGTCTCGAAGTTCTTCATGCCTTCATCATCCTTCCCCAGGGCTGGGGGTGAAAGAAAAGGTGGAAGCTTTGGACTGGCTCCAAAAATGCCCCACAGAGGTTTGGATGAAGGAGTGGATTTGGATGTGGGCTTTGGCCCAGATGTGTCCTTCCAGGGATGGTGGGACGCTGGCTAGAAAGTTGGGGCAGAAGAAACGGAACGGATCAAATTGGCTCCGTCCAGATCAGAAGTTTGGATGGAAGAAATGTAGATGTGGGATTTATTTGATTTTTTTGGCTTTTGTGTGTGTTTGTTTTTTTTTCAAGGTTAGCTTTGTTTCTGATTTAGCAAACTGGTGTTCTAGGTCAAGTTGAAATTTGCCCTTCTCCATCCCATCCCTTGGGCGGCTCTCAGCTTTCCATCCTTCTGGGGTTGAGCTCCTGGAAGTTCTTCTGAGGTTTTCTCCTCCCTGACCAGGAAGGAAGGGTAAAGAGAAGATTGTGGGGATGGGCGAGAGGAGGTTTCCTGGTAAAAGGCAGGTTTTCCGAGATAGGTTTATTATTAGAAACACTAATGTATTTGGTCCACTAGTTGCCATGGAAACATCTGCACTGAAGTGGCTTTCAAAGTACAAGGTTGTCGAAGCTGAAGCCTCTGGAATTGGGGCAGGAGAAGATCCGGAAGGATGGTGGGCAGGACGGGGTCCTTCCCCCAAAGTGGGAACTGTCACAACATCCAAACCACCAAGTTGCTTCCTTGTCCCATTTCTTGGAGATTTACAGATTTAAAAAGTTGGAAGGAACTTTGTAGGTCATCTAGTCCAACCCTCCGCCCAAGCAGGAGACCCTACACCATTTCTGACAGATGCCAGTCCAGTCTCTTCTTGAAAGCCTCCAGTGATGAAGCTCCCACAACTTCCGAAGGCAACTTCTGTCCCATGGGTTGATTGTTCTCACTGTCAGGAAATTTCTCCTTATTTCTAGATTGAATCTCTCCTTGATCAGTTTCCATCCATTCTTCCTTGTCTGGCCTTCAGGTGCTTTGGAGAATAGCTTGACCCCCTCCTCTCTGTGGCAGCCCCTCAAATATTGGAAGACTTGCTATCCTGACTCCCCTGGTCCTTCTCTTCACTAGACCAGCCATGCCCAGTTCCTGCAACCGTTCATCGTATGTTTTAGCCTCCAGTCCCCTAATCATCCTGGTTGCTCTTCTCTGCACTTTTTCTAGAGTCTCAACATCTTTTTTCTAGTGTGGTGACCAAAACTGGATGTAGTACTCTAGGTGTGGTCTTACTAAGGCTTTATAGAGTGATATTAATACCTCACTTGATCTTGATTGTATCCCTCTGGAGGGGAAGGAGGGAGGGAGGTGACCCTTGGTTAGTCATGACCCAAGTGATCTCAAAGCTGAACCAACTCAGCAATAACCAAATATAAATAAATCAATGTTCTTTCCACCCTTCGCTCTTCATGTCTTCCCCATGTTGACGTCCTCCAAGAAGTCAGAACTTTTTGTAGGCCTCCGCACTTCTACAGGGCACCTTAGCTGAAGGGAGGACAATTTAAGCTTCAGCTCCCGCCTCCTCAATCTTATTTCTTCCTCTCTTTTTCGTTTTGGTTCATCTAAAACCTGGTTTATTGTTGCAGGAATAAGCCTTGACCAGTCTATGGCTTAGATTGTACCTCTGTTCTTTGCGTTGAGAAGTTTATTTCTCTGTCTCTTTTGTTGGGTTGGGTTGCCTGAACTGAGATAAAGTCAACTTTGTCTTGACTTGAGAACTGTCAACTTCTCTTAACAAGGATTTGTTGCAATGAACCAAGGTTCGGTTTGAAGCTGGTTTGTTACAGGTCATTTAAAGTTTACCTTTGTTAGGTCTCCTTCAAGTCAGGTTTGACTATAGCAGGTTTGGTTAAAAAAGTTTATGGGCAGAATAACATAAGGGACCTTGGAGGTCTTCTAATCCAAGCAGGAGACCCTCTCCCATTCTAGACAAGTGGCTGTCCGGTCTCTTCTTAAAAACCTCCAGTGAGAATTGACCTTACCATTATAAGTGCGATCTTGACTTTTTTCACCATAACTTGCAAGCACTCCAACTTCAGCTGATTCCAAATTTTTGGAAATTGTATCAAAAAGGTCTTCAAGGAAGCGGCTGTCGGAACTTCGGAACTAGGTCTTAAGTTGAGGACTACCTGTATCGTGAAGTGTTGATACCAATTTGTAAATCCTTATTATGTTCACACTTCGAATCCTGCATCTAGTTTTGGTCGCCACGATGTAAAAAAAGATGTGGAGACTCTAGAAAGAGTGCAGAGAAGAGCAACCAAGATGATGAGGGGACTGGAGGCTGAAACATATGAAGAACGGTTGCAGGAATTGGGTATGTCTAGTTTAATGAAAAGAAGGACTGGGGGAGACATGATAGCAGTGTGCCAATATCTCAGGAGTTGCCACAAAGAAGAGGGAGTCAAACTATTCTCCAAAGCACCTGAGGGCAGGACAAAAAACAATGGATAGAAATTAATCAAGCAGTGAAGCAACTAAGCAGAAAATTCCTGCCAGTGAGGACTATTAACCAACTTGCCTCCAGAAGTTGTGAATGCTCCAACACTGGGGGTTTTTTAAGAAGAGATTGGACAACCATTTGTCTGATATGGGATAGGGCTGTGATGGTGAACCTATGGCATGGGTGCCACAGGTGGCATGTAGAGTCATATCAGTGGGCACATGAGCTCAGCCGGCCAGCCAATTTTTGGGCCTTCTGGGCCCACCAGAAGTAGGGAAACAGGCTGTTTCCGATCTCCAGAGAGCCTTTGGGGCAGTGGGGAAGGCCGTTTTCGCCCTCCCCAGGCTCCTGGAAAGGCTCTAGAGCCTGGGGAGAATAAAAAATGAGCCTTTCAGTCCCACCAGAAGTCAGCAAATTTCCAGCCTCTGGAGGGCTTCCAGGGGGTTGGCTCCTAGAAAAGTCCTGGAGTCTGGGGACGGCGAAAAATGGGCCTACCAGGCCCACTGTGCCATTGCGTGCCAAAAGCAGGGAGAGTGCAGGTGGGTCACGCACACATGCATGGGGGGCGGGGGGCATAGAATTATGGGTGTGGGCACGCGCATGCATGATCCCCCCCGCTCCCCCCACTTTTGGCACGCGATGGCAAAAAGGTTAGCCGTCACTGGGATGGGATCTCCTGCTTGAGTGGGGAATCAGACTAGAAGACCTCCAAGGTCTCATCCAGCCCTGCTATCCTGTTGTTATTATTATTCTGTAATTATTAACAACCTCATTTGTACTTTTAATACTTTAGAAAATGACTTTACATTGTGTCTGTGTTCCCACATCCCCAAGGAGGCAGTTGTATGTTCTGCCCGGTTCCGCCGAGCCGATAGCAGTGACAATATGATGTCACTGAACCGGTTCTGCTTCCCCACCCCTCCCGTGTTATTCTTAACTTTTATTTGGCCCCACCCCCAATCTATTCACTGCCTCCTGAGTCCCAGCTGATCGGCTAGAATGAAAAAAATTGTTTAAACTTTTGCTGCGGGCTTCAAAGGGCCGCCCTACAGCTGATCAATGTTAAAAGGCAGTGTGGTGGTAGACCGGTGCCTCCAAAAACAAATGGGTAGACCAGTGCCTCCAAAAACAAATGAGTAGATCGGTGCCTCCAAAAACAAATGAGTAGATCAGTGCCTCCAAAAACGAATGAATAGACCGGTGCCTCCAAAAACAAATGAGTAGACTGGTGCCTCCAAAAACAAATGAGTAGATCGGTGCCTCCAAAAAGAAATGGATAGACCGGTGCCTCCAAAAACAAATGAGTAGATCGGTGCCTCCAAAAACAAATGGATAGACCGGTGCCTCCCAAAACAAATGAGTAGATCGGTGCCTCCCAAAACAAATGAGTAGACCGGTGCCTCCAAAAACAAATGGATAGACCGGTGCCTCCAAAAACGAATGAGTAGATCGGTGCCTCCAAAAACAAATGAGTAGATCGGTGCCTCCAAAAACAAATGGATAGACCGGTGCCTCCAAAAACGAATGAGTAGATCGGTGCCTCCAAAAACAAATGAGTAGATCGGTGCCTCCAAAAACAAATGGATAGACCGGTGCCTCCAAAAACAAATGAGTAGATCGGTGCCTCCAAAAACAAATGAGTAGATCGGTGCCTCCAAAAACAAATGGATAGACCGGTGCCTCCAAAAACGAATGAGTAGATCGGTGCCTCCAAAAACAAATGAGTAGATCGGTGCCTCCAAAAACAAATGGATAGACCGGTGCCTCCAAAAACGAATGAATAGATCGGTGCCTCCCAAAACGAATGAGTAGACCGGTGCCTCCAAAAACAAATGGATAGACCGGTGCCTCCAAAAACAAATGAGTAGATCGGTGCCTCCCAAAACGAATGAGTAGACCGGTGCCTCCAAAAACAAATGGATAGACCGGTGCCTCCAAAAACAAATGAGTAGATCGGTGCCTCCCAAAATGAATGAGTAGACCGGTGCCTCCAAAAACAAATGGATAGACCGGTGCCTCCAAAAACAAATGGGTAGACCGGTGCCTCCAAAAAAACAAATGAGTAGACAGATGCCTCCAAAAACAAATGGGTAGACCGGTACAGCTCTGCAAGCAGTTAAAAGCCTGGTAGACCAGTACCTGTGCTAAAGTCTAAAGAATTGTCATATGACCATCAAGCCACGGCCCACAAAATAAGCCACGCCCACAGCACCGGTAGTAAAAAAATTTAGAACCCACCCCTGCAAGGAGGTCAGTTAAAGATCTGCTAGCTTCATCCACACAACATGCTAATTTCGTTTAGTTTTATTCCCTCTTTGGGATTTCTGTTTTGGTCGGTTTTTGGTGGTGCTTGAGAAGGTGCTTCATGGCGCATGGCAAAGTCTGAATGCAGAAAAAGGAAAGGAAGTGGAAATCAAATGAAGAAGTTCGTGCAAAAGCTCCGATTACATTTTTAGGTGTATTCCTTTTCTTTTAAATAAATAAATAAATAAATAAAACTTCACTTGAGAATCTACAGGTAGTCCTCGGTTTATGACCGCGATGGAGCCCAAAATATCTGTGGTTAAGTGGGGCACTGGCTAAGTGAGTTTACGTCCCTGTTTATGATGTTTCTTGCCACCGTTGTTAAATGAATCACTGCCATTGATAAGTTAGTGACGCGGTCGTTAAATGAATGGGGCTTCCTCGTTGACTTTGTTTGTCAGAAGGTTGCAAAAGGGGATCACGGGAACGTTGCAACGGTCATAAATACGAGTCCGATGCCAAGTGTCTGAATCTTGATTGCATGATCGTGGGGATGCGACACGTGTGAAAAATTGTCGTAAGTCGCTTTTTTCAGTGCCGTTGTTATAACTTTGGTCATTAAATGAACTGTTGTAGATTATTGCATTATAATATATAATTGTACATTATTATACTTACATTCTGCTTATTTTATCCGATCTCTTTTTATTTGCTGGGACTTGTATATTTCAAGCATAATTATTATTATTATTATTTTTTAATTTGATTTATATGCCGCCCTTCTCCGGAGACTCAGGGCGGCTTACAATGCGTTAAGCAATAGCCTTCATACTTTTGTATATTTTATACAAAGTCAGTTTATTGCCCCCACAAACTGACCCAGCAGGTTCTGACCGGTTCTAGAGAACCGGTAGCGGAAATTTTGAGTAGTTCAGAGAACCGGCAAATACCACCTCTGGCTGGCCCCAGAGTGGGAACGGAATGGAGATTTTGCAATATCCTTCCCCCAGGAATGGGAAGGGAATGGAGATTTTGCAATATCCTTCCCCCAGGAATGGGAAGGGAATGGAGATTTTTCAATATCCTTCCCCCAGGAGTGGGGAGGAATGGGGATTTTGCAGTATCCTTCCCCTGCCATGCCCACCAAGCCACACCCACCAAGCCACACCACGCCCACCAAGCCACGCCCACAGAACCGGTAGTTAAAAAAATTGGATTTCACCACTGGTGTCTAGTATACTTCAATGCCCCTTAAATCTCAAATTGCATTATTGTTGGCAATTGGTGTCTCCTTTGTGTAACGATTACAGGGAGTCCTTGACTTATGTTCATTTGTTTAGTGACCATTCAAAGTAGGTGAGCACCCGAATTTCGATCACATCAACATAGAGATGCTTGCAACGGTTACGGGTGCAGGGACTGATCATAAATCCCCCTTTTCAGTGCCATTGTAACTTTGGACGGTCACTAAATGAATGGTTATAAGTCGAGGACTACCTGTGTAACCCAGATTGCTCAAAATGACGTGAAATTATTTGTTAAGTTGATGAAAATTATCCTCTTCAGGGAGACGACATCCAGTAGAGTAGACTTCTCTGATATTTTTTTTTTTCAAGGTCTGGGCAGCTACTGGTCTGTTAAGTGTAAAATCTGCTAAACAGGCTTACAGGAAGTCCTTGACTTATGGCTGCAATTGAGCCCAAAATTCCTGTTGCTAAGCAGAACAGTTGTTAATAGCAATAGCGCTTAGACTTATATACTGCTTCACAGGGCTTTACAGCTATCTCTAAGTGGTTTTACAGAGTCAGCATCTTGCCTCCAACAATCTGGGTCCTCGTTTTACCGACCTTGGTAAAGACGGAAGTCTGAGTCAACCTCGAGCTGGTCAGGATTGGACAGGGGTTGGACTAGATGACCTACAAGGTCCCTTCCAACTCTATTAACCTAACCTAACCTAACCTAACCTAACCTTACCTAACCTAACTTAACCCAACCCAACCCAACCCAACCCAACACAACACAACACAACACAACACAACACAACCCAACCCAACCCAACCCAACCCAACCCAACACAACCCAACACAACCCAACACAACACAATACAATACAATACAATACAATCTAGGATGGAAGGAATCGAACTCCTGGCAATGTGAGCAGAGTTAGCCTGCAATACTGCATTCTAACCACTGAGCCACCCCGGCTCTTTGTGAGTTTTGTCCCGTTTTACCACCTTTTTGCAGCAGCTGTTAAGTCGATGACGGCACTTGTTAAGAGAATTATGCGGTTGTTGAGTGAATCTGGCTTCTCTATGGTTTTTGCATGTCAGAAGGTTGCAAAAGGTGATCACATGACCCGGGACCACGGCAACTGTCATACGAGCCAATTGCCACTGTCCAAACTTTCATCACACAATCACGGGTCCACTGCAACGGTTATAACTTTGAGAAACGATCATAAGTCACTTTTTTGCAGTGACATTGTAACTTCAAACAGTCAGTAAATGAAATGATTGTAAGCTGAGAACTCCTTGTACAGGTAGTCCTTGACGTACGACCACAACTGAGCCCAACATTTATGTTGTTAAGCAAGACAGTTATTAAGTGAGCTTTGCCCCATTTTACAACGTTCCTTGCCACAGTTTTTTAACTGTGCTTTGACTTTGATTATCAGAAGGTCACAAAAGGTGATCTGTTCTGCCCCAGCTACGGACCACAAAGAACGCAGCACACACAAAGTCCGTTCAAACCTTAGTTTACTAAATAAACCAGTTTTTTACAATGGCTGTTAATTAACTGCATTAATAGCCACCAAGAATTCAAAGAATAATAACTGAAAGCTTACTATGGTTGGCAGAATGCCCAGAAGCAATTTGCAGGAAGCTGATAAGATAAGCAAGGCAAGACACGAAGGTATGTGAACGGAGTTGTTCCCTGCAAATTGCTTCAGTCGGCGTTCCTCCTTAAATAGGCTAAGGGAGTGGCCAATTAGCCCCAAGCCTTACTCTCGAGGAGACCTCCTCCTGAGGAGCCATTCCTGCCTTTTGGCCGCTCTGCATGCCGTTGCATCGAGAAGAGGCTCCTCCTCTTCGTCCTCTTCACTTATGGGAGCTTCTGGAGGTTCTGAAGGCCCTGGCTGAATCCCCGCCTCTGGCACCACATCTTCTCCAGCCTCCTCACTGTCCGACTCGAGCGCCAGCTGCACAGGCTGCTGGCGCAACACCACACCAGCCTCCTCGCTGTCGGAATCAGCTACTAGCTGCACAGGCTGCGTATGATTGTTAAGTGAATCACTACAGTGGTTAAGTTATTAACACAGTTCTTAAGTGAATCTGGCTTCCCCCATTGACTTTGCTTGTCAGAAGGTCACAAAAAGTGATCACGTGACCCCTGGGATAGAGCAACTGACATAAATACGAGTCGGTTGCCAAGCGTCTGAAGTTTGATCCTGCTGCAATGGTTGTAAATGTGAAAAATGGCACACTTTTTTCAATGATGTTGTAACTTCAAACAGTCACTATATGAACTGTTGTAAGTCAAGGATTACCTGTATTTTAAATCAAGATTTTGCTGTCCCAAAGGTGCTTTTTTCCAAGAGGCAACTGGACTTTCTGTTTTTTTCTATGAAGACGTTTCGCTTCTCATCCAAGAAGCTTCTTCAGCTCTAGCTGGATGGTGGGGAATGGAAGGATTGATACTCCTTGCAGACAGCTGGTCATTTGCATTCTTTTTAGAGAGACGTTGAGTCCACCTGGAGGTTTATCTGCGTCCTCAGGGTCCCCTGAGTGCTGCAAATGAGTGGGGAGTACAAATGGGTGTGGAACAGTTCCACTCCCATTTACACTAGTCAGGTGACCCTGAGGACACAGTTAAACCTCCAAGTGGCCTCAACGGCCCTCAAAAAGGATGCCAATGACCAGCTGTCTGCAAGGAATATAAATCCTTCCATTCCCCATCATCCAGTCAGAGCAGAAGAAGCTTCTTGGATGAGAAGCGAAACGTCTTCAAAGAAAAAAACAGAAAATCCAGCTGCCTCTTGAAAAAAAGCACCTTTGGGACAGCCGTGACAAGATTTGGCTGGTTTTTGTCGGAGTTGATTCCAGAAACGACGATGCGCTGACGAACTTTCAACACCTGGATCTTCTCCCAAGCTCTGAGTAAGGATGGTGGGAGGTCCTGCTGGGTGTGTGGCATTTGTTTAAATCGTTGCCATCTGTTTATTGTTTTATGGAGACGGTTATTTTTATGTTGTGTTGTGTTGTGAGCCATGCAGAGGCAGTCAGGAGTTGCACGACACCTAAATTGAACGGATGAATAACTGCATCTGCTTTCCACATAAACCTTAACATATTGCCCAGTTTACTGATGGAACTTCAGTAACGGTAGTCCTCCATTTACAAGAGTTTGTTTAGTGACATTTTCAGATTAACAGAGTTGGGAGGGACCTTGTAGGTCATCTAGTCCAACCCCCCCCCTCCCCAAGCAGGAGACCTTACACCATTTCTGACAGATGGCAGTCCAGTCTCTTCTTGAAAGCCTCCAGTGTTGAAGCTTCCGTTCAAAGTTATAACAGCACTGAAGGAAGAGACTTAAGACCATTTTTCACACTTATGACCATTGCAGCATCCCCGTGGTCACGTGATCAAAATACAGAGGCATGTACGTATGATGGTCTCAGTGTCCTAGAGTCACGTGTGTTGTGACCTAGGCTCTCTTAGTCATTACAAGACACAGTTTTGTCTTAAACAAACCTATTTTATTATAGCAGCTGGGAATTACTTCATTCCCAGCTTAGTCCAAATTAATTCCAAAACAAGTCCTTCAGAAAAAGTCCTTCGGCTTATCTCAAACCTTTATCTTCCTTGGCACCCTGCCAAGGGCCTTTCTTGGCAAAGCCCCACGAAGTTCAGAAACAAGAGACACCGACTGGAAACAAATGTAGCAACATTGCTTTCCTACAAAGAGCCCAAGATCCTTTGCTGCTCTTTTAAGTCTTGTGTGAGGGGCCAATCATCTCCTGGCCTTACTCCCGAGTCGTCCTTTTTGCTTTAGCTGCTCTTGCCTTCTGGCAGCTCTGCGCATGCGTGCATTAGGAACAAGCTCCTCCTGTTCCTCTGCCTCACTGTTGTCCGACTCTGGAGGCTCTGGAGTCCGCGCATCACTCCCAGATGGCCCGGGCCTTATCTCTGCCTCTGAGCCAGAGTCCTCATCCGGGCCCTCCCCAGACTCCAGGACTGGCCCATGGTCCTCCCCAGCCTCTTCACTGTCCAACTCTGCTGCTGGCTCCACGGGCTGCTGGTGGACCACAACAACGTGTTACCCTTTTGTGACCTTCTGGCAAGCAAAGTCCATGGGGAAGTCAGATTCACTTAACAACTGCAGTGATTCACTTAACAACTGTGGCAAGAAAGGTTGTAAAATGGGGCAAAACTCACTTAACCAATGTCTCACTTAGCAACAGAAACGTTGGGCTCAACTATGGTCGTAAGTCGAGGACTACCTGTATTATATTTTTATTTATTTTTATTTGTATCCCACCTTTACTATTTCTTTTTTAATAAATAATTCAAGGTGGTGAATGTACCTGATACTCCTTCGTTCTCCTATTTTCCCCATAACAACAGTCCTGCGAGGTGGATGGGGCTGAGGCAAAGTCACTTGCTCAAAGTCACTCAGTATGTTTTCATGCCTAAGGCAGGACTAGAACTCACTGTCTCTTAGCGATTGGCCTAATGTCACCCAGTCAGCTTTCATACAGAAGGTGGGAGTACAGCTCACAGCCTCCTGGTGATTGGCCCAAAATCTGTTGTGGTCCGCCAGCAGTCTGCAGAGCTGGCAGTGGAGTTGGACAGTGAGGAGGCTGGGGAGGAACATGGGCCAGTCCTGGAGGCTGGGGAAGGCCCAGACGAGGGCTCTGCATCGGAGGCAGAGATGGGGCCAGGACCATCTGGGAGTGATGCGCAGACTCCGGAGCCTCCAGAGTCGGACAGCAGAGAGGCAGAGGAACAGGAGGAGCCTGTTCCTAGTGCACGCATGCGCAGAACTGCCAGAAGGCAAGAGAAGCTAAAGCAAAAGGTATGACTTGAGAGTAAGGCCAGGAGATGATTGGCCCCTCCCATAAGACTTAAAAGAGAAACAAAGGCACTTGGGCCTTTTGCAGGAAAGCAACGTTGCTAACTCTGTTTCCAGTCGACATCTCTTGTTTGTTTCTGAACTTCATGGGGCTTTGCCAAGTAAGGCCTTTGGCAGGGTGTCAAAGAAGATAAAGGTTGGTGATTATCCCAAAAGACTTCTTCCAAAGGACTTGTTTTGCAAGTAATTGGGACTCAGCTGGGAATGAATGTAATTCCCAGCAGTTACAATAAAATAGGTTTTTTTGGGAACTAATTGTAATGTCTCAGTAAGTCTAGGTTACAACAAAGTCACCCATATGGCTTTCGTGTCTAAGGTGGGACTAGAACTCACTGTCTACAGGTGATTGGTCCATAGTCACTCAGTCAGCTTTCATGTCTAAGGCAGAACTAGAACTCACTATCTCTTAGCGATTGGCCTAAAGTCACCCAGTCAGCTTTCATGCTGAAGGTAGGCCATCACCAGGAGATGATGAATTCTAGTCCCACCTTAGACATGAAAGACATGTAGGTGAATTTGGGCCAATTACCAAGGGACTGTGAGTTCTACTCCCACCTTCAGCATGAAGTCACCCAATTGGCTTTCATGCTGAAGGTGGGACTAGAACTCACAGTCCCTAGGTGATTGGCCCAAAGTCACCCAATTGGCTTTCATGCTGAAGGTGGGACTAGAACTCACAGTCTCTTGGTGATTGGCTCAAAGTCACCCAATTGGCTTTCATGCTGAAGGTGGGACTAGAACTCACAGTCCCTTGGTGATTGGCCCAAAGTCACCCAATTGACTTTCATGCTGAAGGTGGGACTAGAACTCACAGTCCCTAGGTAATTGGCCAAAGTCACACAATTGGCTTTCATGCTGAAGGTGGGACTAGAACTCACAGTCTCTTGGTGATTGGCCCAAAGTCACCCATATGGTTTTCACGTCTAAGGCGGGACTAGAACTCACCCTCTCCCGGTGATTAGACTAAAGTCACCCAGTTGATTTTCATGCCTGTGAAACTAGAACTCACAGTCCCTTGGAGATTGGCCCAAAGTCACCTATATGTCTTTCATGTCTAAGATGAAACTGGAATTCACCATCGCCTGGTGATGGCCCAAATTCACCCAACCAGCTTTAGTGCCTAAGTCAGGACTGGAATTCTCTATCTCCCAGTTTCTAGCCTGGTGCTTTAACCACTAGACCACCACTGTGGTTGCCATGATACATAAAGGACCTTGTGAAGACTATATCCTCCTATTTTGACACAGTCTTGACTTCTGGAAGGATTCTGAGGACAGATCATCCTTGTTTAGCAACCACATTTGGAACCAGCACCTCGGTCGTTATGCAAAGCGGTCACTAAGTGAAACCGCAACTGGGCTTACTATCTTCCTTCAGCTTTCCAGACCTGCGAAGGTTGTAAATCTGAGGATTTGGTCAGAAAGATATTTTTTTCAACCCCGTCACATTTGCAGACGGTCACTAAACGAGGCGGTCTGTTAAGATATTTAAATGTAGTAGCTGGAGCAAAGGGTTGTCCAATGAGTGAGAACGACGCACAGTTGTAGCTGATTGATTGGGCAGCGCTGGCTCCTGCGTGAGGCAAGCTGCGCTGTGATATAATTATTAGGAAAAAGAGAGAGAGAGAGAGAGAGAGAGAGAGAGAGAGGTAACAGAATAACAGAATTGGAAGGGACCTTGGAGGTCTTCTAGTCCAACCCCCTGCTCAAGCAGGAGACCCTATCCCATCCCAGATAAACATCTAATCTCTTCTTGAGAGCCTCCAGGGATGGAGCACCCACGACTTCCGAAGGTGAGCCATTCCATTGATTAATTGTCCTCACTGTTGGGAAATTTCTCCTTAATTCTAGATTAGATATCTCCTTGACAACATTGTCCTTGGTTTGGATTGTAGGTTATCCCCCTCTTCTCTGCGAAAACTCTTTAAACATTGGAAGTCGGCTATCATGACATCTCTGGTCCTTTTCTTTGTTAGAGTAGACATTCCCAGTTCCTGCAACCGTTCATTGGATGGTTTAGCCTCCAGTCTCCTAATCATCTTTGTTGATCTTCCATGCTCTCTTTCTGTTCTTAACCCACCCAACTTAAAAGAAAAGGAAAAAAAAACCCCACAAAGTTTTCAAATTTACCCATGGCATTTCCCGTTCTGGATTAATCCAGAATTTTAAAGTTGACCTTACTTTAAGGACTTCTACATTCCATGAGGGCTTAGTTCATTTTGAGAAGAAAGGTGGCACGCGGAGCCATATCGGTGGGCACACAAGCTCAGCTTTGGTGTGCATGCATGTGCTGGCCAGCTGATTTTCGGCCCTTTTGGGCCCACCAGAAGTCAGGAAAAAGGCTGTTTCCGGCCTCCGGAGGGGGTGGGGAAGGCCATTTTCACCCTCCCCAGACTCCTAGAAAGGCTCTGGAGCCTGGGGAGAGTGAAAAACGGGCCTTCTGTTTTTTTTATTAATTAATAAATAAAATTCTAGAGTGTGCAGAGATGGCCAAACTGACGAGTGAGCTAAAAAATGAAGAGAACTTTAAGTACTACGAAGTATGGGGAATTTGGTATAACTGGTTAAAGAATAGGATAAAAATATGATAATAGGCTACGATTTGTTAGACACCCGAAATGGACTTAATTGTATAGAAATGTAGAGAATTGTATAGAACTGCATACTGTATAGCTATGGATGGAATTCATTTAATGTTTGATCTATGAAATGTGTCAACATTGCACCTCGGATCAAGATTGTGATTGTACATTGTCTTTTTAAAAATTGGAAAATTCAATAAAGTATTTAAAAAAAAAAAAAGAAAAACGGGCCTTCTGGTGGGACCGGAAGTCGGCAAACGGGCCATTTCCAGCCTCCGGAGGTCCTTCGGGGGGTGGGTGGGGAAGGCTGTTTTCACCCTCCCCAGACTCCTAGAAAGGCTCTGGAGCCTGGGAAGAGCGAAAAACAGGCCTACCTTGCCATCGCATGCCAAAAGTGGAGGGAGCGTGGGGGGGGGTGTCATGCGTGCATGCATGGGGGCAGGGCACATAGAATTGTGGGTATGGGCACACACATGGGTGACCCCCCCCCCACACTCCTCCCCCACTTTTGGCACACGATGGCAAAAAGGTTAGCCATCACTGTCCTAGAGCATGGGCTTTGTAACTTTTTCAGGAATGTGCAAGACATAGATAAGAGAGAGGGGAACTATTCAGAAGGGGCGGGATGTCATATACCAAAACCACAGCGGCCGCCGGTCCCACGAAGGCATAGGGCAGGCCTCCCTCCAAAGATAGCCAAATGCTGGGTCGTTGTGACCCCGACTCCCGAGCCTGTCCTAACAGAGGAAGAGGACTCAGAAGGTGATGGGGAGGAACTGACAAGGCCTCCCTCTCCAGGACCCTCCTCTCTGGCAATGCCTCAGGTTCCACCCGAAGGCCAAGAGGAACAGCCTGGGATATGCCAGGAGGAAAGCGTATCGGAACAACAACAGATAGAGAGCGAGGATGATGAATCCTGGCTTGATCCCAGGCAGCGTCGGAGGGAGAAGCATGCGCAGCAACGAAAGAGGTGTGGGAGGGCCAGAGATTGAGCTGAGTCACTGAGCCACACCCCATAAGGAATAAAAGTGGGTGTGATTTTTTTTTTTTTTTGAATTTTGATTTATATGCCGCCCTTCTTCGGAGACTCAGGGCGGCTTACAATGCGTTAAGCAATAGCCTTCATACTTCTGTATATTTATACAAAGTCAGTTTATTGCCCCCACAATCTTGGTCCTCATTTTACCTACCTTAGAAAGGATGGAAGGCTGAGTCAACCTTGAGCCTTGGAGAGATTCGAACCAGCAGTAATTGCAGGCAGCTGTGTTAATAACAGGGTGCTTAGACCACTGTACTATCAAGGCTCTTCAGGCTTTGTGGCGGTCAAAGTTAAAAACCTGAGAGTCACATCGCGTTGCCTGAAATCTGGCTTGTGCATATTTGGATTGGACCTTGGCTAACTCTTGCTTTATGGATTACTTTTTGCTACTGAACCGGACTGAGGATAAACTCTCTCTTGCTGACTGTGAGTGAAAACTGACTTGGCAGGCATTTCGCAGTTCACTGCCAAAACTCTTATCTGCAAGGGTTTCTAGTCTGATTGCTTAATAAACTCTTGGCAGGTGTGCCTGGTTGTGTGTTTGCCTGTGTGGGGAAGGGGGACAGAACATCGGGCAAGGAAGAAGAAAGGAGAAAAGGAGACCTTGGAGGTCTTCTAATCCAACCCCCTGCTCAAACAGGAGACCTTATACCATTTCATACAAATGGTTGTCTAGTCTGTTCTTAAAAACTTAGAACTAAGGAGGAATTTCCTGATAGTGAGAACAATTAATCAGTGGAATGGCTTACCTCCAGAAGTTGTGAATGCTCCAACACTGGAGGTTTTGAAGAAGAGAATGGACAGCCATTTGTCTGGAATGGTATCAGGCAGGGGTCAGCAATCTGCGGCTCTGGAGCCGCATGTGGCTCTTTCATCCCTCTGTTGCGGCTCCTTGTCACTCAAAATATGCATCCCAACCACCAATGTGCATCACCCGCCAGCACACGATTTATTGAGCTTTTCAACCCCTGGTAGGCCAACCATGGATAAATCCAAGAAAAGAAAAGTTTCAGAAGAAAACAGAGCGTTCAATTACATATGCTAGTTTTGTGGCCACTCAAGAAATGGTCAGGCACGGGAAGAGTTTTGTGGCTCCCGGTGTTTTCTTTTCTGTGGGAAACGGATCCAAATGTCTCTTCGAGTGTTTAAGTTTGGAGACCCCTGGTATAGGGTCTCCTGCTTGAGCAGGGGGTTGGACTAGAAGACCTCCAAAGTCCCTTCCAACTCTGTTATTTGATTATTCTGATCTTTCTTAGTTACTGAGGCCAAATGACGTTAGTCAGATGCTTCCACCATCTGTGGCTTCTTGTGTTGCATCCTGCAGGAGAGAGAAACTCATGAAGTCACTGATGTTGAAGATCAAAATGACATCTGCTCGGCCTCTTTATTTATGCCATGCTTTTTTAACAGTTGCTGGTTGGAGATGAAAGTTGAAATTTCCAGTTTATTCTGGCAGTAGCTCAGCTCCGTCTTTCCGCGAAAGGTTTCCTAAAGCTGCCATTTGTGTGTGACATGTTGTAACCCTCCTTTGTGCATTTTCATGCTCTTTTTATAATGGGCAAATACACGGTGCGTTGTTTGGGTAACGTGCCACGTTTTATTGAGAGCTGGCACTCAGTGTTCATGAAATTTCTCAGGATAAACACAATCTGGGATCTCTCTTTGTACACATTTTTCCTTCTGTGGCATCAAGCAATGCTCACATACCAGAACCTGAAGGACATTGTTTAAGTCCCAAAGGTGCTTTTTCAAAAGGCAACTGGACTTTCTGGTTTTCCTTTGAAGGCATTTTGCTTCTTATCCAAGAAGCTTCTTCAGCTTTGTCTGAAGAAGGCAGTCAGAGCTGAAGAAGCTTCTTGGATGAGAAGCGAAACGTCTTCAAAGAAAAACAAAGAAAGTCCAGTTGCCTCTTGAAAAAGCACCTTTGGGACAACCATGACCTGGATGACTGAGAATTTCCATAGACATTATTTAAGTCCACCATCCAGCTCCATGGTGTACGCTAGGATTTTCAACTTGTCAATTTTAAGTTTTGAGGACTTCAACTCCCAGAATTCTGTAAACTGAAGTCCACAAGTCTTAAAGTTTCCATGCTGGCTGCGGAATTCTATAAGCTGAAGTCCACAAGTCTTAAAGTCCACAAGTCTTAAAGACCTGAAGTCCACAAGTCTTAAATGCCAAGGTTGAACATTTCTCAACCATCCTCAAATTCAATCTAGATGTCTGCAGAAAAGATGCAATTGTACATCTGAAGGCCTTCTCTCTTCTTCTGGTGAATAATCTTGGTGGAGAACCATCCTAGTGTCGTGATTATTTGTGAAGTTAGGTGGCTGTGACTCTTATCGTTAGGGTAAGAAGCAGAAAACGAAGCAATTTTAGTACCGTGGAGCTAAAACTTGCAATTTCTTAAAACATTTCTTCTCACATGAAATAGATATTTGGATCTGTGTCTTGTGTCAGGGTTCTAAGGAACACCCCCAACGAAAGAAGACTCCGAGGCTAGAAGTTCCTCAAAGTTCCATTTTATTAGAGATGTCATATTGGCACATCTGGGAAAACCCGAATCTGAAAGCTACCAGGTTTCCCTCACCCAAAAGAAAGTTCAAGTCCCTTCCCCCTGCATCCACATGTCCATCACATGGTCCAATCAATGCACCGTCCCAACTGGAGATGCCTCCCAGTCACACCACTCCGGGTGCAGGGCAGAATGTCCTTGACTCCCAGAGAAAAGAATGTTATTATGGCTAGATGACTCTCCGATTCCATACAATCCCCCCTCCCAGTTTCCCACAGCGCTAAATATGGCAGCCCTGAAGATCCAAAGAAAAAGATGGCCTCCAGGGCTGACATCTTGTTTATGGAACAACGTGAGAATTTCTTTCAACCTTCTCTTGGGTAGACTTCAATCTGTTCTTCTGCATCTTGTATTCTAGTATCCTGATCTTCTGCAGGATATCCCCTCAGGTGTCTGAGTAGTGTTCTCATATCCTCGTCCGTCTTCTCTCCTTGAGGCTCAACATCTGCTGACTTGTCTTTGTCTCTTCATCAGATCAAGCTTCTAGTTCATGATAATCTTCATGATATTTCTCCGGAAACCGCTCCAATTTATCTCAATAATTCTCAATAACTGATTATTATATTATTACATTAATGTTTCATCTCACTAACTCTTATTTCTGCCTTCCAGCGGATGAACTATCCCATCCAGTTTACTGCTAATGACACCCGCAATTTCTTTAGCATTTTATACAAGTCATTAAGTCATTCATACATGTCATTAATTCACGAAGGAGATTGGCTAAGAACTATATCTTGTTTCACTCCACTCAGAACCTCTTTCTGGTTTAATGGGGAACTATTGATGAACTCAATTTTCAAGCCAGCTACTGTACGTGGTCACTAATTAGAATGCAGCTTGCTAATTAGAATGTCATGGATGAGTTTGTCAAAGAAGAACTTACTGACTGTCCATGAGATCTTAAAAACCAGGTGGATGATTCTGTTTCAGAGCTAGGGGTCTAGATTGCGTGGTTGAATCTGTATCGTTGTTAATTATGTTGGTTGGTTTTTATCTCAGTTGCTGTATATGTTATTTATTTATTTTTGTGTCTTTGTGTGTGTGTTGTTTTTAATCTGGTTTCATTGTGAGCTGTACAGAGTCATGTACGTGCGATGGGCAGCTATATAAATTGATTGACTGACTGATTGGTTGATTGATTGATTGAATGAATGAATGAATGAATGAATGAATACAATGATTTACTGAAATCAAGATACGTTATGTTGATAGCATTCCCACCATCTATTAAGTATCTTTTTAAAAAGTAAGACTCTGGGATTTCAATCTATTCAAAGTACATTTCCTACTACCACGTTTCTATCAGTTTGGATTTTCAATGTTTTTCCTTTGTGTTGATCCTCACAATGGTTTCTTGGAATAGATACTCTCTTGTTACAGAAGAGACAGACAATATAGGAGTTGAATAGTTCTTTGTTAGGGGTTCGCATTTTAGCGTCCTCATTGAGCAGCTCTTATGCTACTTATTTCCACTTCCTTTATTTTTGAACTTGTGTGGGGGGAAAAAAAGTCTGTTTTTTGTTGCTGCTTGCACATTATCTTATGAGCCATCGTTCTGAGCAATAGAATAGCATCATTCTGGCATTTTTACATCTCTTTGATGTGTCTTTTTTGCTCTGTGTTGATCTGCTGTTAAGCTTTCACTAAGCTTTTGAGGAATCTTGCTGGGGTGTTCTAGGCCCAACTCGCCACAACACAATTCAAGGCTGTATTAATTGTTTCCTTCAGTAACTTTTATTATTGTGACCACATTTTCATTGAAATCACTGTAACTCTTGTATTTCGGGATTGATTTTCGTTGTTTTATTATTATTGGCCACAGTTCTGTTGAAATTACTTTAATTTCCAAACATTGCTCTTTTTTTCCCCCCATTCCAAGATCTGTGATCGACCATGCTGAGCTTCATTAACTCCCAAGTGAACATTGCTAGCTGATGTTCTAGTGTCCCTCTTGTTTGATTTTGTAAATCTTTGTGCTCCTCTGTGAATAGTGCAGCCACTAGTGTTTTCATCAAAGATTTCCATCAAACTCCTGCAAGAATGTGTTATCTACAAATAAATACCACATTGTTTTCGAGGTGAAGAGCATTGGAACATACAACTGCATGATCTTTCCTTTCCCTTCCCTTCTATCCTTCCCATGCCTTTCTTTCTTTCTTTCTTTCTTTCTTTCTTTCTTTCTTTCTTTCTTTCTTTCTTTCTTTCTTTCTTCCTTCCTTCCCTTCCTCCCTCCCTCCTACACATTTCCTTCATTCCCTCTTTCTCACATATTTTCTCCCTCCCTTCCTCCCTCTTCCCTCTCTTTTTCACATATTTCCTTCCTTCCTTCCTTCCTTCCTTCCTTCCTTCCTTCCTTCCTTCCTTCCTTCCTTCCTTTCCTCCCTTACATCCATCCATCCATCCATCTATCTATCTATCTTTCTCTCTTTCTTTCTTTTCCCTCCCTTCCTCCATCCCTCCTACACATTTCCTTCCTTCCTCTTTCTCACATATTTTCTCCCTCCCTTCCTCCCTCTTCCCTCCCTCTTTCTCACATATTTCCTTCCTTTTCCTTTCCTTCCTTCCTTCCTTCCTTCCTTCCTTCCTTCCTTCCTTCCTTCCTTCTTTCCTCCCTCCCTCCCTCCCTTACATCCATCCATCCATCTTTCTTTTTTTCTTCCTTCCCTCCCTCCCTCCCTCCCTCCTACACATTTCCTACCTTCCCTCTTTCTCACATATTTCCTCCCTCCCTCCCTCTTTCTCACATATTTCCTTCCTTCCTTCCTTCCTTCCCTCCTTCCTTCCTTCCTTCCTTCCTTCCTTCCTTCCCTCCCTCCCTCCCTCCCTCCCTCCCTCCCTCCCTCTTCGACTCTTGTGCCAAATTTATTTTTTTTTTGGTGTGCTGCCTTATATTCCTGTTGCAGTCTTTGCTTACTCAGTAGGAAACAATCATTCAATTATCCCCAGTGCCAACCATCAGCTCTCAGGACCATTCCCCTGCCACCAGTCCCTCTTCAAGAGATGGCCTCTTTACTCCTGCTGACCGAGCACAGTATCCCTGCAAACGTGCATTTTCTCTGGTCCCAAAGGTGCTTTTTTTTTTTTTCAAGAGGCAACTGGACTCCCTTGTTTTTTCTTTTGAAGATGTTTCGCTTCTCAACACCACCACCGGAAGAGGATTTAATTAAAAAAATTCTAGAATGTGCAGAATTAGATAAATTAACTAAAGAAATTAAGGGGAAAGAAGAATCAAAGTATTATAAGGTTTGGAGTAGATGGTATGAATGGTTGAAACATAAGGAAATAAGTTAAATGAATGAAGAAAGGAAGGGGAGAAATGTGTCTGATCTTTTGTTAGTAAAGAAGAAATGATATAAAGTAGAAAATGAACGTCAAATAAGTTTATACTTAAATATTTGTAAATATTGATCTATAGAAAGAGCAGACCGCTGGGTATAGCTGAAAAGAAAAGTGATATTTTTCTTTTTTGTGTTACTTTTTGTTGTATGTACATGTTTGATTTTTAATGTGTTTTTAATGTGTTTAAAATAAAAAAAACTTTTTAAATAATAATAAAAATAGATGTTTCGCTTCTCATCCCAGAAGCTTCTTCAGCTCTGACTGGATGATGGGAGGAAATGGAAGGATTGATACTCCTTGCAGACAGCTGGTCATTTGCATCCTTTCTGAGAGTCATTGAGGCTAATTGAAGGTTTATCTGAATGGAAAATGATGGATAAAAGATTGTACATTTAAATATGTTTATGAGAAATCAAAATAAAAACTCTTTGAGGAAAAAAAAGGGTACAGATAAACCTCCAAGTGGCCTCAACAACTCTCTAAAAGGATGCAAATGACCAACTGTTTGCAAGAAATGTAAATCCTTCCATTCCCCACCATCCTGTCAGAGCTGAAGAAGCTCCTTGGATGAGAAGCGAAATGTCTTCAAAGAAAAAACAAGAAAGTCCAGTTGCCTCCTGAAAAAAGCACCTTTGGGACAAGCATGACCTGGATGACTGAGAATCTCCATAGACATCTTCTCTGGTCGTTCCCCTTCTCTTCTTCATCTCATCCTCCTTTGAACTCCTGTTAGTTTTCCCTCTTTGCTCATTCGGTGTGTTTTCATCCATAATATCCATATGTTCCTCAGACATCTGTTCCTGTTTAGATGTCTCTGTTTTTAATTCTTCTTTTTTTTTTAAAAAAAAAAAATGCTTTTACTTTGCATTCTAAGTACAGGTATTCCTCGACTTACGACAGTTCATTTAGTGACCATACAAAGTTACAATGGCACTGGAAAAAAAGTGACTTATGACCACTTTTCACACTTAACGACCATTGAAGCCAGGGCTGAAATGTAAAATGTGTTACTACCGGTTCTGTGGGCGTGGCTTGGGGGGGTAATGTGACTGGGTGGGCGTGGCCAACATTTTTTAAAAAAAAAAACCTTTTCAAAGCATTTTTTCTAATGCTTTGAAAAGCCTCTGGCGATCAGCAACTCAGCTGGGATCATCAGAGAGGCTTTTTAAAAAAATGCTTTGAGAAACATCTCTGATGATCAGGCAACTCAGCTGGGATCGTCAGAGACTTTTCAAAGCATTTTTTTTTACCACCTCTTCGGCCAAGAGGTTGCAGAAAAAAATGCTTTGAAAAGCCTCTGATGATCCCAGCTGAGCCACGCGATCATCAGAGGCTTTTTTTTTTTTTACTTTTAAAAGCATTTTTTCGGCCGAAGAGGTTGTAGAAAAAATGCTTTCAAAAGTAAAAAAAAAAAGCCTCTGGAGATCATGCGACTCAGCTGAGCATGGTGGGGGGGGGCGCAGGGATTTTTGCTACGGTTCTCCGAACCACCGCTGCCATCGCTACCGGATCGGCGATCCGGTCCGAACCAGGAGCATTTCACCCCTGATTGAAGCATCCCCATGGTCACATGATCAAAATTGGGACGCTGGGCAACTGACTCCTATTTATGACGGTTGCAGAGTCCGGGGATCACATGATTCCCTTTTGCGACCTTAACACCTGCAGTGACTCGTTAAGAACTGTGGCAAGTAAGGTCGCAAAATAAGGCAAAACGTCACTTAACCAATCTCTCACTTCACAACAACAGAAATGTTGGGCTCAAATTATGGTCGTAAGTCGAGGACTTCGTGTACTCTTTCTAGGTCAAGCTTCCCACTGCATATTCATTTCTTGCAAGACAAGAGCTACGTCTCATTTTATTTTTATTTTCTAGGCGCAAGTCTCTAAAAAAAAAAAATGTGCACCCTGTTTGGAAGAAAACTGCGAATGAGATGATGTGCTTATTTTTAGATAAACGAAGGAAGCCATCACCTGTCACTCCTCTTACTTCACTTTTCTTGAAACAGCAGTCGAAGGATGGGGAAAAAGACACACACACAGAAAGACACAATTCCTGTCTAAACAACAGCAAAGGTTACCCTCACAGTGCTTTTCAAGCAAACGATTTGCGCTCCTTGGATTCAGGTGATCCTCGACTTACAACCACTTGTTTAGTGGCCGTTTAAGTTACGACAGCACTGAAAAAAGTGACTTAGGCCAGTGGTGAAATCTAAAATTTGTTACTACCGGTTCTGTGGGCGTGGCTTGTGTGTTGTGGGGGGGTTAATGTGACTGGGTGGGCGTGGCCATTTTTTTTTTTTTTTTACTTTTAAAAGCATTTTTTTGTTGGAAGAGGTTGTAGAAAAAATGCTTTTAAAAGTAAAAAAAAAAGCCTCTGGAGATCATGCGACTCAGCTGAGCATGGTGGGGGGGGGGCGCAGGGATTTTTGCTACCGGTTCTCCGAACCACCCGCTGCCATCGCTACCGGATCGGGCGATCCGGTCCGAACCAGGAGCATTTCACCCCTGATTGAAGCATCCCCATGGTCACATGATCAAAATTGGGACGCTGGGCAACTGACTCCTATTTATGACGGTTGCAGAGTCCCGGGGATCACATGATTCCCTTTTGCGACCTTAACACCTGCAGTGACTCGCTTAAGAACTGTGGCAAGTAAGGTCGCAAAATAAGGCAAAACGTCACTTAACCAATCTCTCACTTCACAACAACAGAAATGTTGGGCTCAAATTATGGTCGTAAGTCGAGGACTTCGTGTACTCTTTCTAGGTCAAGCTTCCCACTGCATATTCATTTCCTTGCAAGACAAGAGCTACGTCTCATTTTATTTTTATTTTCTAGGCGCAAGTCTCATAAAAAAAAAAATGTGCACCCTGTTTAGGAAGAAAACTGCGAATGAGATGATGTGCTTATTTTTAGATAAACGAAGGAAGCCATCACCTGTCACTCCTCTTACTTCACTTTTCTTGAAACAGCAGTCGAAGGATGGGGAAAAAGACACACACACAGAAAGACACAATTCCTGTCTAAACAACAGCAATGGTTACCCTCACAGTGCTTTTCAAGCAAACGATTTGCGCTCCTTGGATTCAGGTGATCCTCGACTTACAACCACTTGTTTAGTGGCCGTTTAAAGTTACGACAGCACTGAAAAAAGTGACTTAGGGCCAGTGGTGAAATCTAAAATTTGTTACTACCGGTTCTGTGGGCGTGGCTTGGTGTGTGTGGGGGGGTTAATGTGACTGGGTGGGCGTGGCCATTTTTTTTTTTACTTTTAAAACCATTTTTTCTACAACGTCTTCAGCGAAGAGGTTGTAAAAAATGCTTTCAAAAGGCTCTGACGATCCCAGCTGAGTTGTCTGATCGGCAGAGGCTTTTTTTCTTTTAAATGTCTCTGACGATCCAAACTAAGTTGCCTGATCGGCAGGGGGCATTAAAAAGAAAAAAAGCCTCTGCCGATCAGGCAACTCAGCTTGGATCGTCAGAGGCATTTAAAAGAAAAAAAGCCTCTGCCGATCAGGCAACTCAGCTGGGATCATCAGAGGCTTTTAAAAGCATTTGACAATATCAGCTGAGCCGCGGGTTCATCAGAGGGGTGGGGGATGGGGGGGGCAGGGATTTTTGCTATCAGTTCTCCGAACCACCCACCTCCATCACTACCAGATCGGGCGATCTGGTCCGAACTGGGAGCATTTCACCCCTGCTTAGGGCCAATTTTCACACTTATGACCATTGCAGCATCCCCATGATCACTTGATCAAGAGTCAGATACTTGGCAACCTACAATTCATAGAACTGCAGAATTGTAGAATCATAGAACCAAGAAATCGTAGAACAATAGAACCATAGAATCATGAAATCATAGAATTATGAAAACATAAAAGCATAGAACAATAGAATCAGAGGTGGGTTTCAGCAGGTTTTGACCAGTTCTGGAGAACCGGTAGCGGAAATTTTGAGTAGTTCGGAGAACTGGTAAATACCACCTCTGGCTGGCCCCACCCCCATCTATTCTCTGCCTCCCGAGTCCCAGCTGATCGGGAGGAAATGGGGATTTTGCAGTATCCTTCACCTGCCACGCCCACCAAGCCACACCCACAGAACCAGTAGTAAAAATTTCTGAATCCCACCACTGAATAGAACCATAGAACTATAGAACTGTAGAATCATAGAAGCGTAGAATAATAGAAATATAGAATCATGGAATCATAGAACAATAAAACCATAGAATCATAAAACCAAAGAAGTATAGAATCATAGAACTATAGAATCATAGAATCACATTATCATAGAATCATAGAACAATAGAACCATAGAACCGTAGAATCATAGAACCATAGAATCATAAACCCATAGAATCATAGAACAATAGAACCGTAGAATCGTAGAACCGTAGAATCGTAGAACAATAGAATTGTAGAACCGTAGAATCATAGAACAATAGAATCATAGAACCGTAGAATCATAGAACAATAGAATCGTAGAATCATAGAACCGTAAAATCGTAGAATCGTAGAACCGTAGAATCGTAGAACAATAGAATCGTAGAATCATAGAATCGTAGAATCGTAAAATCGTAGAATCATAGAACCGTAGAATCGTAGAACAATAGAATTGTAGAATCATAGAATCGTAGACCCGTAGAATCATAGAATCATAGACCCGTAGAATCATAGAACAATAGACTCATAGAATCGTAGAATCGTAGAACAATAGAATCGTAGAATCATAGAATCGTAGAATCGTAAAATCGTAGAATCATAGAACCGTAGAATCGTAGAACAATAGAATTGTAGAATCATAGAATCGTAGAATCGTAGAATCGTAGAATCTTAGAATCGTAGAATCGTAAAATCGTAGAATCATAGAACCGTAGAATCGTAGAACAATAGAATCGTAGAATCGTAGAATTGTAGAATCGTAGAATTGTAGAATCATAGAATCATAGACCCATAGAATCATAGAACAATGGAATCATAGAATCGTAGAATTGTAGAATCGTAGAACAATAGAATCGTAGAATCGTAGAATCATAGAACCGTAGAATCATAGAATTGTAGAATCGTAGAATTGTAGAATCGTAGAATCGTAGAACTGTAGAATCATAGAATCATAGAATCATGGAGTCATGGAGTCATGGAATCATAGAACAATAGAAGCACAGAAGCACAGAAACATAGAATCATGGAATCATGGAATCGTAGAACTATAAGAATGGAAGGGATCTTGGAGGCCTTCTAATCCAACCCCCTGCCCAAGGAAGAAGTCTTTATACAGTACAAATAGCTGTCCAATCTTTTCTTAAGCCTTTAGCGATGGCGCACCCACAACTCTAGGACGCAAGCTATTCCATTGATTATTAATTCTTCTCCCTGTTAGGAAATTCCTCCTTATTTCCAGGTTGGCTCTCTCTTTAATGAACTTCCACCTCTTGTTTCTTGTCCTGCCCTCTGGTGCTTTGGAGGATAGGTGGAAACCCACCCACCCCTCCCCATCCTTCAAATCAGCCTCCTTCTGCAAATTTCCCTCTGGAAGAGCCTTCTCATTTGCCTGCCTGGCTATTTAATTAAAAAGCGAAGACATTTCCCCCCCCCTTAAAACTGTGTGATGTTGCGACTCTTTAAAGCCTACCACGATGTGCGGTGTGCAGAGCAGAGAGTGTTTAATTGTTAATGAATCAGGCTGCATTAAGATGGCTCTTAGGCTCCGTTTTATTTACTATAATTAAGCGAATGGTCTGTGGGCGCGCAAAATCATGCAGAAAAGGGACATTTCAATTCTCCCATCCTTTAATGAGTGGCAACGCTTTTTACACATTATGCACTTTCCTTATTTATTTATTTTTACCCCCAGGCAAATAGCAAGCGGAAAAGGTTGGGAAGAATTATGATTAAACAAAATGCATTCCAGGTCTTTTTAATTTGGAGTAATACAGTGCATTTTTTTTTTACTGTAATATGATTTATATAGGGTAGGGTCTTTGGTGCTTCTCTGAACTTGGTGGTTTTCTCGCAGACATTTCATGACCCAATTAGGGAACATCATCAAACTCACATTTACAAACTCATTGACTGTTTACCTTGGGTTTTAATCAGTGGTGAAATATAAAATTTGTTACTACCTGTTCTGTGGGCGTGGCTTGGTGTGTGTGTGTGTGGGGTAATGTGACTGGGTGGGCCGAAGAGGTTGCAGGAAAAAATGCTTTTAAAAGCCTCTGATGATCCTAGCTGAGCCACGTGATCATCAGAGGCTTTTTTTTTACTTTTAAAAGCAGCTTTTCAGCTGAAGAGGTTGTAGAAAAAATGCTTTTAAAAGCCTCTGACGATCCCTGCTGAGTCACGTGATCATCAGAGGCTTTTTTTTTTACTTTTAAAAGCAGTTTTTCGGCCGAAGAGGTTGCAGAAAAAAATGCTTTTAGAAGCCTCTGACGATCCCAGCTGAGTCGCGCGATCATCAGAGGCTTTTATTTTTACTTTTAAAAGCAGTTTTTCAGCCGAAGAGGTTGTAGAAAAAATACTTTTAAAAGTAAAAAAATGATGATCGTGCGGCTCAGCTGGGCATGGATGGGGGGCAGGGATTTTTGCTACTGGTTCTCCCGCCACCATTGCTACCAGATTGGGCGATCCAGTCCGAACCGGGAGCATTTCACCCCTGGTTTTAATGGGGACCCTTAATTTTGTCTTGCAGAGAGTGATAGGGTCCTTTGCCTCAAACAACTTACAGACAAAGAGATATAGCCGATGCAAATCAACCCCGTTAGAACAAACAAACAACCTTTAAATTAAAATGATTGAAACTTTCTCCAGCTCCCCCCACTTTTTTTTTTAAGGGTGAAGAAAGTCACACCTCCCACTTGACAGCTATGGAGTTGTCTAGATTGCTAGGAACAGAGCTGCTCTTGATACCTGATCTGCAAAGCGGTTCGGTGTTAAAATGCAAATTGAATGAGGGTGTTGGGTTATATAGCTTTTGGAAGAGAATATTTGTCACTCAGGGTTGAATGGTGGGGCCCTTGGTCAGGGAGGGGGGTTTCACTTACCTTTACCACCTGTTTGCCGCGCGCACACATGCTCACTTCGGACATGTGTGCCAGGAGTGGGTTCTAAATTTTTTTACTACCAATTCTGTGGGCGTGGCTTATTTTGTGGGCATGGCTTGGTGGAGGGGTATTGTGACTGGGTGGGCGTGGCTAACTTTTTTTTTACTTTTAAAAGCATTTTTTCTACAACCTTAAAAGGTTGCAGAAAAAAATGCTTTTAGAAGCCTCTGATGATCAGGCAACTCAGCTGGGATCGCCAGAGGCTTTTAAAGGCATTTTTTTCCCCTACAACCTCTTCGCAGAAAAAAATGCTTTTAGAAGCCTCTGCCAGAGGCTTTTAAAGGCATTTTTTTCCCCTACAACCTCTTCACAGAAAAAAATGCTTTTAGAAGCCTCTGCCAGAGGCTTTTAAAGGCATTTTTTTCCCCTACAACCTCTTCGCAGAAAAAAGTGCTTTTAGAATCCCAGCTGAGCCACACGATCATCAGAGGCTTTTTGTTTTTTTTACATTTAAAAGCATTTTCCGGCCGAAGAGGTTGTAGAAAAAATGTTTTTAAAAGTAAAAAAAAAAAAAGCCTCTGATGATTGGGCGGCTCAGCTGGGCATGGGGGGTGGGCAGGGATTTTTGCTACCGGTTCTCCGAACCACCCGCCTCCATCGCTACCGGATCAGGAGATCCGGTCCGAACCGGGAGCATTTCACTCCTGGGCTGCTCTTCCAGTTTCTGGCATGCATGCTCCCATTTCGGCATTTGGTGCCAAAAATGTCAGTCAACACTGGACTAGACATACCCAATTCTTGAAACCATTCAAGCTTCTCTTCTTCTTTGATTTGAGTTCATCAAATCTGGACTGCATAAAGAAGATCAGTATGGCTGCTCTGGAAATGTCACATCTATTCTCCCTGTTAGTATTGCAAAAGGAGGTGAAAAGATGTGACATGCAAATTCCTGACGTTGAAGCGAGTCGAGCATGAAGGAACAGAGATCGGTTGGGACTAGAGCTCAATGAGAAGATCGTTGTTCTTTTGCCTTTTTTCTGGTCCTGAAGGACATGGAGTTGAATACTGAAGGAGATAGCTTACTGGTTAGGGATGGAGGGAAGAAAAGAGACCCAACAGAAGAGAAAGAAGGACCACGCCTATGCAAAGGAAGAGGGAGAAGAGAAGGAAGAATGACTTAGCATTGTCCAACTCAAATACTGGGTTTTGATATCTCTCCTGGCATCGGTTATGCACAGTTAGAGGAAGGATGGAGATTTAAGGCATATCGCTACCATCTCTACCTTATCTCTACCTATAGAAGAGAATATTCGTAGCTCAGTGTTGAGCTGTGGGGTGTTTGTTTGCTTGCAGATATTTCGTTATCCAACTAGTAACATTATCAGTGCCAGAAGGGGGTGGGGTCTGTAGAGAAGAGGAGGAGGAGGAGAGAAGGAGGACTGTGGGTCCTTGGTGCTCTCTGAGCTTGGTGGTTTTCTTGCAGACGTTTCATTATCAAACTAGGTGATATTATCAGTGCTAGAAAGGAGTGGGGTCTGTGGAGAAGAGGGGAGGGAGGGAGGAGGAGGAGAAGATCTCTCTCTCATACACACTCTCTCTCTCTCACTCTCTCTCTATGTGTGTGTGTGTGTGTCTGTCTCTGTCTCTTTCTCTCTCTCTCTCTCTCTCTGTCTCTTTCTCCCTCTCTGTCTGTCTCTGTCTCTTTGTCTCTGTCTCTCTCTCTCTCTCTCTGTGTGTGTGTGTGTCTCTCTGTCTCTGTCTCTGTCTGTCTCTGTCTCTGTCTCCTCTCTCTGTCTCTCGGTCTCTCGGTCTCTCTGTCTCTCTCTGTTTCTGTCTCTGTCTCTTTCTCTCTCTGTCTCTGTCTCTCTGTCTCTTTCTCTCTCTCTCTCTCTCTCTCTGTCTCTGTCTCTCTCTGTGTGTGTGTGTGTGTCTCTGTCTCTGTCTCTGTCTCTCTGTCTCTGTTCTGTCTCTGTCTCTCTGTCTCTGTCTCCTCTCTCTGTCTCTCGGTCTCTCTCTGTTTCTGTCTCTGTCTCTGTGTCTCTCTCTTCACTTTGGAGATTGTTTCATCTTCATTCTATTTCAAGAAAAATTTGCAGAATTCTTCCACTCCAGACTTCTTTCCGGCCTGAAAATCTGGAGACATCAACCTGATTTCCTCTCAACCACTTAAACCACATAGATTTGAATCTCCTTGAATCTTGCATCATAACCCTGATTTACAGTGATTTTTTTTTTTTAAAGCTGATTGTGGCATTCAGGATGTCTTTTCTTGGTTATGTTTGATGTTTTCCTAGCCAGGGATGGAGAGAAAGGAATGTTGTTGTTTTCCTCGAAGTGTTTGTTTGGAAATATCAGCAGGGCATCATCTGTATATTTGAATTGAGTCTTTAATACGATGGACACAGTAGTGAAATCCAAACCGGTTTGCTACCGGTTCGCTGGTCGCGCATGCCCGCCACACACCAAATGCACGCTGCATATGCATGCGCAATGCACACCAAGTGTGCACTTCACATGCACGTGCGCATATGCAGTACATGCCAAAAGGAGGCTTGGGAAGGTAAGTAGAAGCAAGGGGGGGGATCACGATTTAGCTTTGCTAGAGAGCAGAATTTCCTGCTTTCTAGCAAAGCTAAACCCCGCTGCACAGCTGATCGTTGGAAATTCCAGTTCGCAGGAACTGGTAGCTTTTTAAACTAAGGGTTCAACTGAACTGGTAGCTTTTTTTTTTTTTTACTACCTGTTTGCCCGAACCGGTAGTTTTTATCACTACTGGATCGCCCAAACCGGACCGAACTGGTAGCATTTCACCCCTGAATGGACAGATTCTGTTTGAGAAGTCTGGAGACTGAAGCTTCTTCCAGAAAAATCAGAAAGTCCAGCTGTCTCTAAAATGAAAGCACTTTGGGGACAAGTGCTGACCTGGATGAATGAAAACCTTCATAGATATTTGTACAGGTAGTCCTCGACTTACAATCCTTCATTTAGTGACTGAAATTGCAATAACACTGAAAAAAGGTACTTATGACCTTTTTTTCCACATTTACGACCATGGCAGCATCCCCGTGATCACGTGACCGAAATTCAGAGGCTTGGCAACTAACTCTGTTTTTGACGGTCACAGTGTCCCCAGGTCACGTGATTCCCTCTTGCAACCTTCTGACAAGCAAAGTCAATAGGGAAAACCAGATTCACTTACTAATTTAACATGCGCAGTGATTCACTTAACAACTGTGGCAAGATGGGTCGTAAAATGGGGTAAAATTCACTGGGTCTATGAATTTCAGAATAGGACAACTCACCACAGACAACTCATTGTGAGATAACTTGCCGCCGGGCAAGAGTTACACTAATATCAAAAAAAGAGTCAAATAGAATCATAGAATAGAATAGAATAGAATAGAATAGAATAGAATAGAATAGAATAGAATAGAATAGAATAGAATAGAATAGAATAGAATAGAATAGAATAGAATTTTTTATTGGCCAAGTGTGATTGGACACACAAGGAATTTGTCTTGGTGCGTATGCTCTCAGTGTACATAAAAAGAAAAGATACGTTCATCAAGAATCATAAGGTACAACACTTAATGATAGTCATAGGGTACAAATAAGCAATCAGGAAACAATCAATATCAACATAAATCGTAAGGATACAAGCAACAAAGTTACAGTCATACAGTCATAAGTGGAAGGAGATGGGTGATAGGAACGATGAGAAGATTAATAGTAGTTCAGACTTAGTGAATAGTTTGACAGTGTTGAGAGAATTATTTGTTTAGCAGAGTGATGACATTCAGGAAAAAACTGTCCTTGTGTCTAGTTGTTCTGATGTGCAGTGCCCTATAGCGTCGTTTTGTGGGTAGGAGTTGAAACAGTTTATGTCCAGGATGCAAGGGGTCTGTAGGTATTTTCCCAGCCCTCTTTTTGACTCGTGCAGTATACAGGTCCTCCATGGAAGGTAGGTTGGTGGCGTGTATATATATATATATATATATATATATATATAGGTCTTTGGTTATTCGGGTTTTCTCCCGCGTAAAATTGGAGGTTTCTTGGCAACGTTTCGACGAAGTCTCATTCGTCATCTTCAGGCTGGTGTCTTCGGCTTCGTGCTTCTAGGAGCAATGTCAGGAGCTTCGTGCTTCTAGGAGCAATGTCTTTTAACTGCCCAATCAGAACACAGCCAAGCTCCCACCCAATCAGTTCACACCCCCACTGGCAGTTAAAAGGAAGAAACAGCTGCGATCACACACATTGCTCCTAGAAGCACGAAGCCGAAAACACCAGCCTGAAGATGACTAATGAGACTTCGTCGAAACGTTGCCAAGACACCTCCAATTTTACACGGGAGAAAACCCGAATAACCAAAGACCTACATACAAACACCCGCGAAAACCTCAGAAAACATATATATTATTTGAAAGAATTAAATTGAAGTAAGTTGGCCATGGTGAGAGTGGTCCCATTCTGAAATTTAGTGAACAGAAGTTTGGCTTAGCAGTGGATTTCCACCCCCACCCCCTCAATTGTGGTCGTAAGTCGAGGACTTCCTCTATTTTATGTTACAATATCCCCAATAAAATTTACATGCTTAAAAAAAATTACATTCAAACAGATTCCAGCTGCAGAAACTCACTCATAAATCATGGTTTCTACCATGGTTTCCAAGATTCTGTACATTAGTCTAAAATGCTTTGTTGCCAGGGATTTGATATTAATCTTAGAAATGGATGCATTTTTAAAATATATAACATTCCCTTAGTACTGGGACACCTTCAGCTGAAGAAGTTTTACTTGTATCTCTCTAGCCACAAATATCCTCTTGCTGAACAAGATTCTCCCATACCTAAAAGAAAAATAAATCTTTTCTTTTTATGTACACTGAGAGCATATGCACCAAGACAAATTCCTTGGCCAATAAAAAATTCAATTCAATTCTATTCTAAATCAGCCCCTAGGAAGATTTAGGATAAGCATCTATGGCAGCAAAAGTAAAGAATTCAAATGAGCCGAGGTGGCGCAGGGGTTAGAGTGCAGTACTGCAGCTACTTCAGCTGACTGCTAGTTCAGCAGATCAGCGGATCAAATCTCCCCGGCTCAAGGTTGACTCAGCCTTCCATCCTTCCGAGGTGGGTAAAATGAGGACCCGGATTGTTGGGGGGCAATACGCTATTTAGTATACTGTCTTTGGTGTAAGCCACCCAGAGTCCTCGGAGAGTGGGTGGCATAGAAATATGACTAATAAATAAATAAATAAATTAGGAGAGGAAACAAAAATCAAGCCATATAAATACAGCTAATCCTTGAGTTATGACTGGTTGCTTAGCGGCTGGTTTTGAAGTAACTGCAGACCTCCTCAAGGCTGTCTCTAACCCACTTTCCAAATTCCCACAGCTTCCTTTCCGTCACGTAATTGCGTTCATGCCGTTTGCCACACCCAGGTCCCATGACTATGATTTATGAGATATTTTGGCATTTAAAGATAGCCCTCGATTTACGACCATCATTGAGCTCAACATTTCTGTTGTTAAGTGAGACAACAACTGTCTCAGCAACAGAAATGTTGGGTTCAATTACAGTCGTAAGTCAAGTGGGTTTTCCCCCCATTCCATCACCTTTCATATCGGAGTCGTTAAGTGAATTACTGCAGTTGTTAAAGCGAATTTGGCTTTTGAATCATGGATTTTGCTTGTCAGGCGGACACAAAAGGGGAACGTCTGACCCCGGGACACTGCGACTGTCATAATTCTGAGTCAATTGCCAAGTGTCCGAAGTTATCATGGGCTGCAAAGGTCGCAAGTGTGAAAAACAATCATAAATTACTTTTTTCACGTCCGTTGTCATTTCAGACAATCGCTAAATGAATTATTGTATGTTGAGAGCTACCTGTAGTTCCGGTTTCTGGCAAAAAAAAAATGCCCACTGGATATTATGGATTTGCTTAATAACCCCAGAGTTCACTTAATGCAGGGGTCTCCAAACTTGACAACTTTAAGACTTGTGGACTTCAACTCCCAGAATTCCCCAGCCAGCTAGCTGGGGAATTCTGGGAGTTGAAGTCCACAAGTCTTAAAGTTGCCATGTTTGGAGACCCCTAACTTAATGGCTGTAGCATTTGTTTAACAAAAAGTTCTAAAATCAGGCGGTGACCCGCTGAACGACTACCATAATTTACGACCGTAATTCCAAATGGTCATAAGTCGAGAACTACCTGTTGTTAGTATAAAACCGAATCAATGGAGGTTCCCTCACGAGTGTCTTCATGTTTCTATTTCCTCTTTTTCAGAATACGGAAAAAGTGCTCGTCCCTTCGGTCACGTTGATCGTTGGCTGTGGGGTGTCCTCTCTGACCCTCCTTCTCCTGATCATCATTTATATCTCGGTCTGGAGGTAAGGCTTGGACTTCTCAGCATCAAGTATCTCAACTTCTTTTTCTCTCTGAAAAAAAAGATTGCAGGGGCTCCTGAAAAATTAGTTTAGTTTTAGTTTTAGTTTTATTTGATTTGTATACCGCCCTACTCCCGAAGGACTCAGGGCGGTGAACAGCCACAGAATAAAAAACATAAATACAAAACTGAATAAAATTGAATTAAACAATTTGGCCGAAGACAGATTTAAAACACCCCAATAAATTAAAAACGAATTAAAATTTACTTTTTAAAAAGGGGGGAAAGGGAAACAGTTAGGCCAGCCCAGCCTGATGGAATAAAAAGGTCTTGAGAGCGCGGCGGAAGGTGCGCAGATCCGGGATCCTCCGTATCTCCGGGGGGAGCTCATTCCAGATAGTAGGTGCCCCCACAGAGAAGGATCTCCCCCTGGGGGCCGCCAGTCGACATTGTTTGGCCGACGACACCCGGAGGAGCCCCTCTCTATGAGAGCGTACCGGCCAGTGGGAGGCTATTGGTGGCAGCAGGCGGTCCCGTAAGTAACCAGGTCCTAAGCCATGGAGTGTTCTAAAGGTGGTAACCAAGACCTTGAAGTGCACCCGGAAGACCACCGGGAGTCAGTGCAGCTCGCGCAGGAGAGGCGTTACATGGGAACGCCATGTCGCTCCCATAACCACCCGCGCGGCCGCACTCTGCGCCAGTTGGATCCTCCGGGTGCACCTCAAGGGGAGCCCCATGTAGAGAGCATTGCAGTAGGCAGATGTGTTGTGGCCTGTTGGCCACAGGCCCCTCCAGCAGCCGAATCAGAGGAGGAGGAGGAGGAGGAGGTGTGGGAATCAGGGTCAGCATCAAGGCATCCTGAGAGCTCCAAGGGGGGAGAGGGAATGAAGCTGGCAGAGAGAGAGACAGAGGGCTGTCCATCAGCCCTCAGATGGAGAATCAACAGCCCCCAGATCTGGAGGTGGCTGATGAGGAAGAGGAGGAACGGCTGGGCCCATTGCCTGATGCATGGATGCACAGAAGGCAGAGGAGAGGAGAGCAGTGGAAATCTATGGGCCGGTCCTCGGGACGGAAGAGGCACCGCTGCTAGCGAAGCCCCACTTTAGCTCTGGGGATAAAAGGCAGGGGGCGGAGATGAATAGATGTGGCAGAAAACTATTCATCTTCTGTCTGGATGGACTTGTTAGCCAGCATTGAGAGGGAAACTTTTTGCCAGAGCTGCTGGGGATCCTAATAAAGGAATATTTGAGTTCACTTCAGAGGGTTGGTCGTGTTTGGGGAGCTGGGTCAAAGCAATCAGTCTTGGTGACTGTGGTGGTAGCGAGTAAGCCAAGCTAGAAAGCAACAGATTCTTAGCCTGGAGTTCCTATTATGGTTGGGTCTGGGGTCTACCAGTTGCAATGAAAAATCAGTTTCATGGAAAGGGTCATCGAATGACCGGATGACTGCTAAGGAATATAAATCCTTCCATTCCCCACCATTCAGCCAGAACTGGAGAAGCTTCTTAGATAAGAAGTGAAACATTTTCAAGGGGAAAAATAAAAAAAACACAAGAATTTCCAATTGCCTTTTGGAAAAAGCACCTTTGCGACATTCGTAGCATCTCCTTTCTCTAACTTTCATCTGCTTGTGAATTGAGTTAAACTGAGAGATGCGATGGTCTCAAAGATTGTCCCAGTGAAGTTCTCCAGCTAAGGTTGGATTCCGGATCCTAGTCTCATGCCCTAACCACTACACCACACTTCCTTTCCTATTGAAAGTCAAAGTTTGACAAGCTTTCCTCTCCTTCTGCTTCCTTGTTCCCTTCCTGCAGGTATATCCGCTCCGAACGGTCGGTCATCCTGATCAATTTCTGCCTTTCCATCGTCTCTTCCAATGCCCTCATCCTCATCGGACAAACTCAAACCCGGAACAAGGTAAATTCGAACGCAGCCCCCCATATCTGGAATTAAAACCTTCATGGCCGATTCTTTACTTTCTTTCTGCTGATGGTTTTGGGGTCCAAAACTAGGACAAGCAGGAAGACGCCCATTATCCGTCTCTTTGTTGGAGAATGTAGCAAGCATGCTTAAGAGTTTTGACATGCCTACATGCATCCATACAAAGGCATCTGAGAAGATGCTTTTTAAACCGTTCTTTGTTATCTCCTGCCCTGGAGCACGAGGCAAGGACAGGACGGGTTTGTCAGGCTGAATGAATTCGGTCCCTCCAGTTGCAAAGGAGAAAATGACCTAAATGGAGCCATGAAGAGAATATCCCACTTAGTATGTGAGATATATAAGAGATATTAAGAGATAGAAGAGACACTGTATTAAGATATGTCTGTCCCAGGTTCTTGAGAAAGACTAGATAGGCAGACAAAAAATGCCAAATCTGGCATTAATTGGATATATAATACGATGTTAAGAGATATTGGATAACTATTTGTCTGAAATGCTGTAGAGTTTCTTGGCTAAGCAGGGGGTTGGACTCCAAGGTCCCTTCCGGCTCTGTTATTCTGTTCTGTTCTGTTCCGTTCCGTTCCGTTCCGTTCCGTTCCGTTCCGTTCCATATGTTATTCTATTCTATTCTATTCTATTCTATTCTATTCTATTCTATTCTATTCCATTCCATTCCATTCCATCCCATCCCATCCCATTCCATTTCATTCCCTCTCCATTCTATTCTGTTCTGTTCTGTTCTGTTCTATTCCGTTCCGTTCCATTCCATATGTTATTCTCCTATTCTATTCTATTCTATTCTATTCTATTCCATTCCATTCCATCCCATCCCATCCCATCCCATCCCATTCCATTTCATTCCCTCTCCATTCTATTCTGTTCTGTTCTGTTCTGTTCTATTCCGTTCCGTTCCATTCCATATGTTATTCTCCTATTCTATTCTATTCTATTCTATTCTATTCTATTCTATTCTATTCTATTCTATTCTATTCTATTCTATTCTATTCTATTCTATTCTATTCCATTCCATTCCATTCCATTCCATTCCATTCTCTCCTCCCTCCCTTCCTCCCTCCCTCCCTCCCTCCCTCCCTCCCTCCCTCCCTACACACACACACACACACACACACACACACACACACACACACACAAAAGAATGCAGAGGCAAAACAACAAAGATGATTTGTTGACTAATAATTATGACGGGCAGTTAAAAGAACTATGTATGTTTACCTCACAGACAGATGGATTAGGGGAGACATGATAGCATCTCCCCATACGTGAAGGGCTGTCACAGGGAAGAAGAGTCAATTTATTCCCCGTAGCACCTGAGGGCAGGGCAAGAAGAAATGGATGGAAGCTCCTCAGAGGGAGATCCAACCTGCGTCTAAGGAGGAATTTCCTGATAGTGAGAACACTTCATCAATGGAACTGCTTGCCTCCTGGAATTGTGTGAGCTCCATCACTGGAGGTTTTCAAGAAAAGATGGGGCAACCATTTTTCTGGGAGGGTTTAAGGACTGCTGCCTTGGACAGAGGGTTGGGCTAGATGACCTCCAAGATCCCTTCCAGCCCTATGATTCTATGAATAAATCATCTGCTCTTCTCTAGAGCCCTTTCTTTTCTCCCTCTGCCAATCCTAAAGCCAACTGATGACCTTGAATAAACTTTAGTACAGATACACTAACTAGGGCAAAATGATAGAATTGCATACTATTGATTTAAGTGGTCTTTTCAAGCAATTTAGATTAGGAGGAGGAGGAGCAGGAGCAGGAGAAAGAAGGAGAAGGAGTGGGAGGAGACAACTGCAGGATCTTTAGTGATCTCTGAGCTTGGCGGTTTTCTTGCAGACATTTCATTACCAAACTAGGTAATATCATCAATGCAGTGATGTTACTCATACACAAATGCTGGTCTTCACATCATTTAGGCTTCCTGGTCAATCTCCCAGCTCACGGTTGTCTTTCTTCAAATGTGTCCCTGAGCATTGGACCCAATATTCCATATACACAATCCAGTGGTGAAACGTAAAATTTGTTACTACCAGTTCTGTGGGCGTGGCTTGGTGTGGGGGGTAATGTGACTGAGTGGGCATGGCCAACTTTTTTTAACTTTTAGAAACATTTTTTCTACAACCTCTTCAGCTGAAGAGGTTGTAAAAAATGCTTTTAAAAGCCTCTGACGATCAGGCAACTCAGCTGGGATCGCCAGAGGCTTTTAAAGGCATTTTTTTTTTCTACAAACTCTTCGGCCGAAGAGGTTGCAGAAAAAAATGCTTTTAGAAACCTCTGATGATCAAGCAATTCAGATGGGATCGCCAGAGGCTTTTAAAGGCATTTTTTTTTTCTACAAACTCTTTGGCCGAAGAGGTTGCAGAAAAAAATGCTTTTAAAAGCCTCTGACGATCCCAGCTGAGTCGCGCGATCATCAGAGGCTTTTTTTTTTTAACTTTTAAAAGCATCTTTCCCGCCGAAGAGGTTATAGAAAAAATGCTTTTAAAAAATTAAAAAAAAAGCCTCTGATGATCGCGTGACTCAGCTGGGAATGGGGGGGTGGCAGGGATTTTTGCTACCGGTTCTCCGAACCACCCACCGGCATCGCTACCGGATCAGGCGATCCGGTCCGAACCGGGAGCGTTTCACCCCTGACGTAATCTGATTCCTTCTTTTCCCAAAATAAGAGTTTGCATTGCATTTTTACAGCAACAAATCACCCTTTTTGGTTCATTAGTAAGAGAGCTAATTACCATTCACACGTCTGCCACCCAACCAGATTTTTTTTTTTCCTGTGGTGTTCATTTGAATAATAGGTCTATCCATCTTAGTATCACGTCCACCAAAATAGATAATTCATGCAAGAATTTTCTCATTAAGGGAACATCTACCACACGTCTTTTTATCAGCATCTGTTAGTCAAAGATAACAATACATTAAATTTTCCGGTGTTCTTTTTCATCTTTTAAATATTGAATCCTTAGATCATTCCATTTTTGGCTTCTGCATTAGAGGCAAATATACATGGCTATAAACTGCACTGCATTTCTTTAAAATGCGACTTTTTTAAAAAGAAAAATCTGTCGTACTCTTTTTCTTTTTTAATGATACTCATAATTTCTATAATATGTGCATCTGGGATGGCTTAAAAAAAAAAAGAATCAGAATAGATAAGATATATGCTCCAAAACAGCCCTATTTGCATATACCATGATGTCTGGTCAGATGTGATTAAAAGTTCTCCAGAGAACCGAGAACCTGGACAATTCTCCTGGAGCCGAAGAGGTTATAGAAAAAATGCTTTTAAAAATTAAAAAAAAAGCCTCTGATGATCGCGTGACTCAGCTGGGAATGGGGGGGTGGCAGGGATTTTTGCTACCGGTTCTCCGAACCACCCACCGGCATCGCTACCGGATCAGGCGATCCGGTCCGAACCGGGAGCGTTTCACCCCTGACGTAATCTGATTCCTTCTTTTCCCAAAATAAGAGTTTGCATTGCATTTTTAACAGCAACAAATCACCCTTTTTGGTTCATTAGTAAGAGAGCTAATTACCATTCACACGTCTGCCACCCAACCAGATTTTTTTTTTTCCTGTGGTGTTCAATTTGAATAATAGGTCTATCCATCTTAGTATCACGTCCACCAAAATAGATAATTCATGCAAGAATTTTCTCATTAAGGGAACATCTACCACACGTCTTTTTATCAGCATCTGTTAGTCAAAGATAACAATACATTAAATTTTCCGGTGTTCTTTTTCATCTTTTAAATATTGAATCCTTAGATCATTCCATTTTTGGCTTCTGCATTAGAGGCAAATATACATGGCTATAAACTGCACTGCATTTCTTTAAAATGCGACTTTTTAAAAAAGAAAAATCTGTCGTACTCTTTTTCTTTTTTAATGATACTCATAATTTCTATAATATGTGCATCTGGGATGGCTTAAAAAAAAAAAGAATCAGAATAGATAAGATATATGCTCCAAAACAGCCCTATTTGCATATACCATGATGTCTGGTCAGATGTGGTTAAAAGTTCTCCAGAGGACCAAGAACCTGGACAATTCTCCTGGAGAGATTGGACTGCCATTTGTCAGAAATGGTGTGGGGTCTTTTGTTTGGGCAGGGGGTTGGACTAGATAGCCTACAAGGTCCCTTCAAACTCTGTTAATTGAGTGTAACAAAGTTCAGCAGCCATTTTGAAAAAGATGTCATAAAACTGGAAAATTTGTAGAAGAGAGAACCAAAAATTCAGCTCAGGATAAAATCAATATGTGAGCATCATTCATTCATTCATTCATTCATTCATTCATTCATTCTTATCTATCTCTATTTCTACCCCCCCCCTCTCTCTCTCTCATATATATATGCAAAAAATTAAAATCTCTCTCTCTCTCTCTCTCTCTCTCTCTCTCTCTCTCTCTCTCTCTCTCTCATATATATATGTGCAAAAAATTAAAATCTCTGGTGTTTTCCCGTGTCATGTTAAATAAGTTAGTTAAAATGTTTAAAATTCTGATTAAAATCCTAGCTTAAAATCTTCTAAAAATCCTTACAGAGCACTCTGCAAGGTCCTTTAAAACCTTAGGTAAAATCCTACCAGTACCTTAAAAGTTTTTCTTATAGCAACGTTTCGACAGGCTCACAACCCTGTCATCTTCAGGATCTTATCTAGTTTAGAAGCTGTGGTGTGTTGTGAGGTCGGAGCTGTTGCTTTTCTATGTTTGCTGCTGCTGACGTATGCTGGTTAGTCTGTATGTTGTGATTGGAGGACAGCAGTTTTTCTTCCTGCTTCCTCATCCTGGCTGTTTGGCTACGTGTTACAGGCCTAACTTTCTCTGGTTCTCCTCCTCCTCCACAAAAAAAAAAAAAAATCCAGTTGCCTTTTGAAAAACAGCATCTTTGTGATAAGAGTCAACAGAATTCAAGGGAGGTTGGATTTTGTTTGTGGCTACGTAGGGATTCTAGACTGATTCCTCTTTTGACTCTGCCCCCAGCTTCTGCCACTCCTTCCCCTACAGAAACTGAATCTTAGGAAAAGTCTTTCCTAGCTTGTCCTACTTTTGCATGCCAGTGTGATTCCTCTTCATTATTAAACATTTATAGATAATGCCGGACATCTTCTCTGCTTTTCCCACACTCCACTGACAATGGCACAGTTTTCATATGCAGGTCCCCAATGACCCCCCATCCTTCCATTTTCAAATCCCTTTAATGATGAAGCATAGAAAAAGAGACATAATGCTGATGTCAATCACAAGAAAGTAGGGGAGGGGAAACTTTCCCCCATACATACTCTCAGCTGCTAAATCATGCTTGGTCAAGCATTAATTGTCTGCTTCAGAGGACAAGAAAAAAGCTGCACTTCTAGCAGCAGAAGAGAAAGCGGTGAGATGGGTTAGGAAATCTCATGAGATACCGTAGAATAGTAGGTAGAGCTCTCTTCTCCCATCTCTTTATTCTTGATCCTTATCAAATTTAAATGGCATAAAAATTGCAAAATCCAGCACCCTGTTGGGAAAGATCCCAGTTATAATTTTAAGGAAACGTCTAATTGCCTATACTATTTCAGACAAGTATCCATCTGGTCCCTTAAACCCCTGCTGTTATAAAGCACCCACAACTTTTGAAGGCAACTTCTGTTCCACTGGATAATTGTCCTCGTTGTTAGGAAGTTTCTCCTTCATTCCAGGTTGCTTCTCTCCTTGGTTAGTTTCCATCCTTCTGCCTTCTGGTGCTTTGGGAACTAAGTTGACCTCCTCGTCTTTGTGGCTGCCTCTCAAATATTGGAAGACTGCTATCATGTCCCCATTAGTCCTTCTTTTCTCTAGTTTAGCCAAACCCAAATCCTGCAGCCATTTTTCATAGGTTTTAGTCTCCAGGCCTTTAATCATCTTAGTTGCTCTTCTTCGCACCTTTTCCAAAGCCTCAACATCTTTTTTTGTAATGCTTTTTTTTTTAAGACTAATCTCCCTCCCTTTTGCTCTCCTTCTTCAGGTGATCTGTACCTTGGTGGCAGCTTTCCTCCACTTCTTCTTCCTCTCCTCCTTCTGCTGGGTGCTGACCGAAGCTTGGCAATCATACATGGCCGTGACGGGCAGACTACGAAACCGGATCATCCGTAAACGGTTCCTGTGTCTCGGATGGGGTGAGCATCCCTTGCTCAAACTGTTTTGTGAGAAGTGACGATCTGTGTTTACGACGTAGCCTATATACCGAATGTGAATCTAAATGTGATCTAAATCACTGCAGTTCTTAAGTTAGTAACATGGTTGTTAAGTGAATTCAGCTTCGTGGTTGACTTGGCTTGCTAGATAAAAGTCAAAAGAATTCAAGAGGGATTGGATCCCATCCTCTCAGTTTTAATTGAATTTGGTTTTAATTGGGTTATTTTAATTACTGGGCCGAAATTATTTAATTGTTTTTAAACTGTTTTTTAAATTTTATATGTTATGTTTTATCTCGGCTGTGCACAGCCCTGAGTCCTGCAGGAGAAGGGCGGTATAGAAATATAATAAAATAAATAAAATAAATAAATGGAGTTAGAACTTTAATGGGAACGTAATGACTCTAGGCTGATGACTTGCATAACTCTGCCCCCCTCCTGACTTTGCTTGCTCTTCTCCTATTGTCTCTGCAGTCAAAAAATCTCAAGAATTAGCATCCTTCTATTGAAGCTTTAAAGAGGTTAATCCCAAATATTGTGTCAATGGTCCTTTAGATTCCTGGGCGGAAATTTTTCCTAACATCTTGTACTAAATATCTATTTCGGATGTTTGGACATGCAATAGTGTCTGATCTTTCTCTAGGCTGCATTCAACAGAGGGACAGAATCAAGATCACATAAAGTGTTAGTACCGCTTTATAATGCCTTGGTAAATCCACACTTGGAATACTGCACCAGGTGTGGTCACCACGATGTAAAAAAGATGTGGAGACTCTGGAAGGAGTGCAGAGAAGAGCAACAAAGATGATGAGGGGACTGGAGGCTAAAACATACGAAGAACGGTTGCAGGAACTGGATATGTCTAGTCTAGCAAAGAGATGGACTGAGGGCAACAGGATAGCAGTCTTCCAAAGAAGAGGGGGATCAACCTATTCTCCAAAGCACCAGAAAGCAGGATAAGAAGCAATGGATGGAAGCTAATCAAAAGGAGAACCAACTTAAAACTAAGGAGAAATTTCCTGACAGTGGGAATGTCTTGTCTTCAGAATGCTCCATCACTGGAAGTTTTTGAGAAGAGACAGCCATTTGAACAGGGGGTTGGACTGGAAGACCTCCAAGGTCTCTTCAAACTCTGTTATTCTTGGGAAGGCTAGGAAGCCAGAGATAGTGAAAACAAATAGGCCACACATAAGTGAATCAATCATTTAACTAAGAAGAAAATTGATGTTCCTTGTAGACATTTTGAACATATTGGATACAGATATGTTTAGCCTTGAGAAGAAATTGCTAATTGGGATACAATATCAAGCCTTAAATGGATGCCACAGGCTCTCTTTAGTGAAGGATAAACATGGCGAGAAACTAATTCTAAGAACGGGAACCACAGAATTGATAATTACTGAGCAGAAATCACCATGGCACAGCTGAAGTTCTCTCCAGACAGATTTCAAGTCAAGTCCTGCATTCTATTTTGTGGTCTACCTTCTTAGAAAAGAAGACTTGAATTCTCTCTTGGCTGTAGACCCCATATTTTTTTTATGGTGGACCAATGTATGTTTTCACCATCTACCTCCCCACTCTTTCATTCAAATAAAACTGATATGGACAAATATGGATTTGACTATCTTAGAGCAGATGGGAAGGATGATGTAGGAGAAGGATGATACTGAGGGTAACCCGTGACAATATGATTGGGGGGGGGAATGTCTGGGTTTCCACTGCTGAATTCCTGATCTTCTAACCCATATCTTCCACAGGATTCCAACTCTTATAAACAAGCATTATTCCCAAATAATGTTTATCTAATTATATTTACTCTATAAAACATTAATATGGTTCCAATGCAACAAACCCGCCATGGATCAGAATTCTCTAAATTATACTGAAGGGTATAGCTACCCTTCCAAGTAGCTTATTCTCCTGTGAGATTTTATAAGATGTTGGTGTTCTGTCACAAAGTCTCAGGAATGATTTATTGTTTTCATAAGAGATTTGGAGAGCTTGTGAGGTTTCAAACAATTCTTTGTAAATTTGAACAGAGCTGGTGACTTGGTCTCCTGAAGGGAACGTATAGCAGTGTTCCAATATTTGAAGGGCTGCCATAAAGAAGAAGGGATCAATCTGTCCCAATCACATAAAGTATTAGTACTGCTTTATAAATCCCTAGTAAGACCACACCTGGAATACTGCAACCAATTCTGGTCACCATGCCACAAACAAGATGTTGAGACTTTGGTAAAAATTCAGAGAAGAGCAACTAAGACGATTAAAGGCCTGGAGACTAAAACATATGAAGAATGGCTGCAGTAATTGGATATGGCTAGTCTAGAGAAAAGAAAAATTGGGGTGACATGATAGCAGTCTTCCAGTATTTGAGGGGCTGCCACAAAGAAGAGGGGTCAACTTATTCCCCAAAGTATCTGAGGTAAGGACAAGAAACAATGGTTGGAAACTCATCAAAGAGAGAAGCTACCTGGAATTAAGGAGAAACTTCCTAACAGTGAGAACAATACCAGTGGAACAGCTTGCCACCAGAAGTTCTAGGTGCTTCATCACTGGAGGTCTTTGAGAAGAGACTGGACAGCCATTTACCTGAAATTGTATAGGGCAGTGATGGCTAACCTTTTTGCTGTCACGTGCCAAAAGCGGCAGGAACGTGGCGAGGTTGCCCATGTATGTGCCCACACCCATAATTCAATGCGCCCCACCCCTGCGCATGTACCCCCCCTTTTAGCACATGATGGCACAGTGGGCCCGGAAGGCCCGTTTTTCACCCTCCCCAGGCTCCAGAAGCTTTCTAGGAGCCTGGGGAGGGCAAAAACAGCCTTCCCCACACACAGCCCCGGAGGCCCTCCGGAGGCCGGAAACAGCCCATTTCCCAATTTCTGGCAAGACCGAAAGGCCTAAAAATCAGCTGGCCTGCGCACACATGTGTGCTGGAGCTGAGCTACGGCAACGCTCGCATGCCAACTGATACGGCTCCGTGTGCCACCTGTGGCACCCGTGCCATAGGTTCGCCATCACGGGTATAGGGGCTCCTGCTTAAGCAGGAGGTTGGACTAGAGGACCTTCAAGGCCCCTTCCAACTCTATTATTCTTCTACACTCTCCTGAGTGTATGAAAGGATATAACAAATTGTGTTGCTGTTGATTACTATGGTTTGAGGAGAAAATTTTGGGGGAAAAGACACCCAGGAAATTCCTTTCCAACTGCAATCGCTAGTGCGACAATCACAACTGATTTTCATATTTTGCTTGGTCTAACGCACAACCCGACCAAATCAATGGTTTTCTCTCTCTGGAGAATCTCATTGTTTACTGTTGTCTGGTTTTATTGAATGAAAGGATTTTAATTTATTTACTCTTGGTCTTACCTCATGTAATCCTGGCTTAATTGTCAGTTAATATCTTTTCAAAGCTCGGCCGGGAAGACGCTGCCAGATTCAACCAGGGTAGTAATATGCCTCTGGCCAAAATCCTTTTATTTGAAGTCTCATTGAATGACATACTGATAAAGAACGGTATTGTGGATAGGAAGAAATTAAAGGCATCAACAAGAAAAATTGCCATTTTTATTACCGAAATATCTCTTGCAGAACCTAGTTCTAAACAAGATTGAGCTGCGGGCCTGGATGGGGAGAAACAGGCTCCAACTCAACCCCTCCAAGACCGAGTGGCTGTGGCTTCCGGCGTCCCGATATAGCCAGCTGACGCCATCGCTGGCTATTGGGGGCGAATCACTCGCCCCCACGGAGAGGGCTCGTAACTTGGGCGTCCTCCTGGACGCACGGCTGTCGTTAGAAGATCACTTGGCGGCCGTGGCCAGGGGGGCTTTTTATCAGGTCCGCCTGATAAGCCAGTTGCGCCCCTTTCTAGATCGGGACTCCCTACGCACAGTCACTCAGGCACTCGTCACTTCCCGCTGGACTACTGCAACGCTCTCTACATGGGGCTCCCCCTGGGTGCACCCGGAGGCTCCAGCTGGTCCAGAACGCGGCCCGCGTGGGGATTTTGGGGCGACGAGGCGCTCCCACGTGACACCTCTCCTGCGCGAGCTGCACTGGCTCCCGGTGGTCTTCCGGGTGCGCTTCAAGGTGTTGGTGACCACCTTTAAAGCGCTCCATGGCTTAGGGCCGGGGTACTTACGAGACCGCCTTCTGCCACCAATAGCCTCCCACCGGCCAGTACGCTCCCACAGAGTGGGCCTCCTCAGGTGCCGTCCGCCAGACAATGTCGGCTGGCGACCCCCAGGGGAGAGCCTTCTCTGTGGCAGCACCTGCCCTCTGGAACGACCTGCCCCCAGAGCTACGTACAATAACAGACCTCCGGATTTTTCGTCGGGCCCTAAAAACCCATTTATTTCAACTAGCTGGGCTGGCTTGAGTCAAATTTTAAACGGATTTTAAATTGGAATGTTTAATTACGGCCAAAATTATTTAATTATTTAAACAGATTTTAGGTTTTGTATGTATGTCTTGTTTTTACTTTGGCTGTTCACCGCCCTGAGTCCTACATTGGAGAAGGGCGGTATAGAAATTTAAACAAATAAATAAATTTAAACAAATAAAAAAATAATATACATACATACATACATACATACATACATACATACATACATACATGTATATATACCTCTGTGCGTGCACGTATGTGTGTGTAAATATAATATAATATAGCAGAACAGAACAGAACAGAACAGATGGAGTGGAGTGGAGTGGAGTGGAATGGAATGGAATGGAATAGAATAGAATAGAATAAATAGAATAGAATAGAATAGAATAAATAGAATAGAATAGAATAGAATAGAATAGAATAGAATAAGGAATGGAGTGGAGTGGAGTGGAGTGGAGTGGAATGGAATAGAAGAATAGAATAGAATAGAATAGAATAGAATAGAATAGAATAGAATAAATAGATAGAATAGAATAGAATAGAATAGAATAGAATAGAATAGAATAGAATGACTCTGAAAAAAATCTCTGTTTCAGCACTTTTTACCCACTCCCGGAATTATTTCCTCGCTTTCTCTCATCCACTTTCTCTGTCAGTCTCTTCTTTGTCCTCTTTATCCTTTTTCAATTTTAATTACAGGCAGTCCTTGACTTACAGTCATTCATTTAGTGATTGTTCTAAGTTACAACAGCCCTGGAAAAAAGGAATAAATCCATGTGAAAGGATAGGTTAACAAACGATAGAAAGAAAACATGGAAACGTAAAGGTATACGATTCCAGGAAAATCATCATTCAGTGGGATCATGTGACTCCCTGATTCAGAACCTGATTCAGAGTAGAATAGGGTAGGATAGGGTAGGGTAAGGTAGGGTAGGGTAGGGTAGGGTAGAGTAGAGTAGAGTAGAGTAGAGTAGAGTAGAGTAGAGTAGAGTAGAGTAGAACCGAACCGAACCGAACCGAACAGAACAGAACAGAACAGAACAGAACAGAACAGAATAGAATTCTTTATCTGCCAAGTGTGATTGGACGCCCAAGGAATTTGTCTTGGTGCATACGCTCTCAGTGTACATAAAAGAAAAGATACGTTCATCAAGAATCATAAGGTACAACACTTAACGATAGTCATAGGATACAAATAAGCAATCAGGAAACAATATCAATATAAATCGTAACATAACATAACATAACACAACACAACACAACACAACACAACACAACACAACACAACACAACACAACACAACATAACATAACATAACATGTTTTCATTCTCCTACAGGTAGTCCTCGACTTACAATAGTTCATTTAGCAACTGTTTTAAGTTACAACAGCATTGAGCAAAGCAACCTACAACAGTTTTTCACACTTACGACCCCGTAGACCTGTGATCAAAATTCAGATGCTTGTAAACGGACTCAAATTTACAATGGTCACAGTGTCCAGGGGTCACGCAATCCCCTTTTTGCGACCTTGTGACAAGTGAAGTCGATGAGCAAGCCAGATTCACTTTACAACCGTGTTACTAACTGAACAAATGCAGTGATTTACATAACGTTGGGAAGGAAGGTCGTAAAATGGGGCAAAATTCATTTAACAGCTGTCTCGCTTAGCGAGTGAAATTTTGGGCTCAGTTGTGGTCGTAAGTCGAGGACTCTATTGTTTGTTTCTATTTCGACATCATTAGCAGATAGAAGCATCCAGTACACTCTGACTGACGCTGACAAGCAAGGGTGAAATGTAAAATGTGTTACTACCGGTTCTGTGGGCGTGGCTTGGTGGGTGGGTGGGGTAATGTGACTGGGTGGGCGTGGCCACCTTTTTTTAAAAAAAACTTTTCAAAGTATTTTTTCTAATGCTTTGAAAAGCTTCCCTGCCGATCAGGCAACTCAGCTGGGATTGTCAGAGACTTTTTTTTACAACCTCTTCGGCCAAAAGTTTGCAGAAAAAAATGCTTTGAAAAGCCTCTGATGATCCCAGCTGAGCCGCGCAATCATCAGAGGCTTTTTTTTTTTTTTTTTACTTTTAAAAGCATTTTGTCGTCGGAAGAGGTTGTAGAAAAAATGCTTTGAAAAGTAAAAAAAAAAGCCTCTGATGATCGTGCGACTCAGCTGAGCATGGTGGGGGGAGCACAGGGATTTTTGCTACCGGTTCTCTGAACCACCGGCCACCATCGCTACCGGATCGAGCGATCCGGTCCGAACCGGGAGCATTTCACCACTGCTGAAAAGCTTTAGCAAGGTTGAACCTAGTTAGTCCTTACATGAGAGACCTTTTAAATGTTAGAGCCCTGAGTCCAATTGGGAAGTTTTTTGGGGGAAAACATGTCCTGAAATAAACTGATGGCAAACCATGTCCATGATGAAACTAAGAATGCTTTCACCAGAAAAGAATACCTGGAGTTCAACCGTGGAGTCCTTGGTGCTCTCTGAGCTTGATTTTTTTGCTTGCAGATGTTTCATTACCAAACTAGGTAACATCATCAGTGCTAGAAGGGAGTAGAGTTTGCATGGAGGAGGAAGAGGAGGAGGAGGAGGAAGAGGAGGAGGAGGAGAAGAAGAAGAAGAAGAAGAGGAGGAGGAGGAGGAGGAGAAGTAGAAGAGGAGGAGGAGGAGGAGGAAGAGGAGGAGGAGGAGGAGGGGAGGAGGAGGAGGAGGAGGAGGAGGAGGAGGAGGAGGAGGAGGAGGAGGAGAAGAGGAGGAGGAGGAGGAAGAGGAGGAGGAGGAGGAGGAGAAGAGGAGGAGGAGGAAGAGGAGGAGGAGGGGAGGAGGAGGAGGAGGAAGAGGAGGAGGAGGAGGAGGAGGAAGAGGAGGAGGAGAAGAAGAAGAAGAGGAGGAGGAGGAGGAGAAGAAGAGGAGGAGGAGGAAGAGGAGGAGGAGGAGGAGGAAGAGGAGGAGGAGGAGGAGGAGGAGGAGGAGGAGGAGGGCTGTGAGGTCCTGAGTGTTCTCTGAGCTTGCTTGTTTTCTTGCAGACATCTCATTACTCAAGTGATAACATCCTCAGTGCTAGGGAGTGGTGTTTGTAAAGAAGAGGAGGAAGAGGAGGACTGTGGAATCCTTGGTGCTCTCTGAGCTTGGTTGTTTGCTTGAAGTCTGAGTGTTTCAATTTTAGTGTTTAGGTTATGTGGTTACTGCTGTCGTGGGTGCTTTTGCTAATTCTGGCTCTTCCCAACTTCACAAAAAAATTGAAAGCTTCAAGCATAGTTTCAGCTTGAAAATTATGAGAATCCAAGGCCAAACCACGTCCAAAAAATATTAGGGAATTCCTGGAAGTTTGGCACCCAGACAAATCAGCCATCAGTAGACACATAGGGATAAACCACATTTACACACTATTTGAAGGAGACAGTAAAAAACCCAAGAAGGAGGCAAACAACAAGAACACATCATCTCCAGCAGCTAACATCCAGATAAGCAGGGATTAGCCCCAGACAAACAATCAAGAAAAAAAAAATCCCCTAATTAAGAGCCTATCAAGGAGAAAACCATACTCCTACATATGCTCCTTCAGGCAGGACAAGCTAGAGTATATAAACAGAGAGCAAACACCATACTCCCCAGCACTGATACTGTTACATAGGTGGGTAATGAAATGTCTGCAAGCAAACAACCAAGCTCAGAGAGCACCAAGGACACTATAACTAAAAAAACCTCCATGGATATGTCCCACAGTATCCTCAGGATGGTTAAAAAGAGACAAGATACTGGTCACAAATACCTAAAGTCTCAAGCCCTTTTTTCATTCCATTTCCTCTGTAAATTATTTGAATTATCCCAAAGCTGATTGCTCTAGGAATTAACTAATTATTATAGTGGGAAGCCTTATGCTTTTGTCATTTAAGGCAGCTTTCCCAATTCGGCACAAAAATCTATTCTCAAGATAATTATAATTCCTGCCATCTCCAGACAGCGCGAATCAGTACTGTGTTGACTGAAAATCCCACAGTTCATAATCCTAACATCTGTTCATGTTTTGTAACTGCTGTGGGGTTTTTTTTAAAACATTTTTCAATGTTTTTTTATGTTCTAAGCTGCCCAGAGTCGTTGGATACGAGACGGGCGGCAAATACATTTTAAAAATAAAATAAAATAAAATAAAATAAAATAAAATAAAATAAAATAAAAAATAAAATAAAAATAAAATAAAATAAAATAAAATAAAATAAAATAAATAAAATAAAATAAAATAAAATAATAAAATAAATAAAGTGAAGTGAAGTGAAAAAATTATAAAATAAAATAAAGTACAGTGAAATGAAATAAAATAATAATAATAATATAAAATAAAATATAATAATAAAATAAAATAAAGAATAAAATAAAATAAAATAAAATAAAATAAAAGAATAATTTATTTTATTTATTTATATTATTTTATTGAATTTAATATACCGCCCTACTCCCGAAGGACTAGGCAATGAACAGCCATAGAATAAAACATATAAACACAACTTTAAAATAAAATAAAATGAATTAAATAATTTGGCTGAACAAATTTAAAACCCCAAATAATTTAAAACCAAATTTAAAATTTCCATTTAAAAAGGGGAAAGACTTAGGTCTTTCCTAAGTTTATAATGAAATAAAAATTTTTCTAAAATTTACTAAGTTTATAATAAAATAAATAAAATAAAATATTAAAATGAATGAAATGAAATGAAATAAAAAAATTATAAAATAAAATAAAGTACAGTGAAATGAAATAAAATAAAATAAAAAAATAAATAAAATAAAATAAAATAATAAAAAAAATAACATAACATAACATAACATAACATAACATAACATAACATAACATAACATAACATAACATAACATAACATAACATAACATAACATAACATAACATAACATAACATACAGGTAGACCTTGACTTACAACAGTTTATTTATAGTGACTGTTCGAAAGCTACAAGAGCACTGAAAAAAGTGACTTGTGACCATTTTTCACACTTACGACCGTTGCAGCATCCCCGTGGTCGCCATGATGAAAATTCAGATGCTTGGCAACTGTCTCATATTTATGACAGTCGCACTGTCCCGGGGGACACATGATCCCCTTTTGCAACACTCTGACGAACAAAATCCATGGGGAAGCCAGATTCACTTAACAACCGGGCTACTGACTTAACAACGACAGTGATTCACAACAGCTGTGGCAAGAAAGGTCGTAAAATGGGGCAAAACTCACTTAACAAATGTCTCACTTAGCAACGTAATTTTAGGCAGTAATGGTTGTAACTGTTATGGCCCACCAGCTGCCAGTGGTGCTATGGCGGATGATGAGGAGGTTGGGGAGGAACTTGGGCCAGCTCTGGAGTCTGGGGAAGGCTCTGATGGATGCTCTGCGTCAGACGCAGAGGTAGAGCCAGGGCCGTCCAACATTTCCCAGCCACCGGAGAGGCAGCTGCCTTCGGAAGCCGAGATAAGTGGGGAGGAAGAACAGCTGGAGCCTGTTCCAGATGCCCGTATGCGCAGAGCTGTTAGGAGAGAACAATGGAGAACAAGGAGTTGACTCGGGAAGCCAAGCACACATGGACGCTGAATGGGCCCTCTGTGGCTGGGGAATAAATAGAAGGAAAGGGGAGTGGTGGTCGTAGGAGACAACCGTTCGTATTTCTGAAGATTTTGCTCATTGTGTTTCGTGCCACAGAGACTGCTTGCCAGAACTTTATTTACAGCGTTGCAGCTGGGAGCTCCCGGCCTGGCAATTATCTCAAAGAACTGATAAGGTCTGTTACTGGCAGTTAACTCCTTGAAGGACTCTGGCCTGGACTTTTCATTGTGTGAATGCCATTAATTCACAGGAGATAAATAAAGAGGGGTTACTCGTGACCAGGAGTTTGTTTCTTGCTTCTCCTAAGGCTGGGTCAGAACTTACATCCATCCATCCATACCAAGAAGGGGCAAAACGGATTTAGAAGAGGTGATAGAAGAAGTAGAGATTGTTCTTCTCAAGGAAAACTATTTTCTGCTTTAACAAATCTTGCTGCAATTATTATTATTGTTTTTTAATCATGTCTCATGACGTTTTAACTGATTCTCTTTAGGTCTCCCTGCCTTGGTGGTTGCAATCTCTGTGGGATTTACTAAAGCCAAGGGCTACGGCACCGGGAACTAGTGAGTAAGCAATTCTTCCTTTCCCTTTCTGTCCAGCAATAGGAGTAATTCAGATTTGATAACGGGTAGCCATTGCCATTGAGGAATCATCGCTTATTCTCTAGCCAGTCTTCTCCGCGTTGCATCTCATGAGTTCCATCATTTTCCTTTGCATATGCTAAATTCTCCTTTTCTTCTTCTTCCTTGCCTAGCTGTTGGCTCTCTTTGGAGGGAGGCCTGCTCTATGCCTTCGTGGGACCGGCGGCTGCTGTGGTTTTGGTATATGACATCCCCCCCTTCTGAATATTTCCCCTCTCTCTTATCTATGTCTTACACATTTCTGAAAAAGTTGCAAAGCCCATGCTCTAGGATCTTTGCTTTCCTCTCAAGATGAACTAAGCCCTCATGGAAAGTAGAAGTCCAATAGAATAGAATGGAATAGAATAGAATAGAATAGAATAGAATAGAATAGAATAGAATAGAGTAGAGTAGAGTAGAGTAGAGTAGAGTAGAGTAGAGTAGAGTAGAGTAGAGTAGAATAGAATAGAATAGAATAGAATAGAATAGAATAGAATAGAATAGAATAGAATATTTAACCAAATAAAATATTTTATTTGGTTAAATAATATAAATTTAACCAAATAAAATAAAATGAATGAATGAATAGAATAGAATAGAATAGAATAGAATAGAATAATAAAATACGGAATGGAATGGAATGGAATGGAATGGAATGGAATGGAATGGAATGGAATAGAATAGAATAGAATAGAATAGAATAGAATAGAATAGAATAGAATAGAGTAATAAAATACGGAATGGAATGGAATGGAATGGAATGGAATAGAATAGAATAGAATAGAATAGAATAGAATAGAATAGAATAGAATAGAACAGAACAGAATAATAAAATACGGAATGGAATGGAATGGAATGGAATGGAATGGAATAGAATAGAATAGAATAGAATAGAATAGAATAGAATAGAATAGAATAGAATAGAATAGAATAGAATAGAATAGAATAGAATAAACAGAGTTGGAAGGGATCTTGGAGGTCTTCTAGTCCAACCCCCTGCTTAGGCAGGAAACCCTACACCACTTCAGACAAATGGTTATCCAACATCTTCTTTAAAAACTTCCAGTGTTGGAGCATCCACATCTGGAGGCAAGTTGTTCCACTGGTTAATTGTTCTCACTGTCAGGAAATTTCTCCTTAGTTCTAAGTTGCTTCTCTCCTTGGTTAGTTTCCACCCATTGCTTCTCGTCCTGCCCTCAGGTGCTTTGGAGGATAGCTTGACTCCCTCTTCTTTGTGGCAGCCTCTGAGATTAAACTAAGGTTATTTTTAAAATTCTGGATTAATCCAGAACGGGAAATGCCATGGGTAAATTTGAAAATGTTGGTGTTTTTTTTTTTTCCCTTTTCTTTTAAATTGGGTGGGATAAGAACAGAAAAAGAGCAGAGAAGAGCAACAAAGATGATTAGGGGACCAGAGGCTAAATCATCCAGTGAATGATTGCAGGAACTGGGAATGTCTACTCTAACAAAGAAAAGGACCAGAGATGTCTTGATAGCCGACTTCCAATGTTTAAAGAGTTTTCGCAGAGAAGAGGGGGACAACCTACAATCCAAACCAAGGACAATGTTGTCAAGGAGATATCTAATCTAGAATTAAGGAGAAATTTCCAACAGTGAGGACAATTAATCAATGGAATGGCTCACCTTCAGAAGTCGTGGATGCTCCATCCCTGGAGACTTTCAAGAAGGGATTAGACATTTATCTGGGATGGGATAGGGTCTCCTGCTTGAGCAGGGGGTTGGACTAGAAGACCTCCAAGGTCCCTTCCAACTCTGTCATTCTGTTGTCTGAATTCACCCGGCAAAAGTGAAACCTTTTTTAATCTCAGCAATTTTATGATGAGAAGGAATACATTTTCATTGATGGGAATTTTTTAGAATTTAGAATGATGGATACGTGTTTTGGAGGTAATCAAGATATTTGTCATTAAGCCCGTCTCTTTTCAACCACAAAACCAAATTGTACCATATCTCTAGCTTAATGCCAATTATTAACCATAATTGGCTACTTTTTAATTTTTTTAAAATAAAGATTGTTGAATGGAGCTACAACCATGATTTCCAGCAATCTATCATTTCACATAAAATTAAATAAAACTAGGACAAAGTTTAATTTGATCCCTTTAAAGGCATCGCAGAAGATAGCGGTCCTGTGAACGCTATTGCTTATGTTAATTAAATAGAGCCTCCAGGGTCGGTGGCAATATACCTTTAACTGCTAAAGCGAGAGAAAACATCGGTTGAGAAAATTAAGCAGGGGGTATAAATGGAAGGCCTAGATTATTGGGAAATGATTTCCCCTGGAATGCAAGAGAAGAAATGAGCTGTAATTTTATTTCCCTTGCTAGATTTTGGTGATAGGTCTAACATGTGTTCAGTATGAAGCTACAAAGAGGCCAAGCTGGAAGGGTTCCAGCTATTGTACAACTAGTAAAATAAATGAACGTAAATAACATAAAGGCTATCAAGAAGTCTTCTGAGCAATATGCTTGGGGTGGCTCTTTGAAAGAAGGCTCCAACTGTTGCAATTTTAAGACTTAGCAATAGCAATAGCACTTAAGACTTATATACTGCTTTACAGCCCTCTCTAAGCAGTTTACAGAGTCAGCAAATTTGCCCCCAACAATCTGGGTCCTCAGACCCAGATCTGGGACCTCGGAAGGACGGAAGGCTGAGTCAATCTTGAGCCTGTTGAGATTCAAACTGCCAAATTGCAGTCAGCCGGCAGTCAGCCGAAGGAGCCTGCAGTACTGCATTCTAACCACTGCGCCACTGCGGCTCACTTCAACTCCCAGAATTCCACAGCCAGTAAATATACAGATTATAACCAGGGGTGGGATTCAGAAATTTTAGCAACCGGTTCTCTGCCCGATTGCTGGGGGGCATGGCCCTGGTGGGTGTGGCCTACTCGGCCTCCTACACCATGGGGGGGGGGTTCACCCTCCCCAGACTCTGGAGGCTTTCCTCAAGCCTCTGGGTGGGCGTAAATGGTCTTTCCTGGGCTCCAGAGGCCCTCCGGAGGCTGGAAATAGGCCCATTTTTGGACTTCCAGTACTTCCGGTAGGCTTGTTTTTTTGCCCTCCCCAGGCTCCGTAGGCATTTCTCGATTAAAATTAACATCCGGTTCGCCCGAACTGGTCCGAACTGGCTGAATCCCAGCCCTGATTATAACCAAGAATCGCAAGGAGACCACTGTAGCTTATTCCTATTACCAACCTGTTTTCTGGGGTTTAGCATGAGCCCCGATCCCTAAAATACTCCAACGAACTGTGACTGCACCCTAAACTAACCAAGATCAAAATTAAACCCAACTTTGCATCTTGGGTGAAGGCATCTGCTAGCTAGGACATCAGGTGGCCAGGTTCAGCATCTGAGCCCTTCAGTGAAGAGGCCATCTCCATTTTGATATGAGATGGTTTGGTTTGGCTTCTTTATTTGGTAATATGAGCAAGTTACAGAGGTCTCCTTGCTATATTTGGTTATAATCTGCATATTGGCCGACTGGGGAATTCTGGGAGTTGAAGTCCACAAGTCTTAAAGTTGCCAAGCTTGGACATCCAGGTTCTAGGACATGAGCGAAGTTAGCCAGATGCAAAAAGTCTCCCTTTACCCAAAGAAATACACAACTCCTACAAACACACACACAAATACAAACACACAGTGTTTATCTGCCAATTAGTATTCTTTGGAACTCTCCTGAAAAATCTCTATATATCTTGGTTGGGCTCTGATGTTTGTTGTCTCAGACACCAAACATTCATCATACAAAATGATGCTGAGATTCAAAAATGCTTCAGGCCCTCTAACCAGCTGGGACTCAGATGTCTTCTTCTCCAGCAGTGTTAGGCTAAGCAGCTGGGGAAGATCTGGAGGACTTTATGCATCAAACCTGACCAGGTTTCCAAGTCAACCTTTCTGTTGTTTCTCTTCCAACAGGTAAACATGGTTATTGGCATTCTGGTGTTTAACAAACTTGTATCCAAAGATGGAATAACAGATAAGAAACTGAAGGAACGGGCAGGGTAGGCGTTCTATCAATCCTTCCTCTAAGAAACCCATCAAAAAGTATATATTTAATGTAGATATTTTTCAAAGTCACTGTCGATAACCAGGCAGGAATGTTATGGCAAGAGATAAATGGTGATTTGGAAAAAGAAAACCAGCCCTCTGAGCACCTTATTTTGACTTGTGGCATGGAAGGAGCATGGAGTGACACCACCGGTGTGATTTGTTAAAAAGGCATAAATGCAGCACAAACCTCATATACTGTATGTCTACGGAGATTCTCAGTCATCCAAGTCATGGTTGTCCCAAAGGTACTTTTTTCAAGAGGCAAGTGGACTTTCTGGTTTTTCTTTGAAGACGTTCCGCTTCTCATCCAAGAAGCTTCTTCAGTTCTGACTGGATAGTGGGGAATGGAAGGATTTATACTCCTTGCAAACAGCTGGTCATTTGCATTCTTTTAGAGAGAGATTGAGGCCACATGGAGGTTTTGTTTGTCCATCCCAAGGATAAAAAACCCAGACACAAACTGAGTAACATAGTATACGCAGTATAATGCAGTGAGCCATGTGTGATCTGTACATTGGGGAAACAAAACAACCACTTCATAAGCGCATGGCACAACATAGGAGAACAAACCCATCAGGAGAAGATTCAGCAGTCCATCTGCATTTCAAAGGCAAAGGCTACTCTTTTGAAGAAAGCAAAGATCATGTTTTGGACAGAGAGGATAGCTGTTTTGAAAGAGGAGTCAAAGAGGCCCTCTATGTCAAAACCGAACAGCCCTCTCTCAACAGAAGGGGAGGGATACAACATCACCTGTCTCCTTTCTGCAACATGGTCCTTTCAGGAGTTCCAAGGAGGCTCCACAACCACCTTCACTACTCAGATGATCCTGAGGACACAGTTAAACCTCCAAGTGGCCTCAACAACTCTCTAAAAGGATGCAAATGACCAGCTGTCTGCAAGGAGTATCAATCCTTCCGTTCCCCGCCATCCAGTCAGAGCTGAAGAAGCTTCTTGGATGAGAAGCGAAACGTCTTCAAAGAAAAACCAGAAAGTCCAGTTGCCTCTTGAAAAAAAGCACCTTTGGGTTCTTAAACTGTACTGAGCATCAAGAATATATGAGACAGGGACAATGATGTGTCTCTGGAGGAAGATAAGATGATGAATTGCCCACATCTAAAGTAAAGATATCCTTCCATTTCACTATTTAGAGAAACTAGAATGAAAACTAGAGTGAAAGGTCTACTTTCACTCTTGTTTCTGAGGAAGCCTTGGCTTGTGCTCTTAGATATCATAGGGAGATCTGCAATCAATCCAAGTTTGAGATCTTCTAGCATAATTGTGACTCTCCTTCCAAAAGATGCCCAACCGATCATCAACGTTGGCCAGAATACCGTTTCTGGTTTCATAGAGGATGACATTTAGGGCAGAAGAATGATCACCTTTGAGGGTCTTGGTGCCCACTGAGCTTGACGGTTTTCGTTATCAAACTAAGGCACTGAGGATGTTCCCTAGTTTAGTCATGAAATGTCTGCAAGAAAAAAGCCCACCATGCTCAGAGATCACCAAGGACCCCACAATTCAAAACTGAGCTACAAATATTCTCTTCTGTTGATCTTGTGTTTTGGTGGAACTATCAGTTCGCTTACTCTACTCAATTCCAGATGATTGGAATGGAAGGCAATAGACCAATGTTTCTCAAATTTGGCTATTCTGCATGGACTTCAACTCCCAGAATTCAGCCAGCCTTCCTGGTTGTGGAATTCTGGGAGTTGAAGTCCACACATTGCCAGGGTTCCAAGTTAACACCCTCAATGAAAGAAGACTCCGAGGCTAGAAGTTCCTCAAAGTTCCATTTTATTAGGGATGTCATATTGGCACATCTCGGAAAACCCGAATCTGAAAACTTCCAGGTTCTTCCCACTCAAAAGAAAGTCCAAGTCCCTTCCCATGTCCATCACATGGTCTAATCAATGCACCGTCCCAACTGGAGATGCCTCCCAGTCACGCCACTCCAGGTTCAGGGCAGGATGTCCTTGACTCCCAGAGAAAAGAATGTTATTATGGCTAGATATCTCTCCGATTCCATGAAATTCTCCCCTCCCAGTTTCCCACAGCACTAAGTGTGGCAGCCCTGAAGATCCAAAGAGAAAAATGGCCTCCAGGACTGACACACATCTTAGAATGGCCGAGGTTGAGTAACACCGAATGAGATATAGCTAGGAGCTAGACTTCCTTATAGATTGCAAACATTGTGTAGCAGCAAAGATGTTTGAGATATCCCACTCACCCACCCCTATTTCACATCACTAGCCTTTCAAGCACAAAAATGCTTCTTAAAGCCTTCCCAAGGTGAACCAAGGCACCTTAAGTTTCTTTTCTGGAACCAACTCAAAATCTGGAAAGTTTCTTCTGAACATGATTCCTGAATCATTGGTGCTATTTAGGGCAGGTTGATTCCATGTGCTATTTAATCAATGGTGGGTTGCTACCGGTTTGGCCCGGTTCGGCCGAGCCAGTAGCGGTTACGATGTGACGTCACCGAACCGGTTCTCTTTGTTTGGGAGCTGGGCCCTCCCGCCTGCCCCCACGTTATTCCTACCTTTATTTCTTCTTTTTTAGCCCAGCTGATAGGCGCGGCAGAGTGGATTGCCACACCTCAGCTGGGCAGAAACCTTGTGCGGAGCTTGTGCAGAGCGATCACGCGTAAAGCTCATGCACGAAGAGAACCGGTGGTAACGCCAGTTGGAACCCACCGCTACATTTAATGCTTCTGCAATACAAGCCACAATCTTAATATACCCGTATTTTTCAGACTATCAGAAGCACCTAGATTTAGAGGAGGAAAACAAACAAACAAAAAAAATAGTTTTTGGCTTCTGCGCATCCCGTTTTTGCCCAAGAAGCACTTTGCAAATCTTCCGTGAATCCCAAAAATGTGCCCATTTTTCACCAAAAATGTGCCCATTTTTGGCCTGCAGAGTTCTTCTGGGGTCTGGAGGGGTGAAAATGGGATGCGTGGAGAGTTCTGGAGGCCAAAACCAGACCCATATTCGGTCTATAAGACGCATCAAAATTTTCACCCACTTTTGGGGGGAGGCAGTGTGTCTTATACTCTGAAAAATACGTTAAATTTGCAAATGCCTTCATATTAAATGGGGAGACAAGAGGAACAGGAACTAAGGCAGAATTTAGTGTGCAGATTCAACCTGGGTTATCCCAGGCTCATCCCAGAACCAACCCATTGTTTTCAAAGACGCATAGTTCCAGAATTGCGTTATGGGCAACGTTGTCCCACTAAAATATCACCAAAACCTTTAAATTAAATCCTGGTTTTGCTGGTTATCGACTGTGCTGAATAGATGCTGAAAATGCAGATGCTTTAGGAAAGGGGAGGGAACTGATTGTTTTTGTTTTTGTTTTTATGGCTTCCCGTTACGTTAATTTCGTTGCTCGCTTGTGAACCTGCTTAAAAGTTGTGCTTTTCAATGTGCAAATGAATTTGTGGGCAGAACATGATGATGTCTGGAGGGGTTAAGAGCCGTGTCATCCCTGATCACTGAACTGGTAAACTTCAGGCTGGAGGGTTTTTTTTTTTCTCTAAAACTACGTTGGAAAGTAAGAAGGGAGTAAATTTTGGAAGCAGCTTACAAGAGGTGTAACTTGTTGAGGAATTCGCAGAGCAACCCTTGAGTAGCAAGGGTGTGCACATGAAAAACGATTGAGAGTAGTTAGGAATAACACAGCTAATACACAGATACACTGAGTTGTGTTTACTTTCAGGAAATAGTAATAAGGCACAGTCCAATAAACAGTCCAGGTCATTCACATATAAAGCAGTAGATGGTTAAACAATAGTTCAAGGATAGTCCAATAACAAAGTCTTCTTACCAGTGGTTGTTGTCATACACGATTAACAGTTCTTCTATATCTGCAAACAGTAGCAAACACAACAAACAGCAAAGATATTAGCAAAGAGAAGCAAAGAGAAACAAACCAGGTTTCTAGCTCCCTTTTAAGGACATTGGCTACAGAGCTAATCAATCAGGACACACTATGATGCAATACAGCAACACAGCAGTCTTAAAGCTATATTTATGGTTTATATATTGCCAACCCAACAAGTTAAGTAAAATCATTTCCTAACATAACTATCCATGGCACCAAACGAAACAGGGTGTACTGTATGAACACAATCGAGCCCAAAATTTCCATTGCCAAGGGAAGCATTTGTTGAGTGAGTTTGCTCCGTTTTACGTCCTTTCTTGCCACGGGAAACGTTTGTTAAGTGAGTTTGCTCCGTTTTACGTCCTTTCTTGCCACCGTCGCTAAGTGAATCACTGCAGGTGTTAAATGAGTCAAATCATTGTTAAGCAAATCAGGCTTCCCCATTGACGTTGTTTGTCAGAAGGTCGGAAACGGGGATCACTGCGACCGTCATAATTGCCTCTGAATGTTGATCGACATGATTGCAGGGAACGCGACCATGGTTGTAAGTGTGAAAAATGGTCATAAGTCACTTTTTTCAGTGCCGTTGTAATGTTGGGCAGTCACCAAATGAACTGTCGTAAGTGGAGGGTTACCTCAGGTAGTCCTTGACTTACAACACTTTGTTTAGTGACCGTTTGAAGTTACAATGGCACTGAAGAAACGATTTATTACCCTTTTTCACACTTATGACCGTTGCTGCATCCCTGGCGTCACGTGATCAAAATTCAGATGCTTTTCCTCCCTCTCCTTCCTTCCTTTCCCCCTCTCCCCAGCTCCTCCCTCCATCCCTCCTGTTAAGGATATTCTTGACTCATAACCGATGTTGTGGGTTATTGAGCAGAGTATCCTTTGAGTAAACGCATGAAAAGCGACTGGGAGTGGTTGTGAACAATCACAGTCAACATACAAACACACTGAGTTGTTGTAGTCTTTTACTTTTAGAAAAAAGTAAAGCAAAGTCCAAAAACAATCCAAGTCATACACAGATAAGACGAGAGTTAAAAGATCAATCCAGGGATATTTCAAGTACAAAGTCTTCTTACCAGTTGTAGTCATACACAATAAAACAGTTCTTCTTGAGTTTCAAACAGGAACAAGTTCAATATCAAAACATTCAATAAATAGTAGAAAACAACATGTAGCTATGATCAAACAATGATCATGCAGAGAGATCAGGTAAAGAGTTACAGCAAATAAGCAGGTCAAATGGTGTAGTATCCACACAAGCCATGATCCTGATTTTCCTTAAGTACATTGGCTACAGAGCTTAGCCAATCAGGATACAGGATGATGCAATACAGTCTTAAAGCAATATAATACCTTTCGGACTGCAAACATACCTTGTTGGTTTATATATTGCCTGACCAACTAGTTAGACAAATAACCATTTCCTAACACCTCCCTTCTTTACTTCCCCGCTCCCTCTCTCCCCCTAGCTGCTATTTATGATGGTTGCCCTATCCTGAGGTCACATGATCCCCTGTTGGGACCGTCTGACAAGCAAAGTCAAGGGGGAAACCAGATTCGCTTAACGACAATTTGACTCATTTAACAACAACAGCGATTCGCGTCACGACCGTGGCAAGAAAGGTCGTAAAGCGAGACAAAATTAACTTCAGTAATGTTTCACTTGGCGACAAAGATATTTGGGTGGCTCAATTATGGCCGTACATCGGAAGACTAGCTGATTTTGGCCAGTCCGGAAGACACCTTGGATCTTGGTGGTTTTGCTACGTAGATCTGGTTTAAATAAGCCATGTGACACCAAAGCAAGATGGGAGTCATGGGCCAAGCTAAGCTCTAGTCCAGTGTTTCTCAACCTTGGAAGCTTGAAGATGGGTGGACTTCAACTCCCAGAATCCCCCAGCCAGCGCTGCTGGCTGGGGGATTCTGGGAGTTGAAGTCCATCCATCTTCAAGCTTCCAAGGTTGAGAAACACTGCTCTAGAACTTTCCTTTGTGGACCTTCAAGGTCCCCATTCGACCTTCTGGATCATGTTCAGCTATCAAAGCCAGGGCTTCGAAATTTGGGGGCAACCACAGAATGCAGGTCACAATTTGTATGGTCAAGTTTGCCTGGTCCATACTTTCCAACCGGGTTCTGTCCAGGTTCTTTGACACAGCCCGAGACCTCTTTGGGCAAGAGGGGAAGGGGTTGTGGCTGATGGTTTCCTGGGCCTGGTATCTTAAAAGTTGAGAGTGTTAACCCTTCCCTGTCCTGTTGTTTGGTTTCTCTCTTCCTTCCCCCCCCCCTCTCTCTCTCTCGCTGCTGGTGTTTGGGTTGGGGTTCTCATTTTGTTCAACTTTCTCCTTCTATTCTTTTTGTTGAATATCCTTCTTCGCTTCTTTTTCCTCCCTCTCTCCCCCTTCCCCTAGCTACTTACTCCTTTCCTTCCTCCCTCCCCTATCTCTCTCTCTCTCTCTTTCTCTTTCTCTTTCCTTCTTTCTTTCTTTCTTTCTTTCTTTCTTTCTTTCTTTCTTTCTTTCCTTTCTTTCTTTCTTTCTTTCCTTCCTTCCTTTCTTTCTCTCTCTCTTCTTTCTTTCTTCCTTCCTTCCTTCCCTCCCTCCCCCTCACACATTTCTTCCCTCCTTCTCACACATTTCTCTCCTTCCTTCCTTCCTTCCTTCCTTCCTTCCTTCCTTCCTTCCTTCCTTCCTTCCTTCTTCTCTCCTTCACTTTCCCTAGCTACTTCCTCCCTCCCTTCTTCCCTCCCCTATATCTTTTTCCTTCCTTCCTTCCTTCCTTCCTTCCTTCCTTCCTTCCTTCCTTCCTTCCTTCCTTCCTTCCTTATTTTTCCTTCTTTCTTTCTCTTTCTTTCTTTCTTTCTTTCTTTCTTTCTTCTTTCTTTCTCTCTCTCTCTTCTTTCTTTCTTCCTTCCTTCCTTCCCTCTCTCCCCCTCACACATTTCTTCCCTCCTTCTCACACATTTCTCTCTTTCCTTCCTTCCTTCCTTCCTTCCTTCCTCCCTCCCTCCCTCCCTCCCTCCCTCCCTCCCTCTGCCCCCCTATCACCTCTCCCCTCCCCCCCGTTCTGTTTGTGCTCACCAGCAAAGTGTTTTGTTTCGTTTCAGTCTTTTAATTTTAATTGCAGTCAGATGGCCGTGCCCCTTTACGGCATCACGCTCAAATGTTCCAAGTGTGGAGTGGTGTCTTCTCCCGACGTTTCGGCCACAGCCACCAGTAACGCCATGTTAGTTCCTCTAATTTCAACTTCCTTTCTTTTTCTGATGAGGAGTATTGATTGATTGGAGTTAGAGGTTTCTTCCATGCCGCTTTTCCACCTCTGATTTCTTTCCTTCCTTCTAGTTTTTTTTTTTTCTCCCCTTGTTCTTCCCTTGGTTCACATTCAGGTGTCAAATTTGTTAAAATCTATCCCTTGGCAGGGTCCCCCTCCCCCCACCCCTCTCTCTCTAGCTTAAAATCCTGGATCTTTTGCAAGATAAAATTGTTAAACACCTGTACAGGTAATCCTCGACTTACAACCGCAACGGAGCCCAGAATTTATGTTGCTGAGCAAGAGTGAGTTTTTGCTCCGTTTTACGACTTTTCTTCCCATGTTCCTTAAGTCAATCCCTGCAGTTATGAAGTAAGTAACATGGTTGTTAAGGGAATCTGGCTTCCCTATCAACTTTGCTGGTCAGGGGGCGCAAAAGGGGACCACCTGACCCCCGGGGGAACCCTACAACCGTCATAAATATGAGTCAGTTTCCAAACATCTGATCATGTGCTGCACAGGTCATAAGTATGAAAAACAGCCATACATCACCTGTTTTTACAGTGCTGTTGTAATTTGGAACGGTCACTAAACAAATGGTTATAACTCGAGGACCCCAGGGTCAGGTGATCCCTTTTTGTGACCTACCGACCTTCCCAACTGTGCTACTGACTTAACAGCCGTAGCAATTCGCTTAACGACTGTAGCAAGACAGGTCTTAAAACGGGGCAAAGCTCTTTTAACAACTGTCTCGCTTAGCAACAGAAATATTGGGCTCAATTGTGGTCGTAAATCAAGAATGACCTATAAATCCTCTCCCCCTTTTAAATGTAAATTTTAATTTGTTTTAAATTACGGGGTATTTTAAATTCAGCCAAATTATTTAATTCATTTTTATTTGATTTTAAATTTTTGTATTTATGTGTTTTTATCTTGTGGCTGGTCACCGCCCTGAGTCCTTCGGGAGAAGGGCGGTATAGAAATTTAATAAAATAAAATAAATAATATATATATATATATATATACAGTAGTGGCCAAAATTGTGGAAAGCTTTTGGGAAAAGGGCATTTTCTAAAACTAGCTAATAACACCATTTTTTTTTTTTTTTGGAGTAGAACCATAAAATTATATATCAGTGGAAAAATAATTTAATCAAGAATGTAATGCAATAACTTTTAGGAAGGATTTGCTATCAGAATAGCAGTTACAGTATAAAAAAGAAAAGTGAAACATGTAGAAAAAACGAAATAAACAAAAATGATCCCCATGTCAGTTAATCCTTAGTTGGGTGACTTTTAACATGAATTAAGGCCTTACAACGTCTTCCCATGGAGGGAACCAAGTCTTTGAGTTCTGCAGCTGTTCTAATGTGAAACCAAGATTGAAGGATGGCTTCTATTAACTGGGTTTTATTGCTGGGTGGCTTCTGACTAACAAGTTTCTTTAGTCGGCTCCCTAGATTTTCCATTGGGTTAAGAAGGTCTGTGCAATTCCCAGGCCATTCCAGCACTGGAATAGGATTATCTTGAAACTGCCCCCCCCAAAAAAGTGGTGTTATTAGTCATCAAATCTCAAAAATACACTTTTCCCAAATATATATATATGGTCCCAAAAATATATATATGGTCATTTTTCAGGTGACTCATGGCAGGGGTTGAAATGTGACCTCCCCAAAATCTGCCTTGCACCCCCTTTGTCCCCTGCCCTCCAGAGAAGCCCCCCTCCCAGTCCCCCAAGAAGACACCGAAACCTTGGGGGTAGCTCTGCTCTCTCAGCTCCTTTCTTGTTCTTTCATGTTTCGCCTCCACCTGGCCGCTGCTTCCCATTTCATGCCTGGAACCATCTCCTCGTTTTCTCCTTAATGCCATCTGAGGACTCAGTGGTTTGTGTCTCGCTTGATTCTTGCTCCAAACCAGCAGTGTCTACAAGGGTTGGTCCCCAAAGTTCAAAAGTCTGCCCGTTTTTCGATTTGAGACATGGTTTTTTTTGTGTGTGTGACCATTCCCTGAGTGCTGAAGTCTTCACTTGCTGGTTGTCCTGTCCGTCACAGATACGGTCCTTCTTCTCAGAAGGCTCTGCTAAATGTATATAGACGATATCCAGTCTCGGCTCTATTTTACACCAGTTCCTCCTCCTCCTCCTTCCCTGTCACATTTTAAAGCTTTCTCGAAACCTCCTGTGTTCTGCCTTTGATTATATCTCTGTAACCAACCTCTTTTCGGTCATCTCCTTCCTTCTGTCTCACATCATCACCTCCTACTTTCTTTCTTTCTTTCTTTCTTTCTTTCTTTCTTTCTTTCTTTCTT
>NW_026844077.1:4559446-4571711 GCF_029531705.1 Pantherophis guttatus | reverse complement strand
GCTCTGGAAAGAGGTCCTAAAACAGAGGAAAGAGGCCTTAACAACTGCAGCAAGAAAAGTCATAAATTGACTCGCTTAACCAATGTTTCACTTAGCAACCTACATTTTGGGCTCCATTGTGGTCATAACTCGAGGACTACCTGTATTCCTGGATTTCGGATGGTCTTGATTCCAGCAGGTTCCATAGATTTGTGAACTTTCCAAGTATGTTCTTTGAACGTGCATATATTCTCCAAAAAACTAAAGTACTGATTAGCAGAGTGGGAAGGGACCTTGTAGGTCATCTAGTCCAACCCTCTGCCCAACCAGGAGACTCTACACCATTTTTGACAGATGGCAGTCCAGGCCCTTCTTGAAAGCCTCCAGTGATGAAGCTCCCACAACTTCCGAAGGCAACTTCTGTTCCATGGGTTGATTGTTCTCACTGTCAGAAAATTCCTCCTTATTTCTAGGTTGAATCTCTCCTTGGTCAGTTTCCATCCATTATTTCTTGTCTGGCATTTGGGGGCTTTCTGGACCGGGATGCCCTGCGCATGGTCACTCATGCCCTCGTCATGTCCTGTCTGGACTACTGTAACGCTCTCTACATGGGGCTCCCCTTGAAGAGCACCCAGAGGCTCCAAGTGGTCCAGAATGCAGCCGCGCAGGTGATTATGGGAGCGACATGGCGCACCCATGTAACACCTCTCCTGCGCGAGCTGCACTGGCTCCCGGTGGTCTTCCGGGTGTGATTCAAGGTGTTGGTTACCACCTTTAAAGCGCTCCATGGCTTAGGACCGGGGTATATACGAGATCGCCTTCTGCCGCCAATAGCCTCCCACCGGCCGGTACGCTCTCATAGAGAGGGGCTCCTCAGGGTGCCGTTGGCCAAACAATGTCGACTGGCAACACCCAGGGGAAGAGCCTTCTCTGTGGGGGCACCCGCCCTCTGGAATGAGCTACCCCCAGGGATACGACTGATCCCGGACCTCCGGACCTTTTGCCGTGCCCTGAAGACTGTTTTATTCCAACAAGCCAGGCTGGCCTAATAGGAATTTTTAAATTGGGTGTTTGTTAGTTTTTAATTTCGTGGGCCAAATTTTATATATTTGTTTTAAATTGTTCTTAAATTTTGTGGTTTATATGTGTTTTAATATGGCTGTACACTGCCCTGAGTCCTTTGGAAGAAGGGCGGTATAGAAGGTCAATAAAATCTAAATCTAAATCTTTGGAAAATAGCTTGACCCCTTCCTCTCTGTGGCAGCCCCTCAAATATTGGAAGACTGCTATCCTGTCTCCCCTGGTCCTTCTTTTCACTAGACTAGCCAGGCCCAGTTCCTGCAACCGTTGATTGTATGTTTTAGCCTCCAGTCCCCTAATGATCTTTTTTTTTTTTAATTTGATTTATATGCCTCCCTTCTCCGGAGACTCAGGGTGGCTTACAATGCGTTAAGCAATAGCCTTCATCCTTTTGTATATTTTTACAAAGTCAGGTTATTGCCCCCACAAACTGGGTCCTCAATTTACCCACCTTAGAAAGGATGGAAGGCTGAGTCGACCTTGAGCCTGGTAAGATTCGAACTAGCAGTAATTGCAGACAGCTGATGTTAATCACAATGCATTAGTCCACTGTACTACAGGCTCTTTATACTTTATACAAAATATACTTTTGTATATTTATACAAAGTCAGCTTATTGCCCCCACAATCCGGGTCCTCATTTCACCTACCTTAGAAAGGATGGAAGGCTGAGTCAACCTTGAGCCTGGCGAGATTCGAACCTGCAGTAATTGCAGGCAGCTGGATGTTAAATGCTGCCTTAGGAGGCATTAGCCTCCTACACCACTCAGGCGTTGGTTTGCTAAAGAGCCAAACCATTCCTGCTTTGTATCAAAAAAGCCTCTTACCAACAAGTTTAAAAATGGGGGGTAAATCCCCTTTCAAATTCACGTCCATTCCCAGAGCTGTGCGAAATGATGTGGAGGAAAGGAACTGTCGTATTTGCATGCACCTTTAGCATTCGGGCCCTTTGAACAGACACCGTGCAAAATGCTGTGCATTCCGTTGAATTGTCGTGTCCGATCTAAGCCATTTATCTAAGGGGAGGGGGTGTCACCAGCTGCTCCTCAGCTACTTTGCCCAAAAGAAATCAAACCGAATAGAATCAAACATTAGTTATACCCGCGGAAGTACAACGTACCCATCAGCAATCAAACTGCAGATTCCACTACGGTCTCCCTGGAGAACATATCATATATTATGTTGTGGGCATGTTGGCATTTTTAATTTATTTGCATCTGCAATTTTACATGGATGGTTGAGGGAATCTGAGATCCATTTGGAATAAATTTATGATGGTGGGTGCATTAAAAACCAGACAGAAGAGAAGAGAAGAGAAAATAGAAGAGAAGAGAAATATAGGATAGAAATAGACGAGACGAGAGGAGAGGAGAGGAGAGGAGAGGAGAGGAGAGGAGAGGAGAGGAGAGGAGAGGAGAGGAGAAGAGAAGAGAAGAGAAGAGAAGAGAAGAGAAGAGAAGAGAAGAGAGAAGAGAAGAGAAGAGAAGAGAAGAGAAGAGAAATATAGAATAGAAATATAGAATAGTATAGAATAGAATAGAATAGAATAGAGCCTGGATAGCTCAACAGGCAGAGCTCTGTAATTTAACACCAGCTGTCTGCAATTAAAGTAAGATCGAATCTCGCCAGGCTCAAGGTTGACTCAGCCTTCCATCCTTTCTAAGGTAGGTAAATTGAGGACCCAGTTTGTGGGGGCAATAAGCTGACTTTGTATAAATATACAAAAGGATGAAGGCTACTGCTTAACGCATTGTAAGCCGCCCTGAGTCTCCGGAGAAGGGCGGCATATAAATCAAATTAAAAAAAAAAAAGAAGAGAAGAGAAGAGAAATATAGAATAGAATAGAGAAGAGAAGAGAAATATAGAATAGAATAGAGAAGAGAAGAGAAATATAGAATAGAATAGAATAGAATAGAATAGAATAGAATAGAATAGAATAGAATAGAATAGAAATATAGAATAGTAGAGTAGAGTAGAGTAGAGAAGAGAAGAGAAGAGGAGAGGAGAGGAGAGGAAATAGAATAGAATAGAATAGAATAGAAATAGAATAGAAATAGAGAAGAGAAGAGAAGAGAAGAGAAGAGAAGAGAAGAGAAGAGAAGAGAAGAGAAGAGAAGAAAAACTTTATTTTCACTTTGAATGTGTATTGGCATACATTAAAGTGAAATTTCGTTGCATCCAGCTCTCAAAGGGTCACCACCTCCAATATACACTACATAAACACAACAGAATAAATATATACAGAATTATGCACCTACCCACATGTATTATATGTCCCAGAGAAACAACACAGTCTAGTTCAGATGTACACCTGTGCATGGCGAGGGAAACGAAGCTTATGAGTTTATCAGACGGATGATGTAAATATAAACTGTGGAAAGTCAAATTTAATGTCAATCCATGATTGGAGGCTATGGGTGGGCAAGGGGTGAGTATGTTCCTTCCTATTTGGGGCAGTGGGTGAACAATAAAGTAATTAGGAAATACAGGTAGTTCTCGACGTACAACCTTTCGTTTAGTGACTGATTGGAGTTACAACAATACTGAAAAAAAAGTGACTTATGACCGTTTTTCACACTCAACGACCGTTGCAGCGTCTCCATGGTCACGTGATCAAAATTCAGATGCTGGGCAACTGACTTATATTTATGACGGTTGCCATGATCCCCTTTGGCGACCTTCTGACATGGAAAGTCAACGAGGAAGCCAGATTCACTTAACAGCCGTTTTCCTAAACTAACAGCTGCAGTGGTTCACTTAACGACTGTGGCAAGAAAGGTCGTAAAAGGGGGCAGAACTCACTCAGCCGCTGCCTCGCTCAGGAGCAGAAAGGTTCGACTCAATTGTGGTTGTAAGTTGAGGACTACCTATAGTAGGAAACCTGTGTTTTGGACAATGAAGGGGGGGACATGTGTTTGTATGACATCATGGTTTCCGTAGTACCTTCTGAAATTCCATCTCTTTCCTCCTGATTTGTTAGTGCTCAACAAGGACATCAGTACGTGTCGCACTATGACCATCACAGGGACTCTGAAGCGCCCATCCCTGCAGGACGAGGAGAAGCTGAAGCTCAACCACCAGAAAGGGTCCTCCAACTTCAACAGTCTTCCAGCCAACGTCTCCAAGATGCATCTCCAGAGCTCCCCACACTACCTGGGCGCCATCAACCTCAATGACTTCAACAACCACACCTTGACTTTGAAGAAGGACAAAAGCCAACCTCCGAAATCCATCTACATCTGCGATGGAGATATCTTCAAAAAGCTGGATTCGGAGCTCTCGCGGGCACAGGATCAAACCAGGGACACCAGCTACGTCATTCTGCCCACCAGCACCTCCACCTTGAGGCCCAAGCCGCCTCCACCACCACCACCACCTCCACCTCCACCACCGCCCAAGGATGACACCAAGTACAGCATCAACATTGACCAGATGCCCCAGACGAGACTCATCCACCTCAGCATGGCCACAGATCCGGGCTTTGTGGTCAAAAGCCCCCCAAGAGAACCTGCAGGCATCAGCTGTGGAGAAGGACAAGCTTCTTCAATGATGCAGCAGCAACCATTGTCTCCTCCGTTGGTCAATAAATCCACGGACTCACAGATGCCCAACAGCTTGTGTGACACGCTCAAGACCAGTAATACTGGAATCATGACCAAGAATGAGACAGTCGCCACCCTCTCCATGAGTTCCCTAGAAGTAAGTGGCTGAAAGTTGGTGGCCTTCTCCATACTTGGGTTGGAGAAGTCCTTAAATCCCATTCTTGCTAACTGAAACTATTTTTTTTTAAAGCATAGCTACTCAGAATAGGACAGATCTCTTAAAACAGCGAGGTGCAATCTTATTTTGAGCCCAGATTCCAAGTGGTAGACATTTCAGTGTTTGTTTTAGGAGAAAGGGTCTCCAGCTTGGCAACTTTAAGACTTGTGGACTTCAACTCCCAGAATTCCCTCCAGCCATTATGGCTGTTTTATAGAATAACTGAATAGCGGAATAACAAAATTGGAAGGGATCTTTATTTATTTATTTATTTTTATATGCCTCCCTTCTCCGGAGACTCAGGGCGGCTTACAATGCGTTAAGCAATAGCCTTCATACTTTTGTATATTTATACAAAGTCAGCTTATTGCCCCCACAAACTGGGTCCTCAATTTACCTACCTTAGAAAGGATGGAAGGCTGAGTCAACCTTGAGCCTGGCGAGATTCGATCTTACTTTAATTGCAGACAGCTGGTGTTAAATTACAGAGCTCTGTCTGTTGAGCTATCCAGGCTCCAAGATCTTGGAGGTTTTCTAGTCCAATCCCCTGCTCAAGTTTTAAAAGATAAGTTTAGACCGGACATTTTTGTCAATGAATTCCAGCAGTGTGATCTCAAAGAGTGTTGGCTTGTGATGGCACTCCTAAAATGATTTCATTAATTAATGCCCTTCATTAATGACAATCATTTGCTATGCATGGAATGTGCTTACAAAGTATTTTACATTTACTAATTTCCCCACTTATCTCTCCTAATTGTCCTTCAAAGGACGAGAAGGACCTGGGTAGCGTCTTTCTGATATCATCTCCATTGAGCCTCCTTCTATGAGTCCCAGCTGGATGTAAATCTCAGCTCCAGAACCTCATCATCATGTTGGACCAATGATGCAGGAATTGGGGTGTTTCCGGGAGAGAAATACGGAGAGTCATAATAGAAGAAATGTTTCTTATGGAAACCTGGTTAGAAGTCAGCTGAGTCTCTCCAGTTTTGAGTACCATTTGCTTCTGTCGTTTTGAGAGGGAGGAATTCTGGGAGTTGAAGCCCACAAGTCTTAAACTTGCCAAGGTTGGATCCCTTAGTTTAGGAGATCAGATCAGATCAATTGCATTCTCCCTTCCATCTCTCCTACAACAGAAGCTCGGTAGAGAAACATTGAACATAGAATATAGAATAATAGAGTCGTCTAGTCCAGCGGTCACCAACTGGTGGTCCATGAGAAAATTTTGGTGGTCTGCAGAAAAATTATTTGCATTCTTTATTTTGCACTAAATCAGGGGTCCTCAAACTACAGACCCTGGGCCAGATACGTGCAATGAACATTTGTGTTGCTGCAGAGAGTCTCCCCCTTCGAGGTCTTTTTGTGCAAGTTGGAGGGGGGCAGAAATTCCGACTTGGGGTCTGCTTCACCCTCCTGGTGTGGGGCTTTGCGTGAAGGCTGGAGGGAAGCGCCGCTGGTGGCAAAGAGCCGGAGGGCCTCGTTCCAGTGGGACTGCATCATGGCCTGGAACTGGCTGACCATCTCAGCCTGCTTCCAGCCTCCAGGCACATGTACCTGGCCATGCACTCCCGCAGGTCTTCCCTCTGCTTGGAAAGCCTATGCTCCTAGTCCTCAGTGAGGTGCTTCTGCTGTGCCACCTTCTTGGCCAGATCCAATTTGAACTGAGCCAGCTGTTTTGCCAACTCTTTCTCATGGTGGCTGCTTATCTCCAACAACTGCTTCCTGTTGGGGCACTAAGGAGCCCGGGCGGGCAGCCAAGGAGGGGCTGGGAGGGGAGGGGCGAGTAGAGGCCGGTGAGGCGCTCCTCAACGTGAGTGACATCAAGTTGACCACACCTATCCAGTCACTTGACCACCTAGCCACATCCACTCAGCCGGTCATTAGGCAGATCATATTAGTGATCTGCGGGATTTAAAATTATGAATTTAGTGGTCCCTGAGGTCTGAAAGGTTGGTGACCCCTAGTCTAGTCCAACCCCCTTTTCAGGCAGGAGACCCCCTATACCATTTCAGACAAATGGTTGTCCAGTCTCTTGAGCACAACTTCTGGAGGCAAGCTATTCTGTTGGTTTATGCTCTCCCCATTAGGAAATTTCTCCTTAGTTCCAGGTTGCTTCTCTCCTTGGTTAGTTTCCATCCGTTGTTTCTCATCTTGCTTTTTGATGCTGTGGAAAATAGTTGACCCCGTCATCTTTGTAGGAGTCCTTCAAATATTGAAAGACTGCTATCATGTCCCCCCTAGTCCTTCTTTTCTCTAGTCTAGCCAAGAGAGAGAGAGTGAATCAGAATAGAGCTGGAAGGGGCCTTGGAGGTCTTCTAGTCCAGCCCCTGATCAAGCAGGAGACCCTAGACCATTTTAGACAAGGGGCTGTCCAGTCTCTTTTTAAAAACCTCCAGTGATGAAGCACCCATAACTTCTGAAAGTCAAGCTGTTCTAATTGTTCTCACTGTTAGGAAGTTTCTCCTTAATTCCAGGTTGCTTCTCTCCTTGATTACTTTTTCATCTACTGTTTCTTCTCTTGCCTTCTGGGGCTTTGGAAAAGAAGCTGACCCCCTTTCCTTTGTGGCAGGCAGCCAAACAACCGGTTGTTAAATTATTTGAATCCCGCCACTGGTGTATTTCATCTCTTGTCAAGCGTTAATCATAGTTCTTCCTCTTCCTTTCATTTTCAGAGGCGGAAATCCCGATATGCAGAACTAGATTTTGAGGTGAGTATTTGGGGTTTGCTTCCATGATAAAAACATTTGTTGTGGTCATAAGTTGAGGACTATCTTTCGTGAGGAACAGATTTTCTACTCAAGGCCTCAATAAATAATTTTTAAAAAATGAAACCAGAAAAGGAGAAATCAGGGAAAGGATTGCTTGTAATGCTATTTGGCCACTGAAATATTCACTGCCTTGAGTTGTTTATAAAAATATTTATATATAAAGACTGGAGAAGAGAGAGAGAGAGGGAGGGAGGGAGAGAGAGAGAGAGTGGATGGATGGATGGATGGATGGATGGATGGATGGATGGATAAAGAGAGAGATAGAGAGAGATGAGAGAGAAAGGTATGGATGGAGGATGGATGGATGGATAATGGATGGATAGATGGTGGATGGATGGATAAAGAGAGAGAGAGATGAGAGAGAAAGGGATGGGTGGATGGTGGATGGATGGATGGATGGATGGAGAAAGTGAGATAGAGAAAGAGATGAGAGAGAAAGGGATTGATGGACGGATGGATGGATAGATAGATAGATGGATGGGTGGATGGATGGATGGATGATGGATGGATGGATAGATAGATAGATAGATAGATAGATAGATAGATACTGTAGATAGATGAGAGAGATTAGAGAAAGAGATAGAAGGATGGATGGATGGACTGATAGGTTAGACAGACAGACAGATTATAGATGATAGATAAATAGATAGATAGATAGATAGATAGATAGATAGATAGATAGATAGATATGTAAATGTTTACAATGTTTATTTCCTTCTCACAAAACCTCAACTTATCTGGATGTGTCCTGTTGTAGAAAATCATGCACACAAGAAAACGTCACCAAGACATGTTCCAGGACCTGAACCGGAAGTTGCAACATGCAGAGAAGGAGAAAGAATCTCCACCAATGGAGACTAAGGTGAGCCTTTCCCTACTTGGAAGTTTCTGAGCTCTACCAGACCTGGGTGCAAATAGCTATTCCTTCTTCTTTTTTTTCCCCCTTTCTTTCTTTTTTCTTTTTCAAAGTCTCTATCTAAAATCGTAGAAATGAAACCGAGGAGGCAGTTTCTCTGCAGCTCCCAAAGTGAAGGAGAAATTGGCCAATGTTTACAGAAGATCGAGATTCTTTCTCGGCGTGGATAGTGCCACTACTCAAACTGCCCCCACCCCCCTGCAGGTTTCAGAAAGCTGGAGATAAAAATCATACAATAAAAATAGGACCTTCCCTCTTCCCTAAATATTGGAAACCTCAACCATCCACCTAGGACAGGAGTCGGCAACCTGCGACTCTGGAGCCGCATGTGGCTCATTCATCCCTCTTCTGTGGCTCCCTGTCGGCTCCACAATTTATAGGGCTTTCAGTTAGGATAGGTAGAGGAAAAAGGATGCCGCTCTAGGAGGAGACTCTATGGTGGGGGAACTGGACTTCTGGTCAGCTCCAGAATTGAACCAGGGGTGGGGGGTGGGGCTTCCGGTTAGGACCTTTGTGGCTCTTTGAGTGTTTAAGGTTGCTGACCCCTGACCTAGGATGAATTCTCAGAAACATTTTTCTTTAAATAAACTTCTAGAGCAGGGATGGAGAAGTATGGCTCCTTTATGACCTCTGGACTTCAAGTTCCAGAATTCCTGGCTGGCTTGGGAATTCTGGGAGTTGAAGTCCACAGGTCATAAATGGGCCATACTTCCCCTGTTGTAGAGCTATTTGACCAACACTCATCTCTTCAGAGCAACAGACAGAGAAATGTGGTCACGTATAGCCAACCTTATGTCAATCAAATTGCTAAACTTGAATTTAATTATCTCCACCCAGGAGATCTCTAATCCTGGTGCTTGATTGGTGGCTTAGATCCCTCCAGATTGTTGTCAGAAGCCGAAATTTGTGAACATGGGTTATATTTGTCCCAAAGATGCTTTTTTCCATGAGGTAACTGGATTTTCTTGTTTTTCTTTGAAGACGTTTCACTTCTCATCCACGGAGCTTCTTCACCTCTGACTGGATGGTGGGGAATGGAAGGATTGATGTTCCTTGCAGACAGCTGGTCATTTGCATCCACACCAAGGGTGTGGGAGTATGAATGGATTTCCAGAGGGATTGCAGACTACAGGAACTATTAGCACTACTCAGGTGACCCTGAGGACACAGATAAACCTCCGAGTGCTTCAAAAATCCTCTAAAACGGTGTTTCTCAACCTTGGAAGCTTGAAGATGGGTGGACTTCAACTCCCAGAATCCCCCAGCCAGCACTCCTTCCATTCCCCACCATCCTTCCATTCCCCACCATCCAGTCAGAGCTGAAGAAACTTCTTGGATGAGAAGCGAAATGTCTTCAAAGAAAAAACAAGAAAGTCCAGTTGCCTTCTGAATAAGCACCTTTGGGACAACCATGACTGAGAATCTCTACAGACTTTAAGAAAAACTGTTTTTTTTTTCCCCTATCGTCCCCCTGTTGATTTCAATACATTTCCTGAAAGATCAACCTTCTTTTGTCATCTCCACACATATCAAACTCATTCTCTGGGTTGAAACGAGGAGGGGAAAAAAAAAAAAACCGTATATTTTCTCTTATATGTTTAGGCCATGAAAAGATGGAGCGTTTCCTCAGGTGGCAGTGATAAAACTAACACCAGCGTAAGTCTTAACCGCCTGCGTTTCTCCTTCAAGGACCTCATAGCTGCATCTTCTCTCCAACCTTGTTACGCTGCATGTGGTCAGCATCCTGAAACAAACATTCAAGCCTTCCCAGTCACAAGCCAACATTCTTTGAATGCTTCCTCCCTCCTTCTATAACTGGCATCCCATAGCGAGAAGATCTGAGCTGGTCATCCACTCACACCTTGAGGGACCTTTGATTGCATTCCACCCCAACCATCCATAATGACTGGTCATCTTTCCTAGCCTTGCCCACATCCAACATCAGTGGTGGGATTCAGCCGGTTCGCACCACTTCGGAAAGTTTATTTATTTATTTATTAGACTTCTATACCGCCCTTCTCCCGAAGGACTCAAGGCGGTGTACAGCCATATTAAAACACATAGATTTACAAAATTTAAAACCAATTAAAATCAGATATATAAAATTTGGCTCAAAAATTAAGACATACATACACCCCTTATAAAATCCGTATTAGGCCAATCCGGCTTGCTGGAACAGTAGGGTCTTCAGGGCGCGGCGAAAGGTACGCAGGTCGGGGCTAAGACGAAGCTCTAAGGGGAGCTCATTCCAGAGGGCTGGTGCCCGCACAGAGAAGGCTCTCCCCCTGGGTGTCGCCAGTCGACATTGTTTGGCTGATGGCACCCTGAGGAGCCCCTCTCTGTGGAAGCGTATTGGGCGGTGGGAGGCTGTTGGTGGCAGAAGGCGGTCTCATATATACCCCGGTCCTAAGCCATGGAGCGCTTTAAAGGTGGTCACCAACACCGGGAGACCACCGGGAGCCAGTGCAGCTCATGCAGGAGGGGTGTTACATGGGAGCGCTGAGTCACCCCCATAACCACCCGCGCGGCCGCATTCTGGACCAGCCGGAGCCTCCGAGTGCTCTTCAAGGAGAGCCCCATGTAGAGAGCATTGCAGTAGTCCAGACAGGATGTGACGAGGGTGTGAGTGACTGTGCGCAGGGCATCCCGGTCCAGAAAGGGTCGCAACTGGTGTATCAGGCGAACCTGATAAAAAGCCCCCCTGGCCACGGCCATCATATGCTCTTCCAAGGACAGCCGTGCATCCAGGAGAACACCCAAGTTGCGAGCCCTCTCTGAGGGGGCCAAGATCTCGCCCCCAATAGTCAACGATGGACCCAGTTGACTATACCGGGACACCGGAAACCACAGCCACTCGGTCTTGGAGGGGTTGAGTTTGAGCTTGTTCCTCCCCATCCAGATCCACACGGCCTCCAGGCACTGGGACATCACGTCAAGGGCATCATTGGGGTTAACCGGTTGTTAACTTTCTGAGCAGTTTGGCAAACTGGTTGTTGGAAGAAATCATTAGGGCAGAGAACCAGTTGTTAAATTACTTGAATCCCACCACTGTCCAACATGGTAGACTTTCCAAACTTGGCATGCTGATTTCTTTCATTATGACATTTAGACAGGTAGTCCTTGACTTGTAACCTCCCCTTAAATGGTTTAGTGACCATTTAAAGTTACGGCACTGAAACAAGTGACTCATGAACTTATGACCATTGCAGCATCTCCATAATCACGTGATCAAAAATTTGGACGCTTGGCAACGGATTCATATTTATGACAGTTGCAGTGTCCCGTCCCCCCCCCCAGGGTCATGTGATTGCGACCTTCTAACCCACAAAGTCAATAGGGAAGCCAGATTCACTTAACAACCACTTTACTGGCTTAACAACTCAGCGATTCGCTTAACAACGGATGGCAGGAAATGTCATCAATGGGGCAAAACTCACTGAACGACGTAGCAAGAGAAATCTGGGGCTCAATGATGGTCGTAAGTCGAGGACTACCTGTATTCTACTCTTAAGAGAGGAACAATTTTTTTATCAGAACTCAAGGTGAATTGTGTAAGACTCCCCACATCAAACATTTTGTGAGACTCAAAAAATCAACAGATGGCAAATTTGAATGTACATATCCACAGTACCAGTCCAATGTATCTCAACTTTTCTTTGTTCTATCATCTGCTTCGAATAGGTGAACTTTAAAAGGGACAAAACACCCAAAATAATCTCCTATCCAACCACAAGAAATACTTGCACAGGTATAGAATAGGTGGTACC
>NW_026844077.1:4536946-4551946 GCF_029531705.1 Pantherophis guttatus | reverse complement strand
GAACAAAAAGGAACGTAGGTCATCTTATTGACTCGTGGTCCATCCTCCAGAAACTCATGGTGGGCTTTTGTTCCAAACGCTCCTGTGGATTCAGCTGTTTGTTTTTTCCCCCTCCTATTTTTCATTTTCAAAAGACTACTAGACCCTTCCCCATCTTTTCAACCTCATCCACTTTTCAAAAGCAGAAAAGTTTTCAGCGAACCGACTTGGAGACGTGGAGGCGATGGGAGAACATTTGCCTTAGACTTTGAGACAAACCGAGACGAACAAAAAACACACACAGTGAGTAACGTTCACTTGGGGAAAACAAACTCTATTTTTTTCTTCGGTTTTTTTTTTCCTTTTCTTCAATAAAAAGAGAATTTGAAACCCACAAACTTTCTCTGCTTTGGTTTTTGTCATTTGAAAAACTTCCTTCCGTCCTGTGTGTTGCGGTCCACCAGCAGCCAGCAGAGCTGGCAGCAGAGTTGGACAGTGAGGAGGTTGGGGAGGAACGTGGGCCAGTCCTGGAGTCTGGGGAAGGCTCAGACAAGGGCTCTGAGTTGGAGGCAGAGAGGGGGCCAAGGCCATCTGGTAGATATTTGCTGCCTCCGGAGTCTGACATCAGCGAGGCAGAAGAACAGCGGGAGCCTGTTCCCAGTGTGTGCATTACCAGAACTGTCAGAAGACAAGAACAATTAAGAAAACAGGGTCGACTTGAGAGTAAGGCTTGGAGATGATTGGCCCCTCCCATAAGACATAAAAGAGGAGCGAACGGGACGTGAGCTTTTGCAGGAAGCAATTAGTTCATCTGGTCGGTTCAAGTTTTGGAAAGTTCTGTTTGACTCTGTGCTAAGTTTGGCCGTGCCCTGCGTTTGGCAATTAGTTCTCTGGCAGCATTCCAAGGTAGATAAGGTGGGTGTTTATAAACATTCCCCTGAAAGACTGTTTGAGAAGCCTTTCGGACTGTGACAATAATTCACAGCCGTATGAATTAAAGAGGTTTTCTGGGACTAAGTTTATGCTTTCTAAGGAAACGTAGGTCAGAAGCCTCATACGCGATTGGGGAACCAAGGATACCGAGCGGTTTTTTCTTCCCAATTTTGCTTTCAGAGGGAAAAGCAAAAAGCATCTGACTTTGCAAAAAAAATGTTTTTAATCCCTCAGGTTGAGATTGTGTAGGAGGTTGCTAATCCTTTCTGCTCTGGGCTTTGGTGCTCCTGGGTAAATAATCTGATTTTGCAGATGCTGAAATTTGAATCTTACCCTAGCATCACGTTTCTGATGCGCCAAGAATTCAGCAAAACTCAGAATTTATCCTGACCAAAACATTTGGCAATGGTTCTTAAGAAGGACAGTGCAAGTTTAAGAATGGCTCCAGAGATGTTCAGGTTTTCCATGAGAAAAAAATAAAAATAAATCAAGCTTGTGAGATTATGCCCCTGTCCAAAGAAATAGGGAACTGGAAAATTATTGTCTCTTTCTGGCATCTGTGTTAACCATTACATGGTAAGCAATATTTAAGCAAAGGAAAACAAAATCATCATCATCATCATCAGGGTTTTTTAAATATAAAGTCTCAGCAATTTTTAAATAAAATATCAACCTCTTTTTTTCTCTCCGTGCAGAGGAAAACTGACAAATTGTACTTCCATTTTATATAACTTTTCTGATCATTTCCCACCCTCTTCGTCGTGTTTCATCACTCTCTCTTTTTTTCCCCATAACGGGAAAGGGGGGACTTATTTTTATTCCTTTTGTTGTTGTTGTTTCTTTCTTTGTTTCATTTTTGTTTGCAAATTACAATTGTGTTTTGGTTAGTCGACAATGGCCGCAATCGCATCCTTCCCGAATAGATGACCTGGAGTTATCCTATTTTGGAAGCATTTAATGATATGTCTCGTAGCTTGATGGGGAGACCCAAATCCCTTCCATCTCATCTCCATTTTAAAAAAATATTGTGTTTTCTTTAACAGGAATAGTTTCATTTGTTCCTTCTGTGCCAGAGAGAGTAGAACGTGATGCAAATTAGCAGAGTTGGAAGGGACCTTGTAGGTTGGACTAGATCAGGGGTGTCAAACTCAGTTTCATTGAGGGCCACATCATGGTTGTGTTTGACCTGGGGGGATTGGGCATGGCCAGGGTGGGTATGGCCAGCTCGACAGGACTCATGTCAGGGGCTTCTGTGGTGGCCAAGTGCTAAGGCAAGACTTCCCTCAGACCAGTGGTGAAATTCAAATTTTTTTTTACTACCGGTTCTGTGGGCGTGGCTTGGTTGGCGTGGTGTGGCTTGGCGGGCGGGGCAGGGTAAGGATGCTGCAAAATCTCCATTCCCTCCCCACTCCTGGGGGAAGGATATTGCAAAATCCCCATTTCCACCCCACTCTGGGGCCAGCCAGAGGTGGTATTTGCCGATTCTCCGAACTACTCAAAATTTCCGCTACCAGTGAAAATGAAAGCTCCATTTTCGCTGGCAGAGGCACCACGGGCTGGTCCTTCACTGTCCCACCGGCCAGATCTAAGCCCCCCACGGGCTGGATTTGGCCGGCTGGCCTTGAATTTGACACCTCTGGACTCGATGACCTACCAGGTCCCTTCCAACTCTGTTAAATCTATTAATCTGTTAAAATATCATGGGGTGCATGAGGAGCCCATCAGTTGCTCTTGGGTGAAATAATAAGGTCTGGTGGACACCAACCATCACGAGAAGGTGGCCCTTCAGCCAAAGGATAATGAAGGAAAAATGTGAAGGACACTGAGATCATTTGTTATGCCATTTCCATTCGGCTCTACATTATTTTAAAGTTGTCTTGGGAACTCGCAAACTTCCATTTTGAAAGAATGATACAGGTCACCCGGGGTTTACAACAGTTTTGTTTAGCGGCCGTTTGACATTACAACGGCACTGAAAAGAAGTGACTCATAACTTTTGGCAACTGGCATGTCATTTATGACTGTTCGGTGTCCCGGGGTCATGTAATCATCATTGGTAAGCTTGCTTCCGACAAGTAAAGTCAACAGGGAAGCCGTATCAATGATGGCATAATTCATTTAACAACTGCAGTGGTTCGCTTAACAAGTGTGGGAAAAACAGGGCAAAACAGGGAAAACAGGTCAAAACTCACAACTGTCTTGCTTGGCAAAGAAATTTTTTTTTTGGCTCAATTGTGGTCATAATTCGAGAACGACCTGTATTGATCAGGGAAGATATTTTACCTCAGGTGATCATTGATGTTCAAATTGACTTGGAAAATTCTAGAAACAAGAACTGGGAGTATTTGAGGGCCTCTTCGGAGAAGCAAAGTATCAGAAGGCTTTTACGGAAGTTTGATATGAATTAAATAATACAGATAATCCTTGACCTGCTGCCATAGCCATTTGGGTAATGATGATTCAAAGATACAGCTGGTCCTCAACGTATGATCACAATTGAGCCCAACATTTATGTTGTTAAGTGAGAAATTTGTTAAGTCACTTTTACGAGTTTTCTTGCCATATTTGTTAAGTGAATCTGGCTTCCACCTTGACTTGGCTCATTGGAAGGAGATCATATAGTATAGTATAGCCTTTATTGTCATTGTATATCATATATACAATGAAATTGGTTTAGCCCAGAGGTCTCCAACCTTGACAACTTTAAGCGTGGCGGACTTCAACTCCCAGAATTCCCCAGCAAGCTGGCTGGGGAATTCTGGGAATTGAAGTCCGCCAGGCTTAAAGTTGCCAAGGTTGGAGACCTCTGGTTTATCCTCTCTGTTGCAATCCATAACAGAAAATACAAAACAGCATAAATAGTATAGAGAATAATCCCTAAACAAGTAATTGGAGCAAAAAAAACCCTAGTCATACGTTTCCGTATGTGCATGGAGTGATTGTGATTATGGTTAGGAGTCTGACAGCTTATGGGTAGAAGCTGTTTTTAAACCTGTTTGTCCGGCTGGCTATGCTTCTGTGTCTTCTGCCCGATGGTAGTGTTGTGGTCTGCCAGCGGCCAGCGGAGCTGGAGGCAAACTCGGACAACGAGGAGGTTGGGGAGGAACGTGGGCCAGTCCTGGAGTTTGGGGAAGGCTCTGATGAGGGCTCTGCGTCGGAGGCAGAGATGGGGCCAGGGCCATTTGACAGTTATCAGCTATCTTCGGAGTTGGCGATAAGTGGGACAGAAGAGCAGCTGGAGCCTGTTCCCAATGTGCGCATGCACAGAGCTGCCAGGAGAAGGGAACAGTCAAGGAACAAAGGCCAATTTGGGAGTAAAGGCACAGGTGGACACTGAATGGCCCAGGGGTGAAATCCAGCAGGTTCTGACAGGTTCTGGAGAACCAGTAGCAGAAATTTTGAGCAGTTCGGAGAACTGGTAAATACCACCTCTGGCTGGCCCCAGAGTGGGGTGGGAATGGAGATTTTGCAATATCCTTCCCACAGGAGTGGGGAGGGAATGGGGATTTTGCAATATCCTTCCCCCAGGAATGGGGAGGGAATGGAGATTTTGCAGTATCCTTCCCCCAGGAATGGGGAGGGAATGGAGATTTTGCAATATCCTTCCCACAGGAGTGGGGTGGGAATGGAGACTTTGCAGTATCTTTCCCCTGCCATGCCCACCAAGCCACGCCCACAGAACCGGTAGTAAAAAAAATTTGGATTTCACTACTGGAATGGCCCCTCCCATAGGAAATAAATAGGAGCGAAAGGGGAGTGGTCTATGCAGGAGACAATTAGTTCATTTCATTGGTGTGAAGATCTGTTCGTGACTCTCAGAGACGTCTTGCCAAGTATTTGCTTGTACAACTTTGCGTTTGGAAGATATCGGCCTGGCAGCTCTCCAAACCTGATAAGGTCTGTGGTTGTAAATTCACCCTTGAAAGACTGTTTGCCGGGACGTTGCTGGATGTGAATGAGAGGCGTTCACATTAGTTTAATAAAAAGGGGTTTTGTCGGGACGAGGAGTCTGCTTCGTGCTTTTGTGAAGCCTAGGTCAGAACAGGAAGAAGCGAAAAGAGACACTGGCCAGGGTGTGAATCATCCCTAAGTATCTTCCTTACTCTGCTGAAAGAAGGAGATCTGGTGATCTCATCTACTGGTATGAGGGGACAATCAGTGGTTTCTTGTGCCGAATTGATCACTCTCTGTAGTGCCTTCCTGTCTGCAGCTGTTAGACCAGCGTACCACACTATTATACAGTATGTGAGGACACTTTCTTTCTTTCTTTGTTTCTTTTTTTTTTTTGGAAATATTTCTTTTATTTTTTTTCAAACTTAAACATAAAATATAACTTTCAAGAGCAGAGTCTCGATCCGGTCCATAGATGGTTACCACGCTTACATTTCTTTAACAAGCTCCATTCACAATTTCCCATTACAACTTTTACAAATGAAAATTCAAAACATAAAAAGGCAAGTTTTAACATAAATTCTAACATCTTCATCTAAGCAAATCCGTTATATCAATACAATTTTAATTTCAAATTAACTTTCACTCATTTTTATATCTATATATCAAACTTAATTACATCTTGTTCTTCTTCACCTTATATCTTTTACCATCAGCATCAAAAAGAATTTTTAACAATATTCTAACCTCTTATTCTAATTATTTACCCTACAATTTTATCACCACAAATCTTAATTTCAAATTCCATACCACTCCATTTTATTATACTTTATATGATAAAATTCCATCTAATTCTTAATCTCTTGATCCTTTCCTCGATTCTTAATATCTTAAACTTTATCAATTTATCTTTGATTTTATCCAACTTATCATCTATTACACTTTTCATGTTACACAGATTTATCACACCATACCTCCCTCTATTATTTGGCTATTATCCAACTTATTCTGTTTGGCTGATTCCCAGCATATTCTTCTCCAGAGCACCAACTATTTTTGGCTAATTTCAATATAATCTCCTCCAAGCCTACCACCGTTATTGGCTGATTTCCAGCATATTTTGTTTGGCTGATTTCCAGCATAGTCTCCTCCTATACTCCCTCCATCGTTTGGCTGATTTCCAGCATATTCTCCTCCAACTCTCCTCCTGTTTGGCTGATTTCCAGCATTTTATTGGCTGATTTTCAGCATATTATGTTTGGCTGATTTCCAGCATAGTCTGTGAGGACATTTTCTATCGTGGACTGATAGAAAGAAGTCATTAGCTGTTGTTCCACCTTATTTTTCCACAGGACTCTAAGGAAATGAAGTCTCTGTTGAGCCTAACTAACCACCAGGGATGTGTTGTTTTGCCAGGTGAGATCTTGAGTAATGAGCACTCCCGAAAATTTAAAAGAGGAAACCCTCCTCTCCACATGGCACCGCCTCGATATAAAGTGGGGCAGTTTCCTCTCTGTGCTTCCGGAAATCTAGCACCGTCTCCTTTGTCTTGCTCGTATTTAGACATCAGTTGTTTTTTGAACACATGACCCTGGGATCCTGCAACCGCCATAAATATGAGTCAGTTGTCAAACGTCTGAATGGGAATCATGTGACCCCCCCCCCAGGGATGCTACAATGGTCCTAAGTGTGAAAAATGATCGTAAGTCATTTTTTTCCCAGTGTCGTCGTAGGTTTGAATGATCAATAAATGAACTGTTATAAATCGAGAATCATCTCTATGGCAGAGATGGTGAACCTTTTCGGCACTGAGTGCCCAAACCAAAATGTGTGCATGTGTATGTGCCAGAGCACCGGAAACCTGAATACCAGCTGGCCGCCACCCGCATGCCTGTTTTTGGCCATTTTTGGCCATTTTCAGGCCATTTTCCGGGCCATTTTTAAGCTGTTTTCTGGGCTGTTTTCAGACCATTTTCAGGCTGTTTTTCAGGCCTGAAAATGGCCCAGAAAACAATCTGTTTTTTGGCCATTTAGGGCCATTTTTTGGGCCGTTTTCCGACTGTTTTCCAGTACTCCGGCACCCGTGAAAAGCAGCTGGTCAGTATACGTGTACGCCGGAAACCAGAAAAGCAGCTGGTGATGGCACGCATGCCCAAAGAGAGGGGTCACTTGTGCCATAGGTCTAGCTAAGATTCTGTGCAGTTCAGAGAACCCCCAAATCCCACTCCTGGCTTGCCCCACCCATCCCACCCTGCCCCTCCCAGGAGTCCCCACAAGGCCCATTTTGGATGCAGGTAAGTGCAGGGCATGCGCAGAGGCTTGGGAGGGCGAAAAACGGGCCTACCGGAAGTTCGGAACCTGGGGAGGCTGTTTTCGTCCTCCCGGATGCTCAAGGAAAGCCTCTGGAGCCCGGGGGGCAAAACACCCCCCCCCCGTGGTGCAGGAGGCCGACTAGGCCACACCCAACTTGGCATGCCCACCCAGAAACCAGGCAGATAATTCCTTGTTAAATTTTTGAAACCCACCCCTGCCCCCACCCCATCCCCCAAGCTCTTATAAAGAAAGGTGTGGATGTTCTTGGATAAAGAGACAAGACACTATCTAGGAATCCGCCAGAAAAGAGAGGCAGGAGCCCTTCGTGGTCTGACGATCACTGGAAGAAACTTTTGAAGGATCTACCCTAACGAATCAAGTGGTTAAAAGAGGTGGCGGGAAGTTTCTACTTTCAGCTTTGCAAGATTCTGTTAATGTAGCCTTACATTAAAGTAGAATTAGTTCAACTTGTCCCTGTTATACATACTTATATACATACATATTTATGCATATATATATACTGTACATGTCCTATTTAGACATGCATGTCACGGACGTGATGACACCTTCCTGCTAACAGATGTGAAGTCTCATGTGTCATGACGTCTGCTATAGTCCCACTATCATGGTATACCTGTTGTCATTTTGACAAGCATTGGGGCTTGTTATTGTGAGAGGAAGGTTGCAATAGAAGGCAGAGGTCAAAGAGGGAGGGCTTATTTATTTTTATTCATTTATTTATTTATTGGAATTTGTCAAACAAAAACGAGAACAAGAATAAGAGAACAAAAATACAATGGCAGGGACGATAGGCACGTTAGTGTACTTATGCACGCCCCCTCTTACTGACCACTTAAGTATGAAGTAAGGTCCACGGAAGTCAATTTGTGACTGAAACTGTGAAAATTTGTAGCTGAAACAACGGATTCAGGTTGGGCATTCCAGACTTTGAAAACTCTATTACAGAAATCATATTTTTTACAGTCACGTTCAGAACCATCTACATTGAGTTCAAAGTGGTTGTTCGCCTGCGTAGGATTGCAATTAAAACAGAGAAAACATCATTTGCGGGAAAAGTATTACTACATATAATTTTGTATGCAATATCTAGGTCTGACTACAAGCGACACAGTTCTAAGTTAGGTTGGAATAGAAGACCTCCAAGGTCACTTCCAACTCTGGCATTCTGTATTCTGTTTCCACTCAGGTTTACCTGGGTTCCTTTATAGCTCAAAAAATCTGGGAGGACTTCTTCAGAGCTTCTTGACCCACCTGCTATATAACTGCAGGCTATGCCATCTCTTATCTAACTATTCAGGGGTGGGATTGAAAAATTTAAGCAACTGGTTCACTGCCAGGTTGTTGGGTGGGCAAGGCCATGGGGAGGTGGTCTATTCAGCCTCCTGCACCACAGTGGGGGGAGGGGGGCATTTTCACCCTCTCCAGGCTCTGGAGGCTTTCCTCGAGCCACCTGGAGGGCAAAAACAGTCTCCCCTGGGCACCGGAGGCCAGAAATAGGCCAATTTCCAGACTTCCTGTATTTCCAGTAGGCCTGTTTTTTACCCTCCCCAGGCTCCAGAGGCTTTCCTTGAGCCTCCAGGAGGGCAAAAACAGCCTCCTCTGGGCTCCAGAGGCCCTCCGGAGACTGGAAACAGGCCCATTTCCGGACTTCCGGTATTTCTGGCAGGCCCGTCTTTCACCTTCTCAGAGCCTCCATGTGCATCCTGCACTTACCTGACATCCAAAACGGGTCACGTGGAGACTCCTGGGAGGGGTGGGGTGGGCGGGGTCAGCCAGTCTTTGGAACAACCGGTTCGGCGAACCAGATTAAAATTAACATCCGGTTTGCCTGAACCGGCTGAATCCCACCCCTGTAACTGTTCCCCTGGTAGTGTCTCTTCACTCTGTCTCCCAATGACCTTTCCACATACCATTGCAAGAAGAGAGGACAGAAGACAGCCCAACACATTTAAATGCCACTAGGTTGGTGAAACCTGAATTAGCAAAACTTGCTACTGACACATCTCTATCATCGGGCTAAAGAGGAAGTAATAGTGACCGGTCAGATTTTGCTACACTGCAACAAAGGTCAAGAGTTCCAGATTGTAACAGGAGGGACTTTTGGAATTACGGTTCACTGAGGAGGGCTGAGGGTTCTTGTTAACTGCAAGAGGACAATTATGTAACTTTACATTCCCAGAATGACATGGGTGTCTCAGGCAACAGATTTTAGGTAGTAGGGAATAGCGGTAAGTATGAGTATCACGCATGTCTTCAGGTTAACTTAATATCCTCAGTTCTTGTAAAGGATCCTGTCTTGTTAGCAAGGTACCTGTAGGAGAAGAAGAGGCAGATCCTGGGGTTGGAGTCAAGAGAGGACTTAGCCCAGAATCGTTATGTGATTCACATTACATGTCCTCAAATGCTCCAATTGAATTCTACTGCCAATTTAGTGCTGACCATTAGGTGACAAGTTTAATGTCGGACCTAAAGAACCTGGACCATATGTTAAGTTCCAGTTAAGAAGATTTAATGCCCAAGCCTATACAGCAACTAACAGTCAACACTCAAATGGCAATAGAGAAAAGTCAACAGAATTCAAGGGAAGCTGGACTTGAAACATTTGTGGACACGTAATGATTCTAGGCTGCATCTTCTCTTGACTCCACCCTCATGTTCTGCCTCTTGTCCTTCTATAGTATCAGTGAGAGTCACCTGCCAACCAGGTTGACCTCTGCATGTGAAGACAAGAGAGAAATACTGTGGCACATAAGTGATGCCAGGTAGCACATCATGTACTCTGAAGTCTACCAAGATAGATGGCTGACAGCTACTGTGTGGTGTTTGTTATTGTGGGGAGGTTAGTTGTCACTTTTCCAAAATCTGGAACGTCCAAGGAAAGGAATTCTTTCGGCATGTTGGCGGTGAATCTGGGGATCAAGGATTTTTCTCAAATTCCTTTTTTGATTGATTCCTGGACAAGTTGGAGCCATGTCAGTGTATGTTGCTCATTATGTAGTTTTGCATAATGAATGGGAGACTTCATTTTTTTCAGGAAGTGTGGGTTGGCAGTAGAAATAGCAAGAAGAGGAACACAGTAAGTCTGGAACACCCAAAATGTATCCAATTAGAGGTAGTCCTCTACTTATGACCACAATTGAGCCCGTAATTTCTGTTGCTAAGCAAGACAATTCTTAAGTGAATTTTGCCCCATTTTATGACCTTTCTGGCCACATCTGTTAAGTGAATCACCGCAGGCATTAAATCAGTCACACCGTTGTTAAGTGAATCTGGCTTCCCCATTGACGTCCGAATTTTGATCATGTGACTGTGGGAATGCTGCTGTCAGGTTTCGAGGTCGTCTCAAATAAATTGCATTTCAAACAAAGTCTTTGAAGGAAAACTCCTATTTATTAAGCACGACATTCTAAAATCCGACTCCATCGAAGCCAACACTGACTTCCAGACCCAAAACCCTCCCTTTCCGTTCCCCACTCCCCTGCACTCATTGGCCATCTTCCAATTCATTCTACCCCTAATCTACCGCTCCAGCTCAAAGGAATTTCCTCTCTCCCATCCCATCTCCTAGGGGATATTATCTCCAGGGAAAATAAGTAGGTGAAAAGTCAAACGTCCCTTTCCAGACACCTCCACTTCCCCTTCTTATGTCAGCACTAGAGGAAATGCAGCTTGAAATGCTGACAGCTGCAATGGTTGTAAGTGTGAAAAATGGTCATAAGTCACTTTTTTTCAGTGCCGCTGTAACTTTGAATGGTCACTAAATGAACGGCTGCAAGTCAAGGACTTTCTGTGAGCAGAAATATATTTTGGATGTCTCTGTGTGTGGTTCTACATGCTATGAAAGCCAACCATTGTGTGAATCAAACGATAAGATGATTTGTTGGTCTGGGAATCACATTAACACATTAATGAGTTAACAAAACCCGTTAACGGTGTTTTGTTAACTCATAGACTCTTAGAAGCATATAGCTGGAAAGGAGCTCAGAGCAGCGGTGAAATCCAGCTGGATCTATCCGGCTCGCACGAACCGGTAGCGCCGGCATCGGAAGACTCTGCTCACCTGCTGGGACATCATTATGTCCCCGTTTTTGACCCTCTGTGCATGCGCAGAAGAGGCGTGCACACTCACACTCACGAACCGGTAGTGAAGGTAAGTGCATTTCACTGCTGCCTCACAGGTCTTCTACTCCAACCCCTGCTCAAGGCAGGAGACCATACATCATCCTGGTCAAATGATTCAGATCCAGGGATTAGCGTCTCACCCTTAGTATAGTAAGATATACTTTTTTAACAGTTCTTGAGGACTTTGCAATTGTTTGAGAGGGGCAGCAAACTGGTAGCGTTGTTGCCTTCATCCAAATTATTTATTTGTTTAGTGTATAACATACACTATGCATGACATTGTAGCTCCCCCAGCCTTGCGTGTTATAGAAGTCCTAGCAGCCGACAATCGCTAGTCTGTGCACCACAAAAGGACAAAGTAGCTTCACCGCATCTGGCCTGCACCGTTCTCAGGGGAAGGCGTCTCTTCCGGGGGCTTTCCTTCAACCGCTCCTCCACCAATCGCATCCGGGCAGATCCGGTGCCAGTTCCAGCTCTCCACACCAGAATTTCCCACTACCGAAATGGTGGTACCTGTCTATCTACTCGCAAACAATGCTTCTGAAGTGCTAGGTGGACAGGAGCTAGGGACAAGAGACGGGAACTCACCCTCTCCTATGGAGCGGGACTCGAACCGCTCAAGTGCTGGCAGTTGCTCAGCCCGTCCAGCGTCATTAAGCCTCTGTGTTCCCGCGACGCCTGACTTCATCCAAATCTTCACTCCAAATCTATTTTTTTTTATTTGATTTATATGCCGCCCTTCTCCGGAGACTCAGGGCGGCTTACAACGCGTTAAGCAATAGCCTTCATACTTTTGTATATTTATACAAAGTCAGCTTATTGCCCCCACAATCTGGGTCCTCATTTCACCTACCTTTGAAAGGATGGAAGGCTGAGTCAACCTTGAGCCTGGGGAGAATTGAACTCGCAGTAATTGCAGGCAGCTGGTCTTAATAACAGGGTGCTTTAGACCACTGTACTACCAAGGCTCTTTGGTAGTAGTAGTATTAGTATTATGCCAGTAAGAAGGCCACCGCAAGTGAGTTGCCAGAAAAATAGCTGGAAACACATTGAAACATTTGTAAAAAAAAACCCCAAGGACTTTATTCTCAATGAAGTTTTCATAAAGTTAAAATGACAAGTAGTCCTGGATTTACACGAGTTCATTTAGTGACTGTTCAAAGCAACAGTGGCACTGAAAAAAAATTGACTTAGGGCTTAGTTTTTCACACTTATGACCATTGCAGTCGTGTGATCAAAATTCAGACGCTTAGCAACTGACTCATATTTATGACGATGGCCGTGTCCCGGAGTCACGTGATCCCCTTTTGTGCCCTTTCACTTAACAACTGTGTGACTCATTTACCAAATGCAGTGATTCACTTAACAACGATGGCAAGAAAGGTCATTTATGGGCTCGATTGTGGTCATAAGTCAAGGACTGCCTGTACATTTATTTAGTATACGCTAAAAATTTATTGAAAGTATGTTTTCAGTAGATCTCATTCTTTTGGGTGGCATGAATCATATTGTTTTTCACCCCAAGCAAAAGAATGACATTTGGGCTGCTATTCGTTGGAAGATCTTGGAAAAGTCAACTTCATATAATAATAACCCAAATGAGTTTTCTTTGAAGTAAAAACACAACTGACATTAAATACAATTATCATGTGGTCTTCCTTTACACTGCTCTATGAATGTTGAAAGCACAATGACCTCGAATGAATTTGCCTAACGGTGTTGATAATCTACATTTCTGTTGGAAAATTATTATGCATCTGGTCTATTAACATCAAATTTTAACATAAGGAAACTTTTAATAATACAGGTAGCATTAACAATTAGCATTAGCACTTAGACTTATATACAGCTTCACAGTACTTTTACAGCCCTCTCTAAGCAGTTTAGAGTCAGCCTCTTGCCACCAACAATTTGGGTCCTCATTTTACTGACCTTGGAGTGGATGGCAGACTGAGTTAACCTTGAGTCACTCAGGATTGAACTTCTGGCAGCCAGCAGAGTTCAGCCTACAGTACTGCATTCTAACCACTGTTCCACCACAGCCCTTCCTTCCTTCCTTCCTTCCTTCCTTCCTTCCTTCCTTCCTTCCTTCCTTCCTTCTTCCTTCCTTCCTTCTTCCTTCCTTCCTTCCTTCCTTCCTTGTTAGCATTAGCACTTAGACTTATATACAGCTTCACAATACTTTTACAGCCCTCTCTAAGCAGTTTAGAGTCAGCCTCTTGCTCCCAACAATCTGGGTCCTCATTTTACTAAACCTTGGAAGTGGTGGAAGGCTGAGTCAACCTTGACCCGATCAGGATCGAACTGTTGGCAGTGAGCAGTGAGTTAGCCTGCAATACTGCATTCTAACCACTACACCACTTCAGCAATAACACTTAGACTTATATTTCACAGTGTTTTCCAGCATCTCTAAGTGGTTTATGGAATCAGCCTCTTGCCCCCAACAAGCTGGGTCCTCATTTTACCGACCTCGGAAGGACGGAAGGCTGAGTCAACCTTGAGCCTGGTGAGATTCGAACTGCCAAATTGCAGGCAGCCAGCAGTCAGCAGAAGGAGCCTGCTGTAACTGCACCCGTTGACCACTGTGTCACCATGGTAATCTTTGACTTATAACCATTCGCTTATTGATTGTTACAATGGCACTGAAAATAAGTGTCTCCTGACCAGTTTTCACACTTAATAACCATTGCACCATTCCTGGTGGTCATGTGATCGAAGTTTGGGTGCTGGTCAACTGGCATGTATTTAGAAGGGTTGCACTGTTCTGTGTCATCACCATTTGGGACCTTCTGACAAGCAAAGTCCATGGGGGTAGCCAGACTTCACTTGAGACACTTAATAACTGTAACGCTTCCCTTAACAACTCTGCCAAACAACCAGTGGAACAGAAGTTGCCTCCAGAAGTTGTGGGAGCTGCATCGCTGGAGGCTTTCAAAAAGAGACTGGACAACCATTTGTCTGAAATGGTGTGGGGTCTCCTGCTCGAGCAGTGAGTTGGACTAGAAAACCTCCAAGATCCCTTCCAACTTAGTTATTATGTTATTCAGAGAGAGAGAGAGAGACAGACAGACAGAGGTGAGAGAGAGAGAGAGAGAGAGAGAGAAAGAGAGAGAGAGAGAGAGAGGAGAGGGAGAAAGAGAGAGAGAGAGAGAGAGGGAGAAAGAGAGAGAGAGACAGACAGACAGACAGACAGAGGTGAGAGAGAGAGAGAGAGAGAGAGAGAGAGAAGAGAGAGAAAGAGAGAGAGAGAGAGAGAGAGAGAAAGAGAGAAAGAGAGAGAGAGAGAGAGAGATGGAGAGTTATTCTATATTCCATGTTCTGAAAATAGTTGTAACATGGAGCAAAACTCACATGACAACTTCCTTGCTTACCAATGGAAATGTTGGGTGCAATTGTGCACATAAGCCGAGAACTATCTGTTGTTCCAGGAAACTGAATGTATCTTCTCCTAGATTTGGATCACCTGTCACCTGTCACTTTCATAACCAGGAGTCCAAGGGACAGATATTTGTTATATGCAGCTTTGCTAATCTCTGGTTTTTACAACTAATTTTCTCAGCAAATTCTCTTTGCTTCAGGGTTTTTTTTCCCTTGGTTTTTTTTTAAATTTTTGGTTCTTTTGCCGATTCTCCTCATCATTGCATTTGCCAATTATAGATAGTTAGATAGTTAGATAGTTAGATAGTTAGATAGTTAGATAGATAGATAGATAGATAGATAGATAGATAGATAGATAGATAG
>NW_026844077.1:4516870-4536718 GCF_029531705.1 Pantherophis guttatus | reverse complement strand
GATAGATAGATAGATAGATAGATAGATAGATAGATAGATAGATAGATACAGATAGAGAAAGAGAAGGAGAAGGAGGGAGGGAGAGAGAGAGAGAGAAAGAAAGAAGGAAGGCAGGAAGGAAGGAAGGAAGGAAGAAAAAGAAAGAAAGAAAGAAAGAAAGAAAGAAAGAAAGAAAGAAAGAAAGAAACAAAGAAAGAAACAAAGAAACAAAGAAACAAAGAAACAAAGAGAAAGAAATATGGATGGTAGAGATAGATAGATAGACAGACAGCGGCAGACAGATAGACAGAGAGACAGACAGACAAAATATAAATCAGGAATTGGGAATAGTGATCATGCCTCAGTTTGCTCCTTCCGTGGGGTTTAAGCCATGCTTGCAGGGATTTAACATTAGAGTTTTTAAAGAAGAGATTGGATAACCATATGTCTGGAATGATATCGGGTCTCCTGCTTGAGTCGGGGGCTGGACTAGATGACCTCCAAGGCCCCTCCCAACACTGTTATTCTGTTAGGGACAGCTCCCCTCCAGTTTTGACTGTGCTGCGTGGAGATTCACTTCAGAGAAGAATCATAGACCTGCCCAACCCAGCAGAAAACCAACCTAGAACATAATGAGAACTTTCTTAACGATGAGAACAATCAACCAAATGGAACAGGGTGACTTCGGACGTTACAGGTGCTCCAACACTGGAGGTTTTTAAAGAAGAGATTGGGCAGCCATTTGTCCAGAAAGGTATAGGGCCGTGATGGCGAACCTATGGCACATGTGCCAGAGGTGGCACGCACAGCCCTCTCTGTGGGCACGCGTGCCATCGCCAGCTGCTTTTCGGGTTTCCGGCACACACATCAGTGGTGGGTTCCTCCCGGTTCAGTCCGGTTCAGCCGAGCCGGTAGCGGTGACAATATGACATCACCGAACCGGTTCTCCCCCCCGCCCTCCCACTCCCCCCCAGCCACATTATTCTTACCTTTTATTTGTTCCCACCCCCCAATCTATTGCTGCCTCCTGAGTCCCAGCTGATGACTAGAGGGAAAAAAACTGTTTAAACTCTTGCCACGGGGCTTCAAAGGGCCGCCCTACAGCTGATCAGTGTTAAAAGCAAACAAATGAGTCGGGTCGTAAGTGCGAGGACTGGTCGTAAGTGCAAGGACCTTCCAGAAACGACTCTGACCAGCTAGCCACGCCCACCTAGTCACATGACCTCCAAGCCACACCCACAAAATAAGCCACGCCCACAGAACCGGTAGTAAAAAAAATTTAGAACCCACCCCTGGCACACATGCCCGCTGGCCAGCTGGTCTTCGCAAGTGCTGGAGGCCGGAAAACTGCCCCCAAAATGGCCAAAAAACAGCCAAAAAACATTTTTGGGCTGTTTTGGGGCCTTTTTCTGCGCCATTTTCAGGCTGTTTTTCAGACTGTTTTCAGCTATTTTTGGGGCTGGTTTTTGGGCTGTTTTCATGCCTTTTTCCAGGCCATTTTTGGGGCTGTTTCCAGACTGTTTTGGGACTGGTTTTCAGCCTGTTTCAGGCCAGTTTTGGGGCCATTTTCGGGCCGTTTTTCACGCTGAAAAACAGCCTGAAAATGGGCTGAAAAATGGCTTGAAAACGGCCTGAAAAACAGCCCAAAAAGGGCATGGGCCAGCCAGCTAATCTTCGTGTTAGGTGTTTTGTGCCAGCCATGGCAGTTCCTTAAAAGGCCACCAGATGGGAGCAAAGAGGGACTTTTGATCCCCCTGGTGGGTCAAGGGGCTCCAGCTCCTGCAGCCCCATTGGTAAGGGAGGATCCTTGGGCCCCTATAAGAACCTCTGCACAGGGGCTGTTTTTTCCCTTCTCTTGTTCTAACTTCTTACAGGAATGGTCCATGGGATCAACCTAGGCATGGATGCCTCCATGCCAGGGAACCCATTTTATTCTACTTCTAAATAAAGACTTAATTTGATTACATCATTGCATGCTGCCTTTTCTTGAAAGCACCCTCAACGAACCATCGATCTTCGTGAGATCCCTCACACTTCGTGTTTCTGGTACTCCGGTGTGTACACATGCACACATGTTCCAGTTTGGGCACTCGGTGCCGAAAAGATTCGCCATCACTGGTATAGGGTTTCCTGCTCAAGCAGGGGGTTGGTCTAGATGACCTCCGACATCGCCTTCCAACTCTGTTATTCTGTGAGGGCCACCTCCTCCGATTTTGAGCAAAGCTGTGATTCGGAGGACAACAAGAGCCTTGGTAGTACAGTGGTCTAAGGCACCCTATTATTAAGATGGTTATTAAGACCAGCTGCCTGCAATTACTGCAGGTTCGAATCTCACCAAGGATCAAGGTTGACTCAGCCTTCCATCCTTTCTAAGGTAGGTGAAATGAGGACCCAGTTTGTGGGGGCAATAAGCTGACTTTGTATAAATATACAAAAGGATGAAGGCTATTGCTTAGCACATTGTAAGCCGCCCTGAGTCTCCGGAGAAGGGCAGCGTATAAATCAAATTAAAAAAAAAGAAAAAGAAACAAAAAAACATAAGGACCTTCTGCACCATTGCGTTCTAATTAAGGCAGACCAAGTGAGTGGCAATGACCATCAGGCGTCTGTCTGAAAAATCTGTGGAGAGAAGTTGCAAACAAGGCCGAACGAGCTCTCCCCCCACCTCACTCCCCCCTCAGCCATCTCTGAAGGATGACCGAGAGGTTGTGAGAGGCAGATGCAGAAGGCATAAAAACAAGCAATCAAAGTGTCCAGTGGTAGCAATTTATGTAGTCATTTATTTAGAAAATTGATAGGGCTGCCCGACTCACTCATGGTGTCACCGGGTGGCTTACAGAGATAAATCCCCAATATGCATGCCATGAAACCTTTGCTCTCCTAGTGACAACAATCCGCAACAAACTTTACTGCTTGATGGGCTCCGTATCACTCCTGGGGGTCCCTAGGCTCATTGGCAGAACCATGTCTTCTGGGACATTTGGAAGAGATAGGATTGCTGGGGGCCAATCCTATCTCTGCAGGGATGATGTTCTGTGAGGGATCTCACAAAGAACGATGGTTCGTTGAGGGCGCTTCCAAGAAAAGGTCAGCACGCAAGGATGCAATCAAATTAGGTCTTTATTTAGAAGTAAAAGTAGAGTAAAATAGGTTCCCAGGCATGGATGCCTCCATGCCTGGATTGAGTCCATGGGTCAGTCCTATAGGAGAGTAGAACACGAGCAGGGAAAGCGCAGGGAAAAGCAGGGAGCAGCCCCTGTGCAGGGGTGCTTATAGGGGCCCCTGGCCCCTCCTTTACAAGGTGAGTGAGGGGGCCGGACTTTCCCCAATGGGGCTGCAGGGCCTGAGCCTCTTGACCCACCAGTGGGATCAAAGGTGCCTCTTTGCCCCCATCTGGTGGCCTTTGAAGAGACTGCCATGGCTGGCACAAAACATCTAACATGTTCCACAAGAAAGGAGCCACCTGTTGTGGCCTGTTGGCCCCCAGTTCCTCCAGCAGCCGAATCAGAGGAGGAGGAGGCATGGGAGTCAGGGTAAGCATCAACGCAACCTGAGAGCTCCGAGGGGGAAGAGGGAATGGAGCTGGCAGAGAGAGAGAGACAGAGGCGGAACCTGGGCCGTCCGTCAGCCCTCAGGTGGAGAGTCAACAGCCCCGAGGTCTGGAGGTGGCTGATGAGGAAGAGGAGGAACAGCTGGGTCCAGTGCCTGACACACGGATGCACAGAAGGCAGAGGAGAGGAGAGCAGTGGAAATCTATGGGCCGGTCCTTGAGATGGAAGAGCCACCGTTGCTAGCGAAGCCCCATCCTAGCTCTGGAGATAAAAGGCAGGGGGCAGAGATGAATAAATGTGGCAGACAACTATTCGTCTCCCTGCCAGCTGGACTTGTTAGCCTGTGGTGAGAGAGAGATTTTTTGCTGGGGCTGCTGGCGCTCCTAATAAAGGTATTGTTGATTGAATTCAAAGGTTTTGTCATGTTTGGGGAGCTGGGTCAGACCACCACCATGGAGAAGGCCCTCCTTCATGCTCCCACAGATGGGGCTCCTTAAGAGAGAGGACCCATAACACCTCAGGCCTCTCTGCTCTGCAGGTTCTGGTGCATGTAAGTAAGAAAAACGGCCTTTCAAATAACGACAGCTCTGCCTGCTTCGGCTTGGCGCCTCACAGGCATCCTGCCGTCAAAAGCTAGAAGTGCTGGCGTTCGAGTCGGACAATGTAGAAGATGTGGTGCCAGAGGCGGGGATTCAGCCAGGGCCTTCAGAACCTCCAGTGAAGAGGAAGAAGAGGAGGAGCCTCTTCTCGATGCACGGGCACGCAGAGCTGCCAAAAGGCAGGAGTGGCTCCTCAGGAGGAGGTCTCCTCTAGAGTAAGGCTTGGGGATAATTGTCCACTCCCTTAGCCTATTTAAGGAGGAACGCCGACTGAAGCAATTTGCAGGGAACAATTTCGTTCACATACCTTCTTGTCTTGTCTTGCTTATCTTATCAGCTTCCTGCAAATTGCTTCTGGGCATTCTGCCAACCACAGTAAGCTTTCAGTTATTATTCTTTGAATTCTTGGCGGCTGTTAATGCAATTAATTAACAGCCGTTGTTTTAAAAGACTGGTTTATTTAGTAAACTAAGGTTTGAAAGGACTTTGCATGTGCTGTGTTTTTTGGGGGGGTCCGTAGCTGAGGCAGAACAGCACCCCATGGCCAGGCCCCTGGAGAAATATGTGGGTTACCCCCCCAAACATCTCAGAGTTCTCAAAACATCTTGGTGAGCTCCGGTTGGCTGGAAACGGACTGGTCACAGGTGGGAGGGATGGACTGTGGGCAAACCTACAACTTATTTTTGTTCTCTAGAGAGTGCGGGAGATTTCAGAGCTGGCTTGACTTTGCTGCAACCAACATCCTTAGTAAAAGAACCCTTTGCTTTAACCAAATGGAGTCGAAGGTTTTTCTTTCCTAAGGGATCAGATTGGGGCAGGGAGGGAGCCACCACAGAGAAGGCTCTTTTGCTTTCCCCCACCAGATGTAACTCCTTAAGAGAGATAAACTGGGGGAAACCAGGCTTAATAGCAGTGGCCGTGAGAGGGATATTGGAGTCTTAGTGGGCAACCAGCTAAATATGAGCCAGCAGTATGCAGCAGCATCTTAAAAAGCCAACGCAATCCTAAATTGCATTAACAGAGGGATATAATCAAGATCAAGTGAGGTACTAATATCACTTTATAAAGCCTTAGTAAGACCACACCTAGAGTACTCCATCCAGTTTTGGTCACCACACTATATAAAAGATGTTGAGACTCTAGAAAAAGTGCAGAGGAGAGCAACCAGGATGATGAGGGCAGTGGTGAAATCTAAAATTTGTTACTACCGGTTCTGTGGGCATGACTTGGTGGGAGGGTAATGTGACGGTGGGCATGGACATTTTTTTTTTTTACTTTTAAAACCATTTTTTCTACAACCTCTTCGGCAAAGAGGTTGTAAAAAATGCTTTCAAATGGCTCTGACGATCCCAGCTGAATTGCCCTCTGCCAATCAGGCAACTCAGCTGGGATTGTCAGAGCTTGGATCGTCAGAGGCATTTAAAAGAAAAAGACTTTTTTCTTTTAAATGGCTCTGACGATCCAAGCTGAGTTGCCTTGATAGGCAGAGGGTCTGTTGTTCAAGGCAACTCAGCTTGGATCGTCAGAGTCATTTAAAAGAAAAAAAAGCCTCTGATGATCGTGCAGCTCAGCTGGAAATGGGGGGGGGATGGGCAGGGATTTTTGCTACCGGTTCTCCGAACCACCCGCCTCCATCACTACCGGATCGGCTGATCCGGTCTGAACCGGGAGCATTTCACCCCTGGATTAGGGGACTGGAGACTAAAACATATGATGAATGGTTGCAGGAACTGGGCATGGCTGGACTAGTGAAGAGAAAGGACCAAGGGAGACAGGATAGCAGTCTTCCAATATTTGAGGGGCTGCCACAAAGAGGAAGCGAGTCAAGCTATTCTCCAAAGCACCTGAAGGCCAGACAAGGAATCATGGATGGAAACTGAACAAGGAGAGAGATTCAACTTAGAAATGGGGAGAAATTTTTGTGACAGTGAGAACAGTCAACCCATGGAACAGAAGTTGCCTTCGGAAGTTGTGGGAGCTTCATCACTTGAGACTTTCAAGAAAAGATTGGACTGCCATCTCTTGTAGGCTGTAGGTGTAGGCTCTCCTGCTTGAGCGGGGGGTTGGACTAGATGACCTATAAGGTCCCTTCCAACTCATCTGTTAATCTTTAAAGAGATAACATCTCCTTCCTTCCTTCCCATTCTGGTGGGACAGGTAGATCTGGTGAGAACAGACGGTCCTTCAAATAACCTGGTCCCAAGCCATGAAGGACTTTAAAGGAGACAACCATTACCTTGAACTGGATGCAGTACTCTAGGTGTGGTCTTACTAAGGCTTTATAGGCAGGGATGGTATACACTTACTTTCCCTACCGGTTCGCAAATGTGAGTACGTCCCGTCCACGCATGCGCCCGGCCTTTGGTGCATGTGCTTTGCTGGTGTGCACACACCTTTGGCACATGCGCCTGGCCTCAAAAATGTGCCTAAATAGGATGGCATAGAGCCGAGGTGGATGGGCAGGCCGAGCCACGGTTTCCGTTACCAGTTCAGGCAAAGCGTCCCAAACTGGCTAAATACCACCTCTGTTTATAAAGTGGTATTAGTACCTCCCTTGATCCTGATTGAATCCCTTTATTAACGCAATTTAGGATTGCATTGGCTTTTTTGGCTGCCACTGCACACTGCTGGCTCATATTTAACTGGTTGTCCACTAAGTCTAAGACAAGAAATTAAAAGACGCTTGCTCCTGGGGAGGAAAGGTATGGCAAATCTAGACAGCATACTAAAAAGCAGAGACATCACCCTGCCAACAAAAGTGCGTATAGTCAAGGCTACGGTTTCCCCAGTTGCAATGGATGGCTGTGAAAGTTGGACCATAAGGAAGACTTAGCGCCAAAGAATGGAGGCCTTTGAACTCTGGTGCTGGAGAAGACTCCTGCGAGTCCCTTGGACTGCAAGGCGATCAAACCGGTCGGTCCTAGAGGAGATCAACCCCGACTGCTCTTTAGAAGGCCAGATCCTGAAGAGGAAACTCAAATACTTTGGCCACCTAATGAGGAGGAAGGACTCCCTGGAGAAGAGCCTAATGCTGGGAACGATGGAGGGCAAAAGAAGAAGAAGGGGACAGCAGAGAACGAGGTGGCTGGATGGAGTCACTGAAGCAGTCGGCGTGAGCTTAAATGGACTCCAGAGAATGGTAGAGGACAGGAAGGCCTGGAGGAATGTTGTCCATGGGGTTGCGATGGGTCGGGCACAACTTTGCAACTCACAACAATCATTAAGTCTCCAAGATCCCTCTCATAGTTCCTGCTATTAAGCCTGGTTTCACCTAGTCTATAGGTCTACTTTGGGTTTTTCTTGCCTAAGTGGAAGACTTTACTGACCTCCAAGGTCTTTTCCATCCAACCCTGCCATTCTGTGTTCCCTCCCCTTCCTCTCCCCCGCTAAGGCTTAGCTAAACACAAACCACTTTCAAAAGTCTCCTGACAAACAGGTGAAAGACGAAATGAAACAGCGGCTTAATCTGCAGGGATGAACTCTATCAACGATCCAATTATTTTTGGATTTGATGCCTTTTTTGTTTTCACGAGCCTCGGCAATCTCCTTCGAGGGATGGAGCCTTCTTCGCTCTCCGTCCCTCGCCTGGGCAGGACCTGCCTTGAATTACAAACCATGAGTCCTATTAGCATATAAATTGATACTATGGGTTAGCGAAGGAAGTGGACTCATTGGACGGAATAATGAGGAAGTGGAGTTGAACAGATAATTCCTTTGGAGGAACAAAGTGTGCAACTTTCTGGGTGTGCTTTTCATCTCGCTGGGGTTGTGAGAATGAAACTTGGTTTTACCCGCTGGGTTCTTTTTAGATTCAGAATAACAGAATAACCAAATTGGAAGGGACCTCGGAGGTCTTCTAGTCCAACCTTTCATCTAGCAGGAGACCTTATACCTGATGTGGTCCGCCAGCAGCCTGGGGAGCTGGCAGAGGAGTCAGACAGTGAGGGGCCTGGGGAGGAACATGGGCCAGTCCTGGTGTCTGGGGAAGGCCCGGACGATGGCTCTGCGTCGCAGGCAGGGAAGGGGCCAGGGCCATCTGGGAGTGATGCACGGACTCTGGAGCCCCCAGAGTCAGACAGCAGTGTTGTGGCTCCGTTACCTGAGCCTGTGTCATTGGCAGGAGAGGACTCCATGAGTGAAGGAGAGGAATTGGCAAGGCCTCCCTCTCCAGGACCCTCCTCTCTGGCAATGCCTTCGGTGTCCGCCGAAGGGCAAGAGATAGGCCCGGGGCCAAGCATGTCCACGCAGCCACAGGTGGACAGTGATGAGGGTAATGAGTCTTGGCTGGATCCTTGGCAGCGTCGCAGAGATAAGCGCACGCAACAGAAGAAAAGGCGTGCCAGAGATTAGGCTGAATCACTGGACCACACCCCACAGGGTATAAAAGGGGGTGAGGTGGCCATTCAGACTCTGTGACGGACAAAACTAACTACTATCGAGTCACATTGCATCTTTGGAAACAACATTATCGGCCTTGGATTTATTTTACGAACTGGACAATTCTTGACTGTGTGTATTTTGTTTATTGAGTAAAGTTCCTGGCAAGCAGGTACTGGGTTGCTGCCAAGCGTCTTATCAGAAGAATTGGTTGTCTGCCAGTTTATTTAACCCCTGGCTGTCTGTTTGTGTGCATGTGTGAGATGGGGACAGAACAAGCAGAGAGGCAGAGGAACAGGAGGAGCCTGTTCCTAGTGCACACATGCGAAGAGCTGCCAGAAGGCAAGAGCAGTTGAAGCAAAAAGGACAACTCAGGAGTAAGGCCAGGAGATGATTGGCCCCTCCCAGAAGGCTTAAAAGAGCAGCAATGAGCCGTTGGGTTCTTTGTAGAAAAGCAATGTTGATTCCAGTGCTTCTTGTCAGCATCTCTTGAACTTTGTGGGGATTTTGCCAAGAAAAGCCTTTGGCAGGTTGCCAAAGACATCAAAGGTTGGTGATAAGGCTGACGGACTGGTTATGAAGAATTTTATTTTGGACTCAAGCTGAGAATGAATTAATTCTCAGCTGTTTTAATAAAATAAGTTTGTTGAGGACTTAATTGTGTTTGGTAATCACTACTTGGGCCTTGGTCACAACAATACCCGAGCTGGTGAACCTATGGCACGTGTGCCACAGGTGGCAAGCAGAGCCTTCTCTGAGGGCAGGCCAGCTGTCACCCCAACCCAGCTCTACCACGCAAATTCACACACCTCCTGTTGGCCAGCTGGTCTTCAGCTTTCTGCCATGCATGCGCACGGGGTGGGGTGCATACGGGGAAGCGCGCGTGCATGCACAGGCAGTGGGGCGAGTTGCATTTTGGGGATTTGCGTGCATGCACCCCCCCATGCCCCATTTTGGGCCTGGAAAGCCTCCTGCACCAACCTGGAGGCCAAAAATGGGCACACACATGAACAGGGGGTGCTTGCATTGCATTATGGGGGATGCATGCATGTGCACACATTCACATGTGCACGCACAAATGCACTCTTTGGCCACTCAGTTCGCCATCACTGCCTTATACCATTTCATGTCACGTAAAATGTCTAATCTATATATGTCCCCGCTGCTCCATGGTCCATCAAGAGTTAACACTACTACACAACCCATAACTCCCACAATCCCACCTTACCTTAACTCCTCCCCCTGGGTACAAAAGGACCATCCACATGGGCAACAGCCAGTTCCAGATATATACCTGAGAAGAAAGGACATAGGTGAGTTACTATTGCATCCTTGAGCCTGTGATATATTTTAAATTGCGAATAAATAAATTGCAACAATTACTATTTTGCTTTGAGAGTTATTGGGTTAGATCCTCCCTTTTCAACTTTTCAGAGAAATGGTTGTTCAGTCTCTTTTATAACCACCAGTGTTGGAGCATCCACAACTTCTGAAGGCAAGTCATTTGACTGGTTAATTGTTCTAACTGTCAGGGAAATTCCTCCTTAGTTCTAGATTGGTTCTCTTTTTGATTGGTTCCCATCCATTGCTCTGCCTTCAGATGTTTTGGAGAATATTTTATATTCGTATTTTTAAACAAGCACCTTCCCTAAATTCTCCACTCCTCTTTCTTCCTCCTCGGAGATTCCCTCTCTCTCTCTTCTTTTCAAAAATAGAGTTTTTGGGAAGAGAAAGAAAAAGAAAAAAAAGTACAGAAAGAAAAGATAAAAAAGCAAATGAAAGAGAATTGCTTCTGATTTTCTTTGAGTCAAAATATGATTACGGAATTATTTTTGGCTGTAAGATTACAGAAAAGCTCACCTTTTTATCTATTTTTCCCCAATCATCAAAAGCATAGATCACAAATGCATTTTTTCCTGTTTTATGCAAAAGATCTATAAGGGGTTTCCCATCAGCCCTAAATGTTGATTTTTGTCTAATCAAAAACATTGATTTAGCCATCTCTGCAGGTTCCATTATCTTCATAAAATGTTTGTTGGAAATCCATTTTTTTTTCCTTTTAATCAAGGGAAATGAACAAGAATCAAAGGAGAATTAGACAAACCTTCAAGTCACCTTCAAATCAGGGTGTTAAAAATGACCCTAAAAATGAGTAAAAAAGTTAAAGCATTTTGGATTAAAGTATGGTGGATATTCTTAAAAAGAAGATAAAGTTTACTCCACAATTGTTTTTGTTGGGTATAATTACAGATTGTACGGTTATAGAGACTAAATTGATTTTAAATTTAATAACTGCAGCTAGACTTTTGGTGGCGCAATACTGGAAGAAGGAAGAATTGCCTACTATTGAAGAATGGACATTAAAAGTGGCAAATTTGGTAGAAATGGCGAAAATTTCAGCATACTTGAAAGATCATTCACAATAAAGATATATATCAGAATGGAGAAGATGGATTGATTACATTCAAAACAAATATCAAACTAAAAAGTATCAAATAGCTTATGAATGAATAGAAAAGTTAAGAGTATGTATATTTAGTTAAGTAAAAGGCGAGTTAAAGTGTCGAGGAGGGGATAGGAATCTGTAGTTAATTAGCTTAGTTTAGCACATGATTGTTAATTGTTTTACCCTGTATTTTGTTCTGGAAAGTCTGGCGGGGGTAGGGGGGGGAGGGAAGGGGGGGGGGAGAAGGGGAAATATTTGAAAAAATTTTTTTTTTCTTTTTTGTAAAACTTTTCAATAAAAAAAAAATCACCCTAATAATGTAAAGACTTCCTCAAAACATAGTATCACTGATTGCAACCTAATTCTATATCAAGCTTTTAATTCTATATCAAAACCAAGCTTTTGATAATGTGCACCATACCATATGCTCTAATCAAACAGATGGTAAGGATAAAGGGGAATTCAGACACAAAACAGGTTTTGTTGAAAACAAGAACACGGTAAGACCACACTTGGAATCCTGCATGCAGTTTGGGTCACCACAATATATAAAAAGATGTTGAGACTCTAGAAAAAATGCAGAGAAGAGCAACCGAGATGATGATGGGGCTGGAGGCTAAAACATACGAAGAACGGTTGCAGGAATTGGGTAGGCTTAGTTTAATGAAGGGAAGACAGGAGAGCAGTCTTCCAAAATCTCGGGGGCTTCCACAAAGAGGAAGAGGTCAACCTGTTTTCCAAAACACCAGAAGGCAAGACAAGAAGCAATGGATGGAAACTAATCAAGGAGAAAAGCAACTTAAAACTTAGGAAAAATTTCCCGACAATGAGAACAATTAACCAGTGGAATGACTTATAGTACCTCCAGAAGTTGTGGGTGCTTCATTACTGGAGGTTTCCAAGAAGAAATTGGACAACATTCCAGGGATGGGTTCTAATTTTTTTTACTACCGGTTCTGTGGGCGTGGCTTATTTTGTGGGTGTGGCTTAGAGGTCATGTGACTAGCTGGGTGTGGCTAGCTGGTCAGAGTCATTTCTGGAAGGTCCTCGCACTTACGACCAAGTCCTCGACTTACGACCTGACTCATTTGTTTGCTTTTAACACTGATCAGCTGTAGGGCGGCCCTTTGAAGCCCCGCGGCAAGAGTTTAAACAGTTTTTTTCCCTCCAGTCATCAGCTGGAACTCAGGAGGCAGCAATAGATTGGGGGGGGGACCAAATAAAAGGTAAGAATAATGTGGGGGGGGGGGGGGGGGGGCGGGGGGGGAGAACCGGTTCGGTGACATCATATCATCACCGCTACAGGCTCTGCCGAACCGGACCAAACCGGGAGGAACCCACCACTGAACCATTCATCTGGAATGGTATAGAGTTTCCTCCTTGAGATGGGGGTTCGAATAGAAGACCTCTGTGGTTATTCTGTTGCTCTGCTAATTAATTACTGGAATGGCTTGCCTTCAGAAGTTGGATGATCTGACCGTAAACAGCACAAACTTAGTCTCGGCAAACCTCTTTAATTCAAACGGCTGTGAATTATTGTCATTCCCAGTCTGAAAGGCTGTGTTGTGGCCCATACACGGCCTGTGCAGCTAGTAGCTGATTCTGACAGCGAGGAGGCTGGTGTGGTGCTGTGCCAGCAGCCTGTGCAGCTGGCGCTCAAGTCGGACAGCGAGGAAGCTGGAGAAGATGTGGTGCCAGAGGCGGGGATTCAGCCAGGGCCTTCATAACCTCCAGAAGCTCCTTTAAGTGAAGAGGACAAAGAGGAGGAGCCTCTTCTCAATGCACGGGCGCGCAGAGCTGCCAAAAGGCAGGAGTTGCTCCTCAGGAGGAGGTTTCCTCGAGAGTAAGGCTTGGGGCTAATTGGCCACTCCCTTAGCCTATTTAAGGAGGAACGCCAATTGAAGCAATTTGCAGGGAACATACCTTCGTGTCTTCTCTTCCTTATCTTATCAGCTTCCTGCAAATTGCTTCTGGGCATTCTGCCAACCATAGTAAGCTTTCAGTTATTATTCTTTGAATACTTGGCGGCTGTTAATGCAGTTAATTAACAGCCGTTGTTGTAAAAAAACTGGTTTATTTAGTAAACTAAGGTTTGAACGGACTTTGTGTGTGCTGCGTTCTTTGGGGTCTGTAGCTGGGGCAGAACAGACTTCTTAAACAGTCTATCAGGGGAGTGTTTACAAACATCCACCTTATCTCCCTTGGAATGCTGCCAGAGAACTAATTGCCAAATGCAGGGCAAGGCCAAACTTAGCACAGAGTCAAACGGAGCTTTTCCAGAGCTTTAACCAACCAGATGAACTAATTGCTTCCTCAAAAGCTCATGTCCCGTTCGCTCCTCTTTTATGTTTTATGGGAGGGGCCAATCATCTCCAAGCCTTACTCCCAAGTCGACCCTGTTTTCTTAATTGTTCTTGTCTCTTGGCAGCTCTGCGCATGCGCATACTGGGAACAGGCTCCCGCTGTTCTTCTTCCTCACTGATGTCAGACTCCGGAGGCTCTGAAGGCAGCAAAGAACTACCAGATGGCCTTGGCCCCCTCTCTGCCTCCGACCAGAGTCCAGGACTGGCCCATGTTCCTCCCCAACCTCCTCACTGTCTGAATCTGCTGCCAGCTCTCCTGGCCGCTGGCGGGCCACAACATTGGGGATGCTTCAACACTGGAGGTTTTTAAGAAGAAATTGGACAACCATTTGCCTGGGATGTGCTCAAAGTGCACATGTGCGCCCAAACCCCCAAAATACAATGCACACACAGCATGCATGCCCCCTGCACATGCCCCATCCCCATGCCTCCCCAGCCCCTCGCCCCACCTCCCTGCCCGCATCCGACACCCACACATGCACGTGTGGCCTTCCCACACATGCCACGCCCCCCGCATGTGAGTGTGGCCCCCCGCACTTGCCCCACCCCCCACGCATACCCAGCAGAGATTCAAAGACCAGGTGGTTGGTGGGAGGTGCACACGCATGCGTGGCAGAGGTGAACTGGGGCAATGGCTCATGGGCCATCAGAGAGGACACTGCGTGCCACTTCTGGCACACGTGCCATAGGTTCTCCATCATGGGTATAGGGTTTCCTCCTTGAGCAGGAGTTGGACCAAGGTCCCTTCCATCTCCATTATTCAGTCATTGGCAATGGAAATGGCAATGTTTACTTATGGAAAGTACATTGCCAGCATTGTGCGGCCGCGCGGGTGGTAATGGGAACGACATGGCGTTCCCATGTAACACCCCTCCTGCGCGAGCTGCACTGGCTCCCGGTGGTCTTCCGGGTGCGCTTCAAGGTTCTGGTTACCACCTTTAAAGCGCTCCATGTCTTAGGACCCGGGTACTTGCGGGACTGCCTACTACCACCAATAGCCTCCCACCGGCCGGTACGCTCCCATAGAGAGGGGCTCCTCCGGGTGCCATCAGCCAAACAATGCCGACTGGCGGCCCCCAGGGGGAGACCCTTCTCTGTGGTGGCACCTACTATCTGGAACGAGCTCCCCCCAGAGATACGGAGGATCCCGGATCTGCGCACCTTCCGCCGCGCCTTAAAGACCTTACTATTTCACCAGGCCGGCCTGGCCTAATTTTCCCCCTCTTTTATAAAAGATTTTAAAATTTTAAATATCTTTTAGTATTTTATATATTCAATTTTAAATTGGTTTTAAAAGTTTGGGGTTTTAAATTTGTTGGGGCCAAAATTATTTAATTTGATTTTATTCTATTTTTAAATTTTGTATTGTATGTGTTTTTATTGTTTGGCTGTGCACCGCCCTAGTCCTTCGGGAGTAGGGTGGTATAGAAATCTAATAAAATGAAATGAAATGAAATGAAATTGTAATATGGTGCCAAGTCCTGAAAAGTCATAGCTGTCAGCACTTCAAACTACATTCATTCCAGTGCTGACATAAGGAGAAGAAGAGGGGGCAGCTGGCAAGAGGACGCTTGACTTTTCACTTACTTATTTTCCCTGAAAATAATATCCCCTAGGAGATGGGTTGGGAGGGGGGACATTCCTGGGAGCTGAAGTAGTAGATATGGGTAGAGTGATTTGGAAGATGGCCAATGAGACGCAGAGAATTGGGGAACGGAAAGGGAAGGTTTGGGGTCAGGACATCAGTGTTGGCTTCGACATAATCAGGGACAGATTGTCGTGCTTAATAAATGAAAGATTTCATCGAAGGCTATCTGTTTGGAAAATGCAATTTATTTGAGACGACATCAAAACCTGACAATAGCATTCTGGGCTGCTGCCATTTTTTTTTCCAGCAGATGGAAACATTTTGGTAATAACTCCTAGCTTTATCTAACTAATGTCTGAAGTTGGGGTGGTTTTCCTGCACCCCTGAAAGGTTGGCTACATTCACATTTTGCTTAATAGTCATAGAATCATAAAGGTCTTTGGAGATTCTCAGTCATCCAGGTCATGGTCGTCCCACAGGTGCTTTTTCCAAAATGCAATTGGACTTTCTTTGTTTTTTTCCTTGAAAACATTTCGCTTCTCATCTAAGAAGCATCTTCAGTTCTGGCTGAATGGTGGGGAATGAAAGGATTTCTCCCCCCCCCCGCCTTTCATTCCCCACCATTCAGCCAGAACTGAAGAAGCTTCTTGGATGAGAAGTGAAATGTTTTTTTTCCAAGGGAAAAAAACCAAGGAAGTCCAGTTGCCTTTTAGGAAAAGCACCTGTGGGTCATAGAATCATAGACTCTCATAGAATCTTAGGGAGGGAAAGGATCTTGGAGGTCTTCTAGTCCATCCCCCAGCTCAAGGCAGGCAACTGCATCAGGGGTGAGTTCTACTTACCTTTACTACCGGTTCGCAACAGTCTTGCATGCACAGATCGTCAGTTATGACGTCTGGGCAGGTGGGCGGAGCCTTCTGCCACTTTTACTACCGGTTCCCAAGAACCGGACAGAACCTGAATACCACAGCTGTAGTGATAGGAGGCCGTCCAATGGTCCTGTCCATTGAGCGGCGGCTCAATTCAAAAAAGAGCTGAGGTAGCGCAGTGGTTAGGGTGCAGTACTGCAGCTACTTCAGCTGACTGCTAGTTCAGCAGATCAGTGGATCAAATCTCACCGGCTCAAGGTTGACTCAGCCTTCCTTCCTTCCGAGGTGGGTAAAATAAAGACCCAGATCGTTGGGGGGCAATATGCTATTTAGTATACTGTCTTTGGTGTAAGCTGCCCAGAGTCCTCAGAGAGTGGGCGGCCTAGAAATATGACTAATAAAAAAGTCAATGAGCCCCCCCCGCCCCCATAACTAGTTAGCATGTTTGGAAATGTCCACCTTCTCCACCAATGACTGACCTTTAACGGAACGTTGGTCCGATGGAGAAATGGAACTACATCCCTTGGGATAAGCAATGGTGACCCCTCCCCAGCCGTACCGGTTTGGAAATCCCAACCATGGTAGGGACGGCTCCCCTGCCTGACTATGGCAAGACGGGAGAGCCCGTTCAGTGGCTGGACTGCAGATATGCCCTAGATTGGCCTGAAGCCTGAGTCCGGTATTATAGCTGGGGAAGATATGTCCCTCAAGCTGAGGGTCCCTACTCACCCCACGTGAGTAAGCCCGTAGAATAATTTGGCTACCTGCAAGGTGTGGTGAAGGGACCGGTTCACGGAACACCTTTCTTGGTGTTTGTAATCCATGCCCTGCCAGAAGGCCAGAGGATGACTGGAAATTACTAACATCCAGATATGACTGGCGGCTTAGTGACCTGCTGACTTAGATAAGTAGGGAGGTTACAATCAACCATTTGGGCATTGTGGGGGGCGACAAGAGGCCGAGTAGCACGGTGTCAGAATAAAGTAATGGCAGCCATAGTAGCAGATGGCTACTAGTTCAGCAGATCAGCGGATCAAATCTCACCAGCTCAAGGTTGACTCAGCCTTCCATCCTTCTGAGGTGGGTAAAATGAGGACCCAGATTGTTGGGGGCAAGGTGCTATTTAGTATACTGTCTTTGGTGTAAGCTGCCCAGAGTCCTCGGAGACTAGGTGGCATAGTAATATGAAAAATAAATCAACAAACAAACAAACAAACAAACAAACAAACAAACAAACAAACAAACAAACAAACATGTGAGGAAAGTCGAGACCCCTCCCCACTACCAAATTGACTGCCTGCCGTGTGACCCTTGGGGATTCCAATCACCTTTCCTGCATACCACAAGTCTCAATTTTGGGCCCTGTACTCTTTAACATATCCATAAGTGCGTGGACAGAGGGAATGCTTGGAAAAATTGCTGAAGACATGAGCTCATTCAGGATAGTTAATGACCTAGAAGACTGAAATAAAATTCAGAATGACCTTGTTATGTGCTGGAAATGTGCTGAAAATAGCACAGTGAAATTTAACAGAGGAGAACAAAGTCCTTAATTCACGCCACGTTTCTGGTCAAGACACTCGTGTTTCCACATTCTCTGCAGGGGTGGGTTTCACATATTTTTACCACCGGTTCGCCCCGTGTGCACAAACTCGCTTCATGCACGCAGCTTCCGTGCATGCACCAGGGGTGAAATCCCGCAGGTTCTGACAGGTTCTGGAGAACCGGTAGTGGAAATTTTGAGTAGTTCGGAGAACTGGCAAATATCCCCTCTGGTTGGCCCCTGAGTGGGGTGGGAATGGAGATTTTGCAATATCCTTCCCCCAGGAATGGGGAGGGAATGGGGATTTTGCAGTATCCTTCCCCTGCCATGCCCACGAAGCCACACCCAAGGAAGGAAGGAAGGAAGGAAGGAAGGAAGGAAGGAAGGAAGGAAGGAAGGAGGGGAAAAGGGAAAGGAGAAAGGAAAGGAAAGGAAAGGAAAGGAAAGGAAAGGAAAGGAAAGGAAAGGAAAGGAAAGGAAAGGAAAGGAAAGGAAAGGAAAGGAAAGGAAAGGAAAGATGGAAGAGATGGAAGAGATGGAAGAGATGGAAGAGATGGAAGATAGAAAGAAGGAAAAAAGGGAAGGACAGAGGGATGGAGGGAAGGAAGGAGGGAGGAAGGAAGGGATGGATGGAAGAGATGGAAGACAAAGGAAAAAAGGAAAGGAAGGAGGGCAGAAGGAAGGAATGGAAGAAAAGGAAAAAAGAAGGAAGGAAAATGGGAGGGAGGGAGGAAGGAAAGAAGGGATGGAAAAATTGGAAGACAAGGAAGGAAGGAAGAGGAGAAAGGAAAGCAAGCAAGAAAGGAAAGGAAAGGAAAGGAAAGGAAAGGAAAGGAAAGGAAAGATGGAAGAGATGGAAGAGATGGAAGAGATGGAAGAGATGGAAGAGATGGAAGAGATGGAAGACAGAAAGAAGGAAAAAAGGGAAGGACAGAGGGATGGAGGGAAGGAAGGAGGGAGGAAGGAAGGGATGGATGGAAGAGATGGAAGACAAAGGAAAAAGGAAAGGAAGGAGTGCAGAAGGAAGGAATGGAAGAAAAGGAAAAAAGAAGGAAGGAAAATGGGAGGGAGGGAGGAAGGAAAGAAGGGATGGAAAAAATGGAAGACAAGGAAGGAAGGAAGGAAGAGGAGAAAGGAAAGCAAAGCAAAGGAGAAAGGAAAGGAAAGGAAAGGAAAGGAAAGGAAAGGAAAGGAAAGGAAAGGAAAGGAAAGAAAGATGGAAGAGATGGAAGAGATGGAAGAGATGGAAGAGATGGAAGAGATGGAAGAGATGGAAGAGATGGAAGACAGAAAGAAGGAAAAAAAGGGAAGGACAGAGGGATGGAGGGAAGGAAGGAGGGAGGAAGGAAGGGATGGATGGAAGAGATGGAAGACAGAAGGAAGGAAAAAAGGAAAGGAAGGAGGGCAGTAGGAAGGAAGGAAGGGATGGAAGAAATGGAAAACAGAAGGAAGAAAAATGGGAGGGAGGGAGGAAAAAGGGATGGAAAAAATGGAAGACAAGGAAGGAAGGAAGGAAGGAAATTGTCATTAAAACACCATGCTTCTTCCTTTTATAAACACAACATTGGTGGGAGGCTTAATACTACAGAATAGGGAGAGAAAACTGTGAACTTTCAACCTCAGCATTGTGGTTGTGATTGACCTAAGACCGGCATCCTCTCAGAACTCTACTACTTGGCATCTACCTCCTTCTCTCCCTTTCCCATGTTGGAAAGGTGCAATTTCATTTTTTTTGAGAAAAAAAATCACTGAGATATTTTCATGACGAGGCTGTATTTCCCTCGGTGCAGCTGATCTGTTATTGAGATTGCTTGGAATGACGTGGCCTCTCCCAGTTACTGCATCTCAAGAAAAGATATTGTAGATATTTCAAAGATTCAGGAAACACCAACCAGCAGAGTCGAGGGACTGTTATGTGCCACGTTGAGATGCTTTCAGCAATCTGTCTGCAAACACATTAAATAAACTAGGAGTTAATTGATAAATTCCCCATTGAGGAGCATCGGTGATGCTTCATCTTACACTTTTAAGAGATATGAAGACATCAAAAGGGATCTTTTGGCTTAGGCCCAGGGTACCTGTAGGATCATCTCCCGCCATCCTCCCATCGTCCGGTGCGTTCACACAGAGCGGGCCTCCTCAGGGTGCCGTCAGCCAGACAATGTTGGCTGGTGGCCCCCAGGGGGAGAGCCTTCTCTGTGGTGGCACCTACCCTCTGGAATGGCCTGCCCACCGGCCTCAGGACATCCCCCGACCTCCTCTTCTTCTGCCGCAAATTGAAGACGTGGCTTTTTCACCAAATGGGCTAAATCCGTAGGGGTGATTTTAAATAATTTTAATTACTTTTAATTGATTTTAAATTGATTTTAATGTTTATGTATTTTTTTGTTCATTCTTGTAAGCTGCCCTGAGTCCTTCGGGAGAAGGACGGCATATAAATTACATAAATAATAAATAATAATAATAATCTTACCTGGTGGAGGATCTATCTATCTATCTATCTATCTATCTATCTATCTATCTATCTATCTAT